>CM031569.1:15172383-15497383 GCA_018467065.1 Ephestia elutella
ATATGTTTATACTGTTTCTATAGCCATAAGAATGGTTCTACCCTCTAGCTAACTAACATAGGTATCGTTGAGTATTAACACTATTTAATAAATATTAAAAAACAACTAGCAATTCAGCGCCAAAGGCAAAATGGTACAATTGTCCCCGGTCTACCCTAATTTTAAAATTTGTATGCATTCTATACTTTCATTAATTTTAATACTTAAATTTTTTTATTTATTTATTTATTTAAACTTTATTGCACATAAACATATGTTACAGTACAATGGGCGGACTTAATGCTACAGCATTTTCTACCAGTCTACCTTAGGGTTATTCAGAGAATATTAAGTGGGTGCAAATACTTAAATAAATTGACTATTTCACATTTAACATTTTTATTTACTTTCACATTTTATGTGAAATTTCTGTGAATACAAAGTTAATAGCGCTGCAAGAAATGTTTCAATCGTAATCCAAGGACCATTTATAAATGTTCGTGTTGAATTTATTGAAAAATATCTTTAAACTAGCTTTTGCCCCATTAAAATATCTTCAACCAACCTTCCTCAGGACCCACCGCGTCCATTGGTGAAAACCTCATGAAAATCCGTTCAGTAGCTTGAGTTTATGGCCAACTAACAGCTGTCTGTTTGAATGCGGCGGGTATACTGTATTTTATAGTATGTAAGGATATATTTTTAATTTCAGAAGTAAGATTCACTACTTCCAACCGTGGAGGAACAATCATTTTGATAGGGAGCTACAGGTTCAGTCGCCATTACAACTACCGTGGGGTCAAGACCAGGTGGTACTGCGCAACACATCACCACAGAGGATGCCGAGCATTCGCCTTTACCGATGGCAATAATGTTATCTTCTATCTATACATATAATAAAACAGTAAAAATATTTTGTCTGTACATTTAATATTTTTGACTGAAATGGATAGAGGGAGACCTAAAAAGAACAATAGAAAGCAAAAAAATTTTTTTGGAATTTCTTGTCTGTCTGTCTGTCTGTCTGTCTGTCTGTCTGTATGTATGTACGCGTTTCACGCAAAAACTACTGGACGGATTTGAATGAAACTTTTTTTGTTGTATAGCTATTAAGCCTGGGCAACATATAGGCTATAATTCATTTTGAAAACTGGAACACCTGATGAAGAACCATAACGGAACAGCTAAACTATAAGTAATATGGAAATGGTGCCTTAACAAAAATCGTTCAACCTGATGAGCATTTTCTGCCGATGTATAAAAATTGAAGATCTGGAACATCTGATGAAAAGCTCCAAGAGACCAGCTACACTATAACATATATGGAAATGGCGCCTTAGCAAAAATCGTTCAACCTGATGAGCATTTTCTGCTGACGTATAAAAATTGAAGATCTGGAACATCTGATAAAAAGCTCCAAGAGAGATTTTTCATCTAAGCGAAACTCACGCGGGCGAAGCCGCGGGCGACAGCTAGTCAAATATAAAAATGAACATAACCATCTCTCGACAATGAAAACTGAGATATGTTAAGGTCGGTTATGGGTAGGACACATCGGTACACGACCTCTGTGGCCTAACGGTCATCACACCGGATTGACACACCGGAGGTTCTGGGTTCGATCCTCGTTCGGGTCAAGATAGAAAATGATAATTTTCAGATTGACCTGGGTCTTGGATGTTTATTTATATATGTTTATGATATAAAATATAGTATCGTTGAGTTAGTATCCCATAATACAAGTCTCAAACTTACTTTGGGGCTAGCTCAATCTGTGTGATTTATCCGTACATATTTATCGGTGAGGGATCCTTTCATTTCTCATAAGGTTAATAATCATAATATGGTTTGTCATAAAGCCTTTCTCATATTTTTTTATCATAATATTTTATTCAAATAATATTTATTGTAATAATATTTGTTTAGTCATAATCATATATTGTCATACAGATTTTTTTTATAAAATGGTTTATCATAATGGATTTGTCATAATTGTTATGGTCATAAACATAGTTTATGTTTTATTTTGTTCATCTTTTATTTTGTTGATGACATTTGAAGACATTATGTAAAATTTGATATTTGATTATACTTCAAACACTAGTATATGTTAGGGTGCGGCGGGTGTGGCCCTTGGGCCACCCCTAAGCCGCGAACATAAACAACAAAAAAACAAAAGCTTAACAAATCTTACCTTTTCTCTGAGTGCAACCGTACATTATGAGTTCTCTTTTCTCTGTACATTATGAGTATTACTATTATGATTAAATTATATTATGATTATTTATGTTTATGACAATTTGTATTAATTGCAAAAAAATATGTTAAAAAAATTATTTAAAAAAATATTATTATAAGTTTAATTTATATTCATTATGATTATGTGAAAAAACATTATTTCGAACTATATTATTACAAATATTTTTTGAGAATCATTAGAGACCCTATCGGTGAGTATGGAATAATCGGTAAGTTCGACTTAAATATTGAAAGTCCCCTAATTATGGAGATGCTCTCCATAATTAGGGGACTTTCAATATTTTGCCAAATTCTTATTTCATGTCATCTCTTTCTAAATGCAAAACGTTTGTAAACTAGTAAAATAAAGCACATCCATACTTTATGAGCATGATTTTTTAAAATAATAATATGATTTATTTTCTCAACACAATATTCAGACTTATTTTATTAGTATAACCAAATATTATTAGAGCTTATTTGGTATAACTAGGGTACATTTGATTGGTATCAATTAATGTTGTGGGAGAGCCTCAAGTAGATGGAAAGTCTGTCTTTCAGGACTCCAGTTCTCCACGCCTGTTAGTGCAATTAACAACTATTTATTAAAGAAAAGATACAATTTTCTATTAAGTAATATAGATACCAGTGGCGAAGCGTCCTTACAACACGATTCCTACCAGCTTCCCTTGGCAGATTCTAATATATACATTTTTTATTATTAACAATAATAGCTTAATATCGCGGTCTACACTTGCACAAAAATCTATACTCTATACCCATATGACACTCTCTTACCATAAGCCGACGAGCGACGGCATTACCTTAGATAATTTAATATGAGCGCGAGATATAATTACATTGTGCGCACATCATTACATTGCGCGCTTTTTAAAAAATATTCTTCAATAGCTGGAATGTATTCGAAACCGCGCAAACGCCACACGCACGATTTTATTTTGCAGGACGCGAGACGCGGTAGTAACTAACTCGCTAATAATATTGGGAATTTGTAAATTGAAAATGTATGGTGACACACACACAATGACATTACAACTACATATGCAACCACTCGTCGATATAGACAGCGATACAAGCCGATTTAAAATAGCCTACAACGAATCCTTATTGGTTGTTCCTGTTCGCTTGAAAAATTTTCGTCCAATCACAGCGATAATCCGCGAATGTCTAATGTCATGCTAATTCCTCAGATGAAGGAAAAAGAATAGACATGTACAACTATAGATTGTTATGCCGGGTTTATTATTTTTTACTAAGTCTATTCAAATTCGCTGTTCGGTTCGCTTCGCGCGCATTTGCGCTTTGGTTTGCACTCACACGGGGCGTACCTATGCTAATTATCTATTGTATTATTTAGTTATATTGTATAGTGTTTGTAGTTTGTTTCATGGTAAATGTTTGTTTGTCTATTTTTGTTTCTTGTCGTCACGTAGGCTATATGATGAGAAAGGCGGCATTAGTAGTCTTACTTCCCGTTGACCTAAAATTATGAAATTTGGCAAAAAGCAAGGTCTAACAGTACTTATACAGGAATAAATCTGAAAATTGTAAATATGTTGTTGGAAGTCTAAAAAAAGTGTTACAAACTTATTTTTGCGCTGGATTCAGTATGAATCTTAGGATCGAACTGCAAAGTAAAGTGTGTTTTTGAAACTAGTTGGACTTGTTGTTTAGTTAGAGCTATAATGTGAGATGCTTTGCGTGTACGGAACTCTCGGTGTGCGAGTTTGACTCGCACTTGGCCGGTTTTTTTCTATATATTTATAAAGCGCGTGTGAGTGTTTTTTAAAGCCACTTTTATCATACTCGACATGCACTGTGGCTTCACCTTTGAATATTTTCACCCCACGCCACTGATAGATACTTTAACTATGCAATAATAAAGATTAAAGTGAAAGTAGGTAGTGACCTTGAATTAGTCTGTTCTGTGCATATTTACTGTTCTGTGATGAATATGTTTCAATTGTACTCCAAGGACCATCTCTGAATGTTCGTCTTGAATTTATTGAAAATATGTTTAAACTAGCTTTTGCCCCATTAAAATATCTTCAACCTTCCTCAGGACCCACCGCGTCCATTGGTGAAGACCTCATGAAAATCCGTTCAGTAGTTCTTGAGTTTATCGCGAATAAACAGACAGACGCGGCGAGTATACTGTATTTTCTAGTATGTAAGGATATATTTTTAATTCCAGAAGTAAGATTCACTACTTCCAACCGTGGGGGAACTATCATTTTAATAGGGGGCTACAGGTTCAGTCGCCATTACAAGTACGGTGGGGTCAAGACTAGGTGGTACTGCGCTACACATCACCACAGAGGATGCCGAGCAGTCGCCTTTACCGATGACAATAATGTCATTTTTAAATATAAGAATGAACATAACCATCTCTCGACGATGCAAACTGAGACATGTTAAGGTGGTGGCCTTAAATTATTCTGTTCTGTGTATATGTACTAGCATAGTATTATATAATATGTGATGTAATGTCGTTTGTCTTTGTATTCTGTCAAAAAGTCTCCCTAAGCTATGTAATATCAATATCTAAGTATCAGTATCTATGGGGCTAACTTAATCTGTGGGATTTGTCCGTATATACTCGTATATTTATTTATTTATCTACCTATCATCCACTACACTCTTTGAAGGTTACCTGCTAGTATCCACCCTGAATAACAAATGCTGTTATGTGCAAATACATAATGAAATTCCAACAAAGATAAAAGATCTTCCTCTAAATAAAAATATATTCTTTACCCAGTTGGCTGCTGGAGAAAGGTTTTATTCATTATACGAATTTTTCGATGCATACTTTAGTTTTATTGGCAATTATAGAAAACACTAGATACTTACCTACTCGTATTATCAATTTGTAATGCATGCTGATTTTGTAATGACGTTTGTTCATGATGAATCTTACCAAGATATCTAACACTGAGACACAAAGGAAAAATGTATCGATATCTACTCATTGCAACTGCTGTTTTCCCAATGAGTCTCACTGTTACACATCGGCACTCTATATTCCCGTTGGCTAAAAAATATAAGTACTTTTCAATTGTTATTATTATCATCATATTGTACTTTATTGTAAAGGATTATCTTAAAAGGAGACAAGCACCGTCATAAAACTTTTTTTTACAGATGTGATATTCACAACTTCAGGCAGAGGTGGGCCCATCCTCATCGTATCCCATTACCGGTTCAGCCGCCACCGCATCGTCAACGGCAGGAGCAGATGGCAGTGCTCCACTCATCATAACAAGGGGTGCAAAGCGACCATCTCTACTTTCAACCAAACGATTCTGAGAATCAGGAATGATCATACTCACGCACCACAAAGAATAGCCCGAAAAACAAAGTGAACTTATAAGGGTTCCGTTTTTGCTTTTTGAGGTTCGAAACCCTAAAAAGGAAAATACTTACAGTACAAGTTTTTTGATGTTACAGATTAGAATAAATAAGATTTTAAAAAGCATGTCGTGTCTATGCTCTCAATATTTTAACGTTGTAGGATTATTGTGTAAACATTTAATTTTATATGTCGTAGTGTGAAGACGTAGGCATTTACATGTAAATACCGGGAAATCCCGTGGACCGATTCGATTGATAATATTGATGAAGTTATTACTAACTATGCCGTCGTTGACGCCATATGATTATTATAGTGCAAGGACTCTATGACAAAATTCATAAGTTCAACAACTAGCGAAAAGTTAACAGTTTCATAACGCTAATAAATCTAAGTCCATATTTTCAGACATACCCGTGGTATCATTAAATAACCGAGTGCCCAGTATTGTCATAGCTGGTTTCAAGTTCACCAAGCATTACATGATGGGTCTGAAAACTCGCTGGCGATGCGGCACCCATTACAACAAGGGCTGCCGTGCTGTGATCTTAACCACCGGTGACAAGATATTGCGATGCCAAAATATACACAACCACCCAACATACGAGCACAATAAAAACCGAAGAATCTCACGCCCATGAATTAAAGGAGATTAACCTGTCTTAAATGTAATATATAATTAAAAAGTGGATTTAGATTTTGGATCGTATAAAAAATAGAAATAAGTAATAGGATTTGATATATGTGAATGGAGAGGACTTTTCAAGTCGCTTAAAGGCTTGACTTGACACTAAAATTGATGATAATACCTACCTGTCTTTGGTTGTTTTCATCTAACTCCGGTCGAATGCCCTAAGTATTAGGCGTTCCTCGCTTTCTTCATCCATTAATAGATATCTCTCATTCAGATACATTTTGGGCGAGTAGGTATTGTACAGCTGATTATTTTTTGAGATTTCAGAGTCGGTCCCATATAAAAAGTTGCTCATTTTCATAAGTACTTTCACCCCTAGAGAGATCGCTGGTATTTGTCCAAACATCCTGCATATATTTCAGAATTCTGTGGTCGCAATATTGGCCCTATATGTAGAGCGGACAGATAAGCATAATGAAGGAGGATGTAACTGATATAGCAAGCTTGTTGGTGGCACAATGCGAAGTCAGGCCACGCCTCCTACGCTACAGAAGCGAGCAGTGGCGGGGGCGTGCCATTCTTGGCATGAGCCATGAAGTTTCGATGACTTGTTTGTTCCTTCCCACTCTACACGAGCTCCGCCCAGAGATCGGCAGCTGTCCAATTGGAATAAACCTATTACACAGAAACTGGGCTTTGCATCTTGACAATGATCATGATAAACTTCTTTCTAAATAAGATTTCAAAGGTTTCGTATCCTAATCCTAAATGCCTGAAATTTCGCATACACATAGTTAGAAGTACTGAAAAAGAAATACCTATGTCTATGCGAAATTTCAGGAAAATTGGTTTAGTAGATAAAGCTTGGAGAGGTAACAAACAAATAAATAAACAAACACAAAGGACACCTTTCATCCCGGGAAAAAAAACTGTTTCCATGGAAAATTCACCTGGTACTAAATAAAAAAGTACATAGGTATAATTGCTAAAATATATTTGTTTTCCAGGTCCAGTATTTGCAGTGTCTTCTCGCGGGGCTCAAGTCATTTATTTGGGAGGCCATAAGTTTCTCAAACACTCCATTTCCAGAGATGGTGAGAAGATCAGATGGTGGTGCAGCTACAATAAGTGGGAATGCAGGGCTGCGCTGTTCACCGTCGGCAACCAAATTATTAAGAGCAATACCGTGCACAACCATCCACCACCAAAAAAACTTTAGATTGTCGTGCTTTCGTTAATTTCTGTAGAAACATACCTACATTTCTGTATTTTTGCTCCTAATTAGTGATAATAAATTCAATTTCATTACACAGCTATATATTTTTTGGTCAGGAAGTACACCTACTCATTGCCACAGATTATTATAATAGTTATCATTGCCTAAGTTTTGAAATATGTTCATCATTCTACGGATACATGTACGTGTACGTAACTATAGCGATATAATTCTGAGCAACCCTGTTTTTAAAATCCCTATTATGATTATCCCTAACACGAAACGAGTACATATTGCCGCTGACTATGTATTTCCGCTTTCTTAGTTTTGTAGAGGTACCTACCGCCGAAGACCCCTTCGTTAAATCCGTAGATATACGGCATGATCGTGTTCGGCAAAAGTTGATAGGTTTCTTACCTATATCTAGGTAGTGCAATTACTAACACGCCACTCAGTGGTGCCATTCGAATTTTTTCGATTCCTTTAGGACATTATACCCTCTCTAATAGTGTTGTTGCATCACAGTTCACTCCAATAAGGTCCCTTCTGTCTTTTTTAACTATTTTAAATTTTATTTTATTTTAAATGTTACATAAACAAAAATGTGGCTTAAGATTCAATTTTTCTCCTCCCCAGCCTTTACACCAGATAGTCTACTATCAGCCACGACACTATCTTCCTTCGAGATCCTGAAAAGTTCGCGAGGCCACTCGAACCTTTACCTCAACGGGCACAAATTCACGCAGTCATCATTTTCTATCAAGACTAACATCACGCGTTGGAAGTGTTCCAAGACAAGCTACCGCGGATGTAAGGTCATTGTTGAGACCCTTGGAAATACACTGCATAGCATTGTCAATGAGCATAATCACAATCTAGATTTATAAGATTGCAAATGAAGGTATCATAGATCAATATATACAAGGTGTAACAGAATACTTACCTATATCCATACCGATTGCACCAATTGTGACAACGGCACATAATACATACCGAGGGAGGGCCTAGTTACCTGTAGCACAGGTCACCCCGGGGACCTATTTCAGGGACTAGTCCCTTTACAAAGATTACAAACATAGTATGTCAGAAAAAAACATGTAAAAAGTAAATTGTTACTTAGTTAAGGAAGTATTGTAAAGTGTAAAGAGAAAATAAAGTATTTATTATTTATTATTATACATAATGGTGACAACGGTTTCAAACTAGTTCCAGACATTTTTAGTCTTGTATGTTTATGTTTTAATTTTAAGAAAACAATACAGATACTCATTTTTTTTAATTTGAATTGGCACAACACTATTCACCACTTTAACAGTAAATAGCTGTTGGAGTCAAGGTCAACCACCTACAACTATCTCGGCGCCTGGTATTGTAATAATAATAAAATAGAATTTGCGAAAGAGGTTCCACACTCATTTTTTTTTAGATGACTAACACTTTCTGTAAAGTGCGCCAAAGATCTTTTTGAACGTGGTAGAAAACTGAACTAATGTCTAAACTATTAAAATTTCTTATCTAAAACGTAGGTGGCGCCCTCACCCACGTGGAAAAAGATCCTTGTCGCTCTATTTGTCTGAAGATTTGACATTCTAGGCTTTGACAAAATTTTCAAATAAACTCTGAAAAGGGCGTGGCTCCCACCTTGATACGCTGATACGTGCTCCTGGTATGGTAAAAATTTAATTAAAAAAATAAGTTTAATTTATTCATCCGCCATGTTTTAATTTCTAAATTCATCTTCACGGAATATGACAAAAATACAAGGGATCCATGGAACAATGGGAGGTTCATTCGGAAAAATATCCTATTTATCTCACCAACACAGACTTCGTGGATTTTGTACTAGGATCGCAGAATCAAAAAGGTGGTGGAGTTTGCCTCATGAAAAGCGCATAGACATAGAAAAAAAATTCACATAGAAAAAAAATCATTCATTAATATCAGCTGTCTGTCTGTGACTCTAAGAAAAATCTAAAAAGAAAAACCTAACTCTATGGAAAGATGACCTTATTCCATAAATGTACCTGGCAGGCAGCACAGCACCAATATTAACGTAACTGTCATTAAAACCTGAGTTATTGATGTGTCAATGTAAAAAATATTTATGCGATTTCTAATTAAAAACTAAAAACATGCCGAAAATACTGAAAATCGACTTACGTACATATGGTTTGAGCGATTTTTCTGACAGCTAATTAAGAAAAAAAAATCAGTATAAAAAAGTCTCAACAGATGGCGTTTTATGAAAGCCGAGTCGTAATAATGGCTGAACCTATATAGTGCGCTTTTTCTTGTCAACTAGATGCAGAAAAAAAAATCACATAACAGTTTGACAGTTGCACAAATCACAATATAGATACTTTTTAGTAGTTTTTTTTACTAAGTTTTATTTTTTTTAAATGCCAATCCCGTGAATTTTTTGCTTTTTGTATGGAACTTTTTCTCTCGCCTTTTACTAAGCGCCATCTATGAAGTCATCTGGAACTATTTCTTTTTTTAATTTGTGTCACGGAAAATCCCTCCTTTGTGAATTGTTGAAAACAGTCAAGAACTGACAACGGGCGAATGACGCTAAGAGACTAGGCGCACAGAGCCAGTAAGGAGATTTTCTCCGATCAGTTGATCACAACAAAATATCTATGACTTTGGTCATAGATATTAAATAAAGTGCGTACGCGTAGTAGTTAAATAAAGTACCAGGTTCCCGATAGTAACCGAGAAGGTGGAATCATTTGTGTTGTGATTTGTGTGTAAGCAGTGCAAAAGGAACCTTGACCTTGAATAGTGATGTGCAGTGTTAATTTACATGGCAAAGATTTTGTTTTATCGTTTATTTTTTTAAGACTCCTTTTTAAAAGTGCTGAAAATAATATGAAACTTCACATAAAGGATCTGCCCACTGTAACGAATCTTTCAACTTTGTATAGTAATTTTCTGTTACAAATACTTCGCAGACAAAATAAATTATAAGCACGCAAAACATTGAATGTTGATGTATTCATGTATTGTTGACCTGATACAAATTGAATAATAATGTGACATTCAAATGGAGAAATGATTATTGAAATCGGTTCAATAGTTTTTGAGTTTATTCGAAAAAACATTCAAAAATAAAAATCCTTCCTCTTTATAATAGTGTAGAAGTGTAAATGTCCCACTGCTGGGCAAGAGCCTACGATTTAGTTATTAAAAAGAATTTGAATTGGATCATTAAGAACGGCTGCTGCCGTTGCGTGACGCAAATATTTATTCTATTCGTCACACACCATATTATCATAGATAGAAGTAGAAAATATATTTCGGTGTTCCCGAATAGGTTCGACATTGGGACCTTCAAGAAAAGAGCCTATCGCTTTCTCAAAGAGTCGGCAACGCATCAGTGACCTTTTTAGGGTCGTTGGTGTCTATGGACTGCGGTGATTGCTTACCATCAGGCAACCCGCATGCTCGTTTGCCTACTATTCTATAAAAAATATATCTTTTTTTTCTAACTTTATGCCATATACATACAAGATAAGTTCATAATACAAGAGAATTTAATAAGTTCTTTTGACAAAAGATGATTCTGTCGCCTCGCGAGTGAAAAAAAACTTAAGTATACCTACGCAAAATAAATACATGCGTCACGCAAACAAGCGACACCCAAAATAATAAAACAACTTAGTTAACTTAACATTTATTTATTTAAACAATGATTATAAATCAGGGTTGTTAAAAAATAACATGTTTGCAATTGTAGAATACATAAAATCTTAATCTACCACAGAAATAAATTTTTAGAGTATTTAATTTTAATTTAAGTCCGTGACATCTATTTATCCATCTTCTAAGTATTGTACTTAATAATTCTTGCAAGACTGATTTACTAATTAAACATAGATTTAACATAATTATCGTGGTTAACTCTATTACTTTACTATGGTACATGTGATAACACATTAACGGCTTATTCCCAAAATTCTATCGGAAATAAAAACTTTATTTGTTCGAAATATAACAATTGAGTAAAATTGTACTCCATTTGCTATAAAAGTTAAACAACAAATACATAACATTACTCATGATACATAATTATGGTGTACCTATGTATTTCACTATAACATTATAACACTTTGGTATACACAACAATGGTATAAAATTAAAAACCTATGGAATGTTACGATGTTCGTGGGTCGATTTCACGTTTCGAATTTTTATGACATTTTTTTTTTTAATTTTTGTAAACTCCCGTTTTATTGATATGTGATGGCCTAAACAATTTTATTTTATGAACTTATACACGCATTATCACAAATCACGAGGGACAACCAGCTCAAAGTAGTAAAAAAATAAAATTTAGGTAACACGAAAGAGTTGGGTGGTTACACGAATGAAATTCTCATTAACACCAATGGTGTTTAGATAACACTAATGAATAATATCTGTAACCAGATAAATAATAAGACATAACGCGGCGCGGCGCGGCGGATGACGCGACTGACAACATAAGCATCCTACCCGCTTGGTGTTGTTGCATGCTTGTAACTATGAGCTGACGGGATTGTTTTCGCACAGATGGGGTAATACAACCGACCAGTCTTTTTAAGGTTTATATTAGATCAGATAAGTCGAATGTGCAACGCCTAGACAAACCATGACATGGTTTTAGGCGCCATAGCGTATCATATTGTATTGTTTTTTGGCTAAATAAATAAATACATAATAAATAAATAAAAAAAAGAAAATGGTTTTATTCTTCATCAGAAAAATAAATGTTATCATTCTTCATCAGAAAAATTAGATTAGATTTACGCTTAGTAGGACTTTTTTTTGGACTTTCTGTCTAGTAAAAAAATAAAATTTAGGTAACACGAATGCGTTGGGTGGACCCATCCATACTACGTGTGTGTAGTATATAATTGTACTTTCCAGCTCCGACACGTCTATTAATATCGTCTTCATAGAATTTCTCAATAATTTGTGAGTACTGTTTTCTCCTTCTTATATTTTCTGTTGACACTTTTACGTTGTTATTATGTAAGTACTTATTTGTTGTTGTATAAGTGTCTATGGGGCTATCAATAATTGTACTTGTTGAAGCAGAGCTATTTTGTTCTTTTTTATCTATATTTTTCTGTTTTCGATTTATATGTTAATATTCGGCATCTGTGTTGATATTTCTTCATTAGCAAAATCATCTTTCTTTTTTCTGTATCTTTAATTTACTTTAATTTTACTTTGTACTAAATTCTTTTACAGCTAGCTATTTTTGTCTTGTGTTTTTATATTTTTCGTTTTCAGTGGGTTTCTTAACTCTGCATCAGCCATTATATTCTTGCCTGCTTCGTGCAATTGTGTAACAATTATTTCTTGTATCTTTCTTCGGCTTTCTTCTTCAGGTATCGTTTAGAATTTTCTCTCCAACGCTTTCTCTGCGTTCTTTTCTCCCTAGGAGACATTTCGTCGATACATTTAACTTTTTTCTCACTTTTTCGTTTTAAATAAGCCTCCCTCTTTTTAGCTTTCTCCATAGCATATTTTTCTGGGTCATCTTTTAGTTGCTTGTATCTTTCTCTTCTTGCTACTCTTCTTCTTTCTAACTCCTGTTCACTTCTCTTGCTTACTCTTTTGCCATTACCTTAAGCAATTTGAAATTAGAGATATAAATAATGTAATAAATCAATAGGTGTTTATTTTATGTAATGTTTTTTTTTATGATCCTACACTAAAATAATAGAAATAAATATTTGTAGCGAGCGAGCACGTAGTAATAGGTACCTAACAGCGTTGCTAGGCGACCGCGGTGGTTGCTAGGCAACGAGCCAGACCTCGTCCCGCGCACCTCCGCCCGCGCCTCGGTAGCATTGGACTCTCGCGCAGTCAGTCAGTCGGCTTCCATCCGTATTTTGAAATACTTACGTTTGTGTGTAGTTCATAATATTATGTTATTATTTGATTAAAATAACATTTATAAGTGTGTTTGTGTTGTGAATCAACCACCCTCTACACTGGCACCCAACTCGTGGCCGATTTTTTTTTCAAAATCAAAGGACCCAACCCAATGCCTCCTAAACGTGTCACTCGCCAAAACCCCGACTGCGGGAGTGGTGACGAGGCTGCCACAGCAAGCAGCGACGACGGCGGATCCGGGAACGAGACGACAACCTTCGCCGGCCCGCAGCCTTCCGCCTTGGCTTCTGCGCCTACCCTCGCGGCTGATGGAGCTACCACCGCAACGGAACGAGTGATGTCCACTATGATGGAAATGATTCTACACACACAACGGATGCAGGAAGAGACCAACAGAACTCTCATCGAAACGCTTCGAACTCTCCCACGACATGACCCCTCCGGCAATTTCGTCACGTCTACTCCCACGACGACTTCGGACCAGAGAAGCTCAATGGCCGCAGTCGCCGCCCCGCCGGGAAACTTCACAAAGTGTACTGCGCGGTTCAACGGGAAGTCACGCGACGCCGAAAAGCTGGAAGCTTTCTTGGATGCCGTGGAGGTTTACAAAGAGTGCGCGGATGTGAGCGAGCAGCACGCGCTGCGCGGCCTGAGCATGCTGTTGGAGGACGACGCGGCCGTGTTCTGGCGCGGCGTCAAGGACAGCGTCGCTACGTGGGCCGACGCCGTCGCGCGGCTGCGAGCCATGTACGGTACCCAGCTGCCGCCATACAAGATTTTCCGAGAAGTGTTCCGAACTGAACAGTGCGAAAGTGAACGTGCCGACGGATTCATATCGCGACTACGTGCCCTCATAGTGAAGTTACCCTATAAAGTGCCGGAAGCGATGCAAATCGATATGGTCTACGGGTTATTACATAGGCGTATTCGTAAAAGACTGTCACGGGATACAATTACTTCGATGGACATTTTCATAGAAAAAGTTCGAGCTACGGAGGACGCGATCGCGGAGACCGATAAGTCATCTCTTTTGTCTCAGTCGCCGGCGGTCAAAATTGTAAACAAACCCGCGAACGAAAAAACCCTTACTACGTGTTCCGCTCCTACTACCGGTTCGATAGTCACACCAAACTCGAATCAGCAGGCGAAACGTAATCGGGTACGTTGCGCGTATTGTAAAGTGTACGGTCATACTGTTGAAAATTGCCGCAACCTGCAGGGTAAGAGCAGTACCGAGGACCCCGGTAAGTCAGTTTCTAACAATTCTAGTACCTTTAGGTGTTATGGATGTGGCCAACAAGGAGTAATAAAATCGAGATGCAAAACATGTTCAAACGCAGCTGGTTCGAAGCCAGCTGATTTTAATATATTTTCATGTGGATTGTTATCACCAACCCTTTGCCCGGATTCGATCGAGAATATTGTGAGTTCAATAACATACGACACGGATTTGTCTAATAATAATAGTTGTACTCGCAATAGTCGCAATTGTCACTACTCACTTTCTCGTACAGTTAATAGGGATGGTAATCATTCGATTAATAGGGATGGCGACGATTCGATTAATAGGGATGGTAATGATAATTCCGGTTTTTTGAATATTTCTGACGTACAAAATTCATGTTTCGAAAATTTTGATATACAGTCTGTGTTCAAGGAAAATTCAAATATACAGGGTGTTACGGACGAAAATGTCATAAGTTTACAGGGAAATTGTACTGAGTATATTGATCAAAATAATTGTAATAATTTGCATTTATCTCGCGATTTGTTATCTATACAGGGCGAAAATATTAAAAAAACCCAAACTTGTGACAAGTTCGCCAATATTGACGCAACTTCACTTCCCACTGTAAATATTCGTGTTTCGAATCGCGAAGGAGTGGCTATCATTGATACCGGCGCAACTCATTCTATAGCTAGTACCAAGTTGTACTCTGTATTAGTAGAACAAGGTGTCCAGTTTAGGGAGACAGAGCGTACAATTGGATTAGCTGACGGAACGCGTTGTCAAAGAAGGTTACTTACCGCCGACGTGAAAGTTACTATTTCATTTCATTTCATTTCATTTATTCTTAAATTTACAAACAATTTATAATTAACAAAGGATATACAAAAATCTTAATAGATTTGTGTGTATATCTATTCGATCTTAAATACAAATAATTATTGATTTTACACACTTACTTAAATCTATATAAAACTATAATTTAACATTTTGCATTCGACTCGAACTACAACACACTTTGATCACACACAAAATGACGGTGGGCATATTTATCTGCACACCGGCATTCGCGCGACAACGGACGAGTAGTGTGCGTGTGGGTTGTATTAACAGGATGATTCATTTACGAGAAATCGTTTCAAATTATTTTTTATATTTTTATTGGTAAGTTTATCTGTAATTTCATTTGGCAGTTCATTTATTAATTGGGGTATAACATATTGAAGGCGTCTTTTACCATAAAGGTTGTTAAAAGAAGGGAGCAGTAGTGTCTTTTTTTTGGGTCTTGTGTTTTTTGAAAAATTCATTGGTTTGTGCAATGATGTGTCAAAAAAATGTTCCTTAAGTAAGGCATATCTTATTTTATTATGTACGGTCATGACATTGCAGAAAAGAAAATAATTTATTATAATTGTCCTTATATTTTTCTTTTATTTTATGTGGTACAACAGTTTTAAGTAGTCTTATTTGAAGATGAAATATAAGGTCAACGTGTGTTTTAAAGGTACGTCCATAGCTACTAAGTCCATAATCAATTATAGGTTCTGCCAGCGCCTTGTATAAAGATAAACGAACTGAGAAGGGAATTTTATTTTTAAGTATCGTGAATTTTGCTAGTAAAGCTCTTAACCTATCACAAATGTAATCAATATGGTTTTTCCAATTAATGCGGCTATCAATCACCAGGCCTAAATATTTTTGTTTATCTACTAAATCTATTTTGAGACATTTACAGTTAAGATTGCTAGGCTTATGAAGGCAAGAATGACTATGTGCTTTTAGGAAATATTAGTGTTGATTCTATTATGACTAGAACTAATGTACATTATTTTAGTCTTTTCTGCATTTAGAACCAATCCTACATCATGAGCCCATTTACACAGTAAATTAAAGTCATCCTGTAGCCTTTTGAGAGCTTTGTGTACATCATGATCTGCAACCACGAGGCAAGTATCATCTGCAAAGAGATAGGCGTCACTATTTTTTATTAAGTTGGTTAGATTATTGACGTATGTAAGATAGTGTAAAGGCCCGAGGACCGAACCTTGTGCTGTTCCTTGTGTAACTGAAACCTCGTCACTGATTGCATCACCAATCTTCACCCTGTAAGTTCTGTCAGTTAAATAATCTTTACACCATTTGAGCAGAGGTCCCCTTATACCACTATCATCAAGACTCTCAAGAAGCTGATCGTGTCGAAGAGTATCGAACGCCTTACTAAAATCTATGAACAACACCAAAACATGTTTCTTGTCATCTAAATTTTTATAAATTCTATCAGTGAATTTGCAAAGTAGTTGTGTTGTATTTTTATGCGGTTGAAAACCGTACTGTTTTTCAATTAGGATGTTGTTATCTGAGTAAAATTGGTATATTTGACTACTAACATGTTTTTCTACTATTTTATCTACAATAGATAGTATTGTGATAGGACGAAAATTACAACATTCCTTACGAGAACCACTTTTATGTATAGGTCGTATTACACCTGTCTTGAGTTCCTTGGGATAGATACCTGTAGTTACACTTTGGTTAATCAGTTTTGTGATTGCTCCGACAATATTACGACTTAGTAGTTTTACATCAATAGGTCTAATACCGTCCATGCCAGGTGATTTATTAGTGTGTAAGGACTTTATAATCTTTTCTACGTCATCTTCCCTTGCCCTTTGAAACTTCATAGACACGTCAACAGTACGTTTATATTCTTCTTTCTTTAAAAGAGGGATTGTGCATGTTGGAATGATAGATTTTACACTATCGTCAAAAGTTTTAGCAAATTTGTTGGCTATATCAATAGTTTTCATATTATTGTCAAAAGCATTCGTTATAATACTGTCTATTGAGACTTTAATTCTACCTGTTAAATTATTCAAAATTTGCCACAAACGTTTTGAGTCATTCTTATTATCTTGAATTTGTTTTAATGTATAAGAATTTTTAGCTTTTTGTATTAATTTATATACATAATTTCTATTTTGGTTGTATTCTAATTTTAAAATCATATTATTGGTGTCATGTTTCCACAAGTTAAATAATTTATCTTTGTATTCTCTAGCTTTAATAATTTTTTTACTAATCCATGAATTTTTCTTACCATTGACATTATTTACATCCCTAACTATTCTTGAAGATTTTTTATAACAATCATTAAACGTGTTTTTAATGTTACTATATAATTGATTTGGGCAATCAAAATTACACATATTTGTCCAGTCGACATCTCTAAAAATCGAGGTAAGTTTTTTGGAGTCGACAATATGTTTATATTTAGGAGCATCCTGTACATGACTCGGCAACGGTCCGGTGCAAGCTAGAACTACAACGCGGTGGTCGGCCATTACCGTACCGAGCGCCGCGGTGTGAAGGTCTTGAGTCTGGGATCGTGCATATATATGGTCTATACAAGATTTTGTTATTGTGTTTTTGTATCTTTCTATCCGTGTATACGCCGAGATCCCACACTCAAGCCCACAGTTAGATAAAATGGTGTTATATTTATGTTTTATAGCGGTATCAACTTTAGTGTCTATATTTGTATCACCCAACAAATAAAACTCAGTGGATTGGATACAATGAATCTTTTGCAATGTGTGTTGCAGTTCGTCCACAAATAGGTGCTTACTGTTCTTAGGTGGACGGTACACTACACACAGTGTTGCGGAATAGGATGATGGAGTTGTAATTTTTGCGGCTAAGCATTCAAAGTGTAAAGTGTTAGTTTTAATTATTGAGCACTTGTGTTTCTTGTTAGTGTACATAATTATGCCACCACCTTTACGTCCCTTTCGCAACTCCGTGTGCATATCATAGCCGTCAATGTTAAATAAATTACTCACTGTCAATGAAATATTAGCTTCCGTTAGGATTATCACATCTATGGATATTTGACTTGACAAGATATACTCAACCAACATATCAAAATTTTTAATCGTAGATCGAATGTTTACATGCATGCAGAGTAAGTTAGTTTTTTTAACAGGTATATATCTGAGAAAATAATTTAAATCTGAACAGTGGAAGAATTCTGAGATATTTTTGGGACAGTAATCCATATAGGTAGGTAATAAGAAAAAACAGACAAAAATTAAATAAATGAAAATAAATTCAAACGCTATAGGTATCTGTTGCTTACACAAGTAGTTTTTTAATATCTTCTAAGGATCTGATTTTGACGATGACTTTGTCGTTTTCTTGACGCCTGGCCATAACTGTCCCTCTCCTACACCAGATAAACTTGTAGGTATTTTTCAGTTCCTGCTTAGCATGCCATAGAAGTTTTTTATTGAATGGTGATAGTGCTTCACGAACAAATACAGGTTGACGAATAATCGCGTGAGGGGCATCGGGAATGATGTCCGTCACGAATATTTTGGAAGATTTAGCTGCCTGTAACCATCTATCTTGTATTTTTTCTTCCTTTAACTGAACTACGATAGAGCTCATGGTATCTTTCCTTGTGGGACCCTTCTTAACACATACTATGTCACTCTCTTGTTGATCCATCGCGGTAGCCACCCTCTTAACAATATCAGAAACATTGTCGTTTTCTTTAAGCGGTACATTGGAAATTTCTACACAAGAAGCTAGTTTTTCTTGTTCCAGGTGTTGAATCTTTTGTTCCAAAGCACCTACCCTAGTTTCCAGGTTTTTATTTTTGTTTATAAGATCACTATTTTTCCGTTGCAAATCTTGTATAGTTTTCATAACCGCTTCCATATTCTCAAGAACTTCATCTACCTTATTACTCTGAAATTGGAGGGAGGTCTGGATATCTCTAACCGCTCTGTTCACACTTTTATCTACTTCTGTCGAAATATCTTTGAGCAATTTTTTAACATTTATTTTTTCATTGCATGACGCTAGGGAATCATCGTCCTCTTCTTCATCAGGGAATACCAATGATCCTCTTTTGGACGACATATTCTGACATTCTTGGCATGTCCATTCAAGGTTGTCAGTATTTCGTACGGCAGTTAGCTGTTTATTTGTGAGACCTGAGCATTGCGTGTTAAAATGTACGATTTTTTCACATTTATTGCATTCCAGTCCTGGAATTTTTTTAGTAATTGTTTTGTAATTGGAAATCGTGATACAGTTATTGAAGATTTGCTTGTCTTACCAGGAGCCTCAACTAAAACACTATTAGGACGTAGGTTTATAAAAAAAGCTAATATTATTCTTGATATCCCGCATGATGTATGGTACTTCCGGGACAAGCCTGAACAGACTTTTGATTTTGTTAAATCTTATTTTCTCACCGGTTCCACCCCAGTTGCTGAGCTAAATAATTGCAATGAAGCTTTGCTACTCCCCGATGAAGGAAACCAGCTGACTTCAGAAGAAAGGATCAAGCTGAGCGATTTTATCAAAAGTAGAGCTGAACAGTTTAAATCTGAGGGACCTGCCACGGACTTCGCTACGCACCGCATAAAGGTGAATGAGTCCCAGGAGCCCATAGCTTCTCCACCTTACCGTATGGCGGAAACACGGAAGAAGGCCCTTAAAGAAGAATTAGATAAGTTGCTACGCGCCGATACAATCGAAGAAAGCGAATCGGCATGGGCTTCAAACGTGGTGTTAGTTCCCAAGAAGGATGGAAGTTTTAGGTTTTGCGTGGACTATAGAAAGCTAAACGCTGTTACGGAACCTGATCGGTATCCCTTGCCAAGGATCGAAGACGTACTCCACGCAGCCAAATCAACCAAATACATGACCACGCTCGACCTCAGGTCAGGATTTTTCCAAGTGAATCTGCATCCGGATGACCGTGACAAGTCAGCATTCACGACTCCTCTCGGGACCTTCCGTTTTAAGCGCATGCCGATGGGTCTCAAAAATTCTGGAGCTACATTCCAACGTCTGATGGACAGATTTAAATCAAACGTACCTGGTGTTACTCTTATTGCATATTTGGATGATTTACTTGTTTTGTCAGAGGGTTCCTTGGAAAAACACCTGGCTGACCTAGAGATAGTCTTTGACAGGCTAAAGATGTTCAATCTTCTTGTCAACCGCGAAAAAAGCCGTTTTGCGAGAGACTCAGTTAAGTTTCTAGGCCATGTCATTGTTCCAGGAGGAATCCACATAGACCCTGACAAAACAGCGGCCATAGCTAATATGACCGTCCCACAGAATATTAAACATCTAAAATGTTTTCTTCAAACATCTAGCTGGTTTCGTCGTTTTATACCCGACTATGCCAATATAGCGAAACCCCTGACATCCTTATTAAAAAAAGAAAGTATGTGGCGATGGGAGTCGGAACAACAGACTGCATTTGAATGCATCAAGAAATTGCTTGTTTCCGCGCCTATATTGCGACAAGCGGACGAGACAAAACCGTTCATTCTTCGGACTGACAGTAGTGGATACTGTTTAGGAGCGGCTCTAATGCAGGGGGAGGACTTCGACGAACGTCCTATAGAATACGCAAGCCGTCTGTTAACCGACGCCGAACGGAATTATACAACAACGGAACGCGAGGCCTTAGCTGTCGTATGGGCTGTAGGCAAATTCCGCGGATATATAGAGGGATCGGAAATTATCATCAAATCAGACCATCAGCCGCTGCGTTGGTTGATGAGCCTAAAGTCTCCAAGTGGACGTTTGGCCAGATGGGCTCTAACTCTACAGGAATATAATTTAAAAATAGAATATACCCCTGGACGAGCCAACGTCATCGCTGATACGCTCTCGCGGCCTGTGTGTGCCGATAATGTTCAGTGTGACGTATGCCTTACGACAGTAGATGTCCCTGCTAGAAGAGCTAGTGACATAAGGGAGAATCAGATGAAAGACCCTGATATACAAAAAATACTCGAGGATATTGAATCCGAAGATCCATTCAAAGGAAAATCCTGGACGGACAAAGGCTACATCACATCTGATGGTGTCCTATACCGCTACGGCCCTGAAGATGACGAAGGCGACGAGGCATGCCTTGTCGTGCCCGACCATGAGCGTCCTAAAATAATAGCTGACTTTCATGACGCGCCCACTTCAGGTCACTTCGGAGTAGAACGCACATTGGCTCGTTTGAGGCTTCGCTTCTACTGGCCAAACATGCGGAAATATGTAGCCGATTATATAAAACAATGCGTTTCATGTCAGAGATACAAGGCGGACAACAGAAAGCCAACCGGCCTCTTACAAACACCTGCCATGTCTAGACGCTTTGAAGTCTTATCAGTTGACCTATTTGGCCCACTACCCGTTACCGCCCAACATAACCGATGGATCCTTATTGTTGAGGATGTGTGTTCGCGATGGGTAGAGTTATTTCCTCTGGAAAATGCTACTAGTCTTGAATGCGCCAAAGTTCTTATAAATGAGGTCTTTTTCAGGTTCGGTGTGCCACGACGCTTGATAAGCGACAATGGCGTCCAATTTATTAGTGAAATTATGCAACAGGCTTGTTATGTAATGAATATAGATCAAGTTCTAACGCCTCTGTATCATCCACAATCTAACCAGATTGAACGCAAGAATAGAGATCTAAAACCTCAACTCGCGATCCTCGTCGGTCAAGATCACGACACATGGGACTTGCATCTCGCATCTATTAGGTTCGCAATGAACTCTGCAGTTACATCGAGTACAGGTTTTTCACCAGCTTACATCACTTTTGGTAGGGAGCTTCGCGCACCAGCAGACGCTATAAATGACATGCGTACAATTTTAGAAAGCGACAATATCGTTCCAAGCATCACCCCTTACCTTAAGAGGATGGCGGAGACCCTGTCAATTGCAAGAGATATACATGAGAAAAACCAAGTCCTACAGAAGAAGTACGCCGATGAACATCGCCGCGAGGCACCTGATTATAAAGTAGGAGACCTGGTGCTTCTCAAGACTCAAGGTCTCGATGATACGGACAAAGGTCAATCTTCAAAGTTTATTCCGAGGAGAGATGGTCCTTACAAGATACGGAAAATAGTGAGTGCTTCTACTTATGAGTTGGAAGGTATCAATGATGGCACCTTCATAGGCAAATATCACGCGTCAGTCCTTACTCCATTTGTTGGCACCATCCAAGCTCCTATAAGGGAAAAGCGTAGAAGAGGGCGACCGCGAAAGAATCCTATCCCAAACGCGGGGACGTCAAGTTCGGGATAGAGGGGGAGGATGTAGCGAGCGAGCACGTAGTAATAGGTACCTAACAGCGTTGCTAGGCGACCGCGGTGGTTGCTAGGCAACGAGCCAGACCTCGTCCCGCGCACCTCCGCCCGCGCCTCGGTAGCATTGGACTCTCGCGCAGTCAGTCAGTCGGCTTCCATCCGTATTTTGAAATACTTACGTTTGTGTGTAGTTCATAATATTATGTTATTATTTGATTAAAATAACATTTATAAGTGTGTTTGTGTTGTGAATCAACCACCCTCTACATATTTTTTTTAAATTCACTCAAAATTAAAATGTGTTAATAAGTAAATTGTAATATTTTTTCTAGTATCATATAAAGACGTAGTACAAGGATTTAATTAAGTAGATATATAGCAATATAGACATTTCTTTTATTATTTAGCGAAACATATTATATTCGGTCCGTTTGAAATCGACCCTCTTTCCCTATATTATCCTAATCATATTTTATAAGTACATAATATGCCAAGTACATAATAGTTAAGATAAAAAAATATATATTTATATTCTACTTACTAATTATAATTAACAACGTAGAGTTTATTTTATAATTAACGAACAACAATTTTAAGCTCAAAAAATCTAACTTAGTATGTATTACTTACTAATACTTAACAACTACTCTAATCAACCATTTATAATCGCATTAATAAAAAAAAAAACAACCAAAATGCAGGAGTGTATTTCTAACATTTTTCATTGTTTTTTTTAAGAATAAAAATAATTGGGGTAGGTATGAAGATTCAGATCTAATAAAAAATCTTCATCAGTATAAATAATAAAAACGAATCCATCAAAATTAACAATATATAACAATATAAATAACAATATTATTATTATAACATAAGCTATCAGAAGAATTACATTACAAAAATATTTGCTACATTGTACATTATTTTTTATATAATATCAATTTGAAAAACTATCACTTTTCAAATCATCACTTAATTGGACACGAGTACTAGCTGGATATTGGACAAAAACTTATAAGTTTTAAATGATTTCATGCAAGGTTCTTAACTTCTACTGTACAGGGGAACTCATAAAATAGGTTATGGTAAGGTCTTTTTCATGTTAAGTTTTATGACACTACGTATAAACAGCCACTGAAACTACTTAAAATGATAATTTGTATAGACAATAGTGCCTACTACTCTTACTATACTTACCTTATAATAATTCAAAATATACATATATCATCTATGTGCCTTTCAATAAATAAAACTACCAAGATTTCGTTTTCTATTATCTTCTATTCCTCCTTATCCCTTACGAGGTAGACAGAGCCGAGAGTTGTGAGACTCAAAGGCCACGCTTAGCTGGATAGTGGTTTTTATTAATTTTATGGTGTTTTGCTATTTGATAACAATGATTGTATTTTTTTAAGGAGAAAGAGAGACCAATGTTATATTTTATTACAGTTTTAAAAGCCTTCATTTTTTATTTATAAAAAACAGGCCATATGCTATAACAACTCGCATCTTTAAGGTAACTTTGTCATTGCAATGTAATAAATAAGCATTCTTTAACATAATTATTATATCTACTTCTTATTTTTACGTTAACATCAACTTGGTATACATTTCTGAAAAACATACAAAATCTGAACAGGCATACGGATAAGGGAGAGATTTTTTGGTTTGAGATCCTAATAGCGAACCCAAACCCAGTAATAAAAGGCTATAAGTTTTTATTCTTCCTCATACCATCATGATCATGATTATTATAGATTTTAATTATAGCATCGTTCAGGGTGGTCAGCTTAGCTTTGCAGCCCTTGTCAATCTTGTTGCAGACCCAATGTATCTCCTTTTTCTGATTTGTGTGCTTAGATCGTTTTTTAAAACGATATTCCCCGAGCATTATGATGGCGTTTCCGTGACGGGACCAGCAGTACTGGGGGGTGAGAAGTCCTGAAACATTTTTTTTATTAAATAGTAGCTTAGAATAAGGAAGGGTTTGAGAAAAAGGGGAAGACCAAGGAAGAGATGGATGGATTGCGTTTAGGTGCTCCCTGGCTGTAATCATTTACCTGTAATGTAACATTTTGAAGCATTAAGCTCCAAATAATAGTATTAACCTCAGGGCAATAGTAGTTTATTAATAAAAGAATAAGACCTAAAACAAAATATTATATAAATTTCAAGATTCGATTGTACGCATTACATCACAATAGGCTTCACACACACTGACATATAATGTAACATTTCATGTTGCAAATTGTATCAAAATTGTTACAGGTTGCGCGGTTGTTACAGGTTGCGGTTGGCATATTGCGCGGTTCGCCTCCCAACTGGATGTCGTTTAGTAGTAACTGTTTAGGTTGCGCGCTGCAACGCGCGGTTGTTTCACACTGTGTAACGTAACATTATAATAATGTTTCATTACACGAAATATTTGCAGTGTAATCGTACAATTTGTACGTAAATGGCGGGCGACAGAGTGAAGTGGAAGGAGCTGGCATACTGTGCCGACCGCAAATAATTGGGAAATAGTAAGGGAAAAAATTTACAGTAATTAAAAGTTGTGAGTTTATTTCATTATTTATTATTAAGTACTATATTTTTTATATCCCCAATTACAGTATGAAAAAAGTATTATCAAAATTCCAGACATACCTAAGTACTTATATAAAATTATTATACAAAAATTAACATTATTTCTCATAAATTCTTATAGTTATATTTAAAAAAGTATGTAAAACATTTCCAATCCTTATCTTTACCTTGCACCATTCAACATTGGCCTGATAAATTTTCAATATACTTATCTTAACTCTTAAATAACTATAGTAAGTATATTTTTATTGTTAAAAGTTGTAAATTCTATTCTTTCAATAAAATATTAACAAAAAATAACGTGATTAATCATCACATTATATTTTTGATCATATTTTATCGATAGAAATGAACGTTACTATCGTATCACTTTGTCTCGCATAATATACACATCAAGATTAGTTATGTATTCAATATAATATGTATAAAGTGATATAACTACAGTCTGTTCAATATGCACAAGTGAATTGCGTACCTATCGATACTAAGAAACAACATTAAAGTTTTATTGGTGGATGGACATACGGCAAAATAGTTTTTTTTTTTACTTTTTCACCGAATAAAGGGACCTTGGAGAGAGCTCACACACTTAGCTAGCACAAAATTAATCCACTTATTTTTTTTAATATTTTGTGTACTTACAATTTTGTACTAGCGAGAACTTTTCAAAAATCCCCACAAAATTATGAATAATTTCATGTCAGTCACTGGTTTGATTTTATATGTTTAGCAACCTGACACCCCCACCCCCTATCTCACAGTATCCTAAGTCAAGTTTCTTTGCATCTGACTTCACTTAGTGAATCCATACTAATATTATAAATGCGAATGTTTGGATGTGAGTTTGTGAGTTTGTGAGGATGTTTGTTACTCAATCACGCAAAATCTACTGGACGGATTTCGATGAAATTTGGTACAGAGGTAGATAATGACCTGGAATAGCACATAGGCTAAAATCTATCCCGGGAAAAAGCGCTCTTCCCGTGGGAAATTCACGCGGGCGAAGCCGCGGGCAAAAGCTAGTGTATTATATAAACGTCATCTCGTATGACGTTTATATAACACATTCACTAAGTAAAGTCAGATGGTAAGTACCTACATGGTTTGTAAAACAATTTTCATTAAATATGTATATAGGTAAGTTTTATACTTCTTACAATCGTTATGTGAAACTAGAAGTAAATATAAGTTTATATCAATTATATGTACGCATAATTGTACAGAATAAGCACATTGGGAACCCTACAATGCGCGTGGCCTGAAACGCATTTGACCAGTACTCGGCCCATCTTTACTCGATGCTAATATCATCATCATATCAGTACACGGCTGGACGAAAGCCTACCCCAAGAGTTTCCAGAATGTAAGTAAGTAACTCTTATTGCACCATGAATATAAACAGAATGCCCGGTTGGAAGCGGTTGAACACAGTGCTAATATAAAATGTTATAAATTATAAAAACTTAATCCTTCTTCATCAACGTAAATGCCCTATTTATTGCTAAACGATTGTTATCGAAAACACCTGTAAGTGACGGATCAACATCAATACATTCATCAGTTTTAATCCTACGATACTGTACCAGGTTTGGCAACATGCCTGCGGACAAACACTTGGTGTACCGACAGAGTCGACAGGCAGTGCGCCTGCGCAAATTGATTCTACAACTACCGTTGCACTTACATTCATTCTGATACTTCTCATACATATTCCCTTGGACAGACCGCTTGAAGAATCCTTTACAGGACTCACAGGTCTTGATGCCATAGTGGTACCCGCTGACGTCATCTCCACAGACAGGGCAAGCAATCGCTGGAATATTACAATTTTATAATATATTTTTTATATTTTTTAGGTACAAACATTTCAGGCGATCTTTTGTTTTTAAAGATAACGAAATCTGCCGACTAAGTTAGTGAATCCTGTGTTTACTGTATGTTAAATATTCACTTGCTATACAAAAAAAGAGAATGTTAAAAAACATGATTTATTGCACATTTAATTTTTGATTTTGATTTAAACACAGACACAGTAGCCTAGAGACATAAAATCCATTTTATTATTACGCTATAAAATGTAGAAAAGTTTTTCCAGAATCGCCTAAGTATAAATTTTATATATATATAAAAAAAAAAACCGGCACGAAAGGACAGATTGGTTAAGTTATACGGATTGGCCAAGCTGTTCTTTCTGTACCAAACTTTTATTCTCTGATCAAAATAGAATACAATAAATTTGTAAATGAACACGTGATTATAAATTGCTAAATTACGTATATAATGGCAGTTATTGGATATAGAATATCTAACAAGGTAAAATTCTTTATATACATCCAACCTTTAACCCTTTCATAATTATCTAAAAAGTGCCCTAAAAAGAGCACTGGCACTTCACTAGATTTGATCATTTCATGAACACATCATTTAGTCATATCCACATTTCATAGCAGTCTTGAATCTAGTCAACAACAGTCTTAAAGTTATACGAATATAATAATAGAAATCTAAAAGTAAAATACACTTTTTAAGTTCAATAATTCGGAAAATGTTGAATTGTGGACTAGATATAATATAACTACGTTACTTAGTTGTAGTTGTAACAGACGTCAAAATTGAATCTTTATTTTTTATTATTATATTTTTTTTATTTTTTATTAAGAGCACCCATAACCGGAGAGCATGTAGAGTGATGAGTGTAGAGGAAGCAAGAGAGATCTGTAAGGATCGTAGCAGGTGGAAATCGCTAGTCTCTACCTACCCTACGGGAAAAAGACGTGATAATATGTATGTATGTAATTTTTTTAAATAACGATTTAATTAAGTGTTATTCTTTAAATATATCTTGGATCTTCCTCCACGCTCCTTCGTCATTCGCACCAAGTTTGGTAGCATGCCTGCCCTGAGACACTGGTCGAACCTACACGATTGGCATCGAGACCTGGTCTTTGGACTTAAGGTGCAATGCTTGTCTACAGAGCAAGCGTACGTCCTGTTCATACTGATAGTTCTTTTGAAGAAATGCTTGCAAGACTCGCACGTGTATGTCCCATAATGTATCCCGTTGGCCGTGTCCCCACACACGGGACAAACGTTTCTGTCACCTTCTTGAAATGTGATATAGATTTCTGAAAAACAAATTATAAGATTATTCAATATTTCCTCGAAGCTTTAGAATTGTACGATTTTAATTTATCATTATACAAATCTCATCAATTTTTAAAGGTCTTGTGATGCTTTCTTCTTTACCATTATTGGCTATTTACTAGGCCGAGCTAACGGCCCAGTTATTTTAAGTTAATTGCCAAACTACACAAGATTCCTGAATAACTGTATCATTTATATGTTTAAACTATAAAATAATACTAAAACTACTATTTATTGCATTAATTTTTATTAAAAAAAATTAGCTACCGATAAATTATACTTTTAAATTCACAGCTCTTATATCTACAACTACATCTTCAAAGGACAAAGTCACAGCATTTATGTATGTATATTATTGCATTAACATTTCCATCGTATCACATAACATAATTTGTAAAAGCACATATACCTAAGCTTTTTCATTTATTTAAGAAAGCATAATTACGCTCATCAAAAAGGAAGTATGTATCATTATACAAATGATATTTTAAAGTAACTAGATAGCAAGTTACTTTAAAGTGATATAAAGAATGTACAAAAATGCAGAGTATAAAAGTTAACTTGTGTTTCTTCAGTATATAAACTTAGGCGGAATTGACTCTTTTATAGTGAGCATCCTTAGTTTTAGTTAGGGTCCTTAACGTGAAATATGGTCCCATCCGGAAGAAAGCATGAAACTTGGCATGATTGTAGCTTTCATATTTTAATATTGATATAGAAATACTTCGAAAATGAATGTTTCCCCTCCTTTTATGTCCTAAATCGTGGTTTTTCTCATTTTTTATGAAAACGGTAAAAGCTATGCAAAAACAGTCAAATACCAATATGTTTTTCATTAAATTATCTATAATAATGCCATTGGATGTATGTTGATAAGACTTATAGTTTACAAAATATGTCCATGTCACTAGGACGATTTTTTTAATAGGAACTTTTTCTATTATTGCAATGGTCATGGTATAATTTCGTATTTAATAACATGGATAGCTTTCGACTTCTGATATACATTGAAGTGATCCCAGACTTCGTGTAGACATATGTTACTATCATCAACAAAGTACCTCTTCCAATTGGGGGGAGGGGGAGGAGTGCACCCCGCGCGCTACAAGCGAAGAACTCCTGCCTATTCTGTTAAAATATTATATCGAGTCTGGTATCGTTTTTGTATAAATCAAGCATCAGGAATTCATTTTGATAATAACTTTGCATCATTTCATACAAAAATATCGATATAATATACAAAAATATAAAAGTAAAAAAATCATTCTTAATTTAATTGTTTGTTCAAAGCACGTTCAAATTGCTTTAAGATATAATAGAACTAGCTTTTGCCCGCGGCTTCGCCCGCGTGAATTTCTCACGAGAACAGTGCTTTTTCCCGGGATGAAAAGTACCCTATGGCCTTCTCCGTACTTCTAACTATGTGTATGCAAAATTTCAGGAAGATTGGTTTAGTAGATGAAACGTGGAGAGGTAACAAACAAACAAATAAACAAACTCACTTTCGCATTTATAATATTAGTTAGGTTATTTATAATATTAGTAAGACCAATGTCTTTGACAGTTTTTGCGTAGCTTTTACCGCTTTCATAAAAGAAAGAAGTGTTTCTATATCAATATTAAAGTAAATATATAAAAGCTACATTCATGCCAAGTTTCATGCTTTCTTCCGGATGGGACCATAAAATCGATTTTTGTTAGGACAAGGACCCGTACTATTTTTAAGATATTAATCCGATAGTAACACTACTATCGGATTGATTTTAAAAAATCATGTAGGTTTTTTTTTAAATTCTTAGTAAAAATGATTTTCTGGCTCCAACATTTATAAGAACAGTCGTATTAAATTCTGTATTATGAGAGGTCAGAAAAGAGGGCTATAGAAACGTCTAGACAAGAGCAGCATATTCGATTCACCAAGTATAAAATATAAAAGATTTTAATATTTTCATACAAATACGCACTAAAGAGATCCCACAAACACATTAAATAAGTACATAAATGCAACAAAGTACTGTCTAAGTTAATGTAAAAATTAAGACATGATATGAGTATATTCAGTGCAGTCTTAAATTATAAGTACTCGTTCGTATAATAGAAAACACTATCACAACCAAAATTAATAATTCAAAAATTAACATACATCTAAATCCTACATTATGATAAAGTATTTTTACAAAAAATTATATCAAATGAGTATATCAGGTAGAAGTGTCTTCGAAATCTTAAGCAATGAATTGAGAAATACTAGGAATCACAAAGCGATAATAAAATTATAAAACGCTAGTGATTCTTTAAAAAAATGTATAGAAAATCAAGTAAAAGTAAACATATTTTATTCATCAGTTACCAGCCAATTACGCCTAAATTAAGGTTAGTATTTATTTATATAAAGTTGGTAAATTTTGTACTACTGCAGTATAAAATTTTAACGATACTTTATACGGCAAGTAGGTGCCTACTTATGTTACGCGTGTATACTTAAAAAAATCTTATTGCACATCAAGAAAATTAGTGGAAATGCTACTAAATGCGCTTATGCAACGAATCTGGCAACTTTTATTGGAAATTGTAAATGTCAAATACGCAAATGAATGGACGCAGGGTTCCGCAAGTGTCTCTTCTCTTTAATTGATCTTGTCTTTATTCTATTCTTCAGAATACTAAAACCAATATGTATTGCTCAGTATCGACTCCTGTGAATAAAAATCTTATACGCGCACTATCTAGTCACAATAAAGTATTAAAAAATTCATTAGAACTGGTATAGGCAGTTTCTGTCGTCATTACACCGAGTGACTAGAGTAAGAAAAAATCTTCCAAATCATAAAAGAATAAGCTTGATGTGCGTGCACCTGACACGTACCTAGCTTCTCGCTTAAATGCACTACATATTATTATTTCACACCTGAAAATTGTGACTCTTACAAATCTAAATTGCTACCGTTTATCGCAAAATACTAATAAGTACTTAAAATAGATTCATCATCGCAATTCTCATCGCAAGATTTCACTATGATCTGAGCCGATAAGGAATTGCCAACAAAAGAAGTTTTCCCACGGTTGATCAACAATTCGGAAGCGTCGTGGTTGTGGAACCCTTTGACTTCGATGATTTTGGTGCCTGCTGTCTTCACCACGGCCTTGCAGCATTTGTAAGAATGCGTGGAACAGGTCCACCGAACGATTCCTTTACGTACCGAATGCCGGCAGTACGTGAAATTGTTGAACACGATCAGAGGCTTGCCTCTTAGTGATTGAATGACAAACGCCTTTTTACCTGCAAAAACAATAACAGTTTAGGAGAGAGCAATATTTATAACTACTGTAACCATGCAAATAATGCAAAATGAATCAAATTTATTAAATAAGAACAAGAAACTAAAAAAAAAATTAAAAATATATATATTTCTTAAAATAGAGAGCTATGGAACACAAGTGAGCTAATACTGAAAACATGTCAGATATTCCACGTTTGTACTTAACCTAATTAAGAGAGGGCAAGATATAAAGAGATCACATCTTTAGTCTTTATCACAAATTAGCACCTATGTATATACTTAAGAAAGAGTAAGATTCAATGCTCAACTATGAAAATGGTCATATGCAATATAACTGCATGAAATGAAAGGAATGAATTGCTTTAAACATGATTAAGGATATGATTGGTGAAATTGATGATACTTTAAGGTCCATCTGAAAAGCCAAATTCTGAGTTTACAATACCATTTTCATGGTTAAGTTTAGCCTAAAGAACTCTTAAAAAGAAACTAGAATCAAACTGTTCTTCAATAACCGATAAAAATCTTTAAAAAGAAGCAGTTCGAGTCTTAGGCACAAATTCGTTACGTAGTTTATAAACAACTTAATGTATAAGACTCTTGAGAAACATATACTGCACAGTTTGCGCATAAGTATGTATTGGTTTAAGACGATGAAGGCTTGTACATTCTTTTACTTCAGTCTCAAAATTTGAGTAGAAAAAAGGAGCAACTAGCAAAAACTACAGTATATGCCTACTCGCTTACAACTGCGTTACTTAATTCCCAAAAGAGGTAAGGTAGGTTTGACTCAACTCTCGGAGAACAATTAAAAAATCCTAAACATGTACACTGTCATACAAAAAATTCTGTAGGTGGGTGGTTGTGTGAGTTCTTAGCGTAGGTGACTTTGTTCTGTTCAGTGTAGACTCTCGCTGGACACCCGTCGTTGTGGGTGTAACACGACCAGTGGCAGTGGTCGCCAGGAGCGTCTTTGATGAAGGTGAAGTCGCCGAGTTTCATCAGCCTCTCCCCGTCTCGGGAGATCATGAATGTTGCTGGAAGAAAGTAACAGTGTAAGATAACTTAATAAATAGTGCCTTGGGTCCCGTTTGAAGTATCAGCCATTTACATAATAGCGTTTTGTCCACTTATGCCTTTCAAATTCTATGGTTATATTTATTTAAGAACTTAATTATAAGTATACTCATTGCAAAGAGCCGACTGGCAAGAAGTAGCGAAGAACAGAAAAAAGTTGAAACTTCAGGTATCGGAGGCCAAGACCCACTTGGGGTCGTCGACCCATCGAAGTAAGCATTGGATATCAAGCATATAATACTTAATATTAGTAGTAAGTAAGTACCTACAGCCCTGGGTCCTACCAAGAGGTAGGCCTTAACAGATGATCGCAAAATAGTAGTGTTTACAGTAAAATAGACTAGTTGATTGTATTTGAAGTATCTATATTGCATTCGTATGACTGTACCTAGCGATTGACATTGTTATATGTATACTAATAAATAAGTTAGAATGTTAGTTCTGTGTTAGTTCTATAGAAATAAATGTAACTCGTCATTTGTTCCGCCTTTTTTTATTAAAATTTTCGCCCCGAACTGTCGTCGTCAGCCAGCGATGTACTTTTTTAATACGCGTTGTAGAACTATAAAACTAGTGTCAGCCGTTAGTTCTATGATAGGTCTATTTATGTACTTTTATTCAATAAAATCTAAAATATTACAAGAATAAAAGTTCGAAAGAAAAGTTTTGCTTAGCGATGTATTTCTAAAATTTGTAAAGAATATAACCAAATTAGACTTTATACCATAGTTTTTTATCAGATCAGTCTAAATATTTTAGTTTTGCGTAGTTATATACATAAAATAAATAAATAAACCAATGCGAAACATATTCCTTACTCATTTGTTAACAAAACGTAAGAAAGTTCACTTAAATTTAGCTCTTATTGAGTATATACATAGGGCCGAAAATCGACTGGCAATGATACTTTGACCTATCAAAGTTTTACCTAGGACACTTTTTGAGAGGGACAGGCCGTCTATTTGTTTATGATAGGTACGTCAAAAATTACGGCGGTGGTATTGTGAATATATGGTTTATTTGGGTTTATTCCATGTTAAAGTATAATATAATCAAGCAAGTATCATTGCCAGTCTATTTTCGCCCCTATATATATAATCAATAAGAGCTAAATTTAAGTGAAATTTCTTACATTTTGTTAACAAATGAGAAGGTAAGGAATGTTTGAGATACCACCAGAGAATTTTTCGATCTTAGATTTCGATCACATGGTAGTTATGCCAATCAACAATGCAATTAGATTAATTTGTAGAATAAATATCTCATATGCACTTACAATAGATATGATAGGTATATGAACCCTATATACACGACACTTCAGATTTATATGCACTGTACATAGGTACCTACCATTGTTTTTGGCAGTCAAGTAAAAATAATGCACAAGAGTTTTAAAATCATTTTTATTGCAAACAAATTTTTAGACACAGTTATTTGTAAAAATTGCGCACAACATCTGAAGCAATCGTAATGTTTAATATTTTTTTAAAACCCTAAACACAACATAAATGGTGTTGATGAAATAAAACTTCTACCAAAATCGAACAAAAATAATGTTAAAATGCTTAATTTAAAAACAATTGCCGCGCCAGGCGAAACTACTGCTTAAGTATTTTTAAAATAAAAATAACGCACTTAATAACTCTTCTATCGTTAGTTGACAGTAATTACAATTAATAAATTGTGCTTTATCGCGAGTTTCTATTGAAAGATACATTCGCGCATTTGAGAGCACGTGCCGAACCTTATTTATCATGAGCGGTCTACGTCTGCGCAAACCGCACACCTGGCCCTTGATTCTACAAGTTACAAACGTAGATGTCATGCCTCAGTTGTGTTAGTACTAATATTAATTCTGTGGTTGTGTCTCAAAAACCAAAGAAATCATAATAAAACATAGAAGTCTTACCGAGATCTTGTCACTTTATTTCAATTTCTTTGGCTATTGAGACACAATTGAGACACTATATCGACGTTTGTAATTAGTGGAATTGGCCTCCTGGTACCTAGAGCCGGATTAAGCCTGCGCACCAAAAAATGTCATCCCGATTTAAAGAGTATGGGCCCCCAAAACGCAAAGGGCCCAAAGCATTTGCTACTAGGCTAATCCGCCACTGCTGGTACCTCTTGGCTAGTAACTTTTTATGTTTGTAAACCATAAACCAGCATAAAATAAAAATTAAAAATATTATTGTTTTTAATTATTAACCTGTTGCGGTTTCTACTATTAAATTGATATATTTTGGGTCACATCACTGTTGCTAGACATAGGGCACTTATGAACATTGTATACTTAGGGCTCACAATTTCAACATATAACGGACATTTTTCAAATATTTAATTATGTAGTTGATGAATTTTATGCCTAGCTATTATATGTGCTATGGTTTACTATTACAGAATTGGCAACAGCTCAAATAAATCTTAATAACCTCTTTGGAAACATTACAATATTTAATTTTTAGCTCGGCATCCATTGTGTCTTTGTCTGCATGATTAAATAGCAAATGAATAGTGTGAAGCACCCCAAACAACTCATCTATGCAGACATAAAACTTAATAGTTGGGTTTGCATCATCTTGAGGCTTAATTAGTCGCTCTCTACCATTAAGTTCAATCACATCGTAATTAGCCAGCATTTTATAATCTTCATAAGACTTTTTATAACGCTGCTTAATATCTTTCACTTGAGAAATAAACTCTTCATATCTTCCAGAATCAATGAAATAAATACTATTGCCTTTTTTCCGACCAACAGTTCTCTCAAGCTTCTCATTAAATTCTTTTTTCATTGGAGCAACTCTATATTTGTCAAAAAGTTTTATACCTGTAAAAACTTAGTTATTAATACATTTTATCTACATTACTAAACTGTACTGTTATTATTGTTTTTGAATGTGGTTTGGAATAAGACAATACCTCTTATAATTTAAAATATTATTTATTTCAAAAACTCAATGCTCCCAAACAATTCAAATTGAACTAACTTGCTAACAAATACTATTTTAAACACAATGTTTTAGTACATATTTACTCGAATACATGTAATATATTAGCTGTGCCACAGAGCTTCACTTCTATGAGAATTTCAGTATTCTGGATAGCCTTCCTCAATAATCATACTCAGAAAGAATTTCTCAAGTCAGACCCGTAGAATCAATTGCAATTTTTACTATTTTATTTACATTATGCAATATAGAAAATATTGGGAACAATTAATAAACTAAACTCATAACAAATGTGGCAACTTAAGTTATTATACAATTGACAGAATAATGTAAAGATTGTGTTCAGTTTAGCACCGTGTAAGAAATTAAAACTTATTATGAAATTCCTATAGTACAATACATATTTTGAAAAAAATGAAATATGTCATTTTATAACATTTGTACTATCATAATACATTCACGAGCAAATATGAAATAACATCATCACTGAATGTAATTGACCTAGATAGTGTTTTGGTGTCTAAAACAAATTTCATAAAAAAATATTAGAAAACTTACCCAAATACAACAAATAAAATATGAAGAGCCTGATATATTTACTACTCATGTACAGACTAACTCAACTTTAATTGAATAGTAAACACAATAAGTACATTACCCAGTAATATACTTCCATATTTTAGGTCATGTTTTACACATATAAGTCCACACAAAAACACTAGTTATATGGTCACCACTTTACTATTGAAAGAAACGTTAATTAATGAAATCATTATGCACAATAATTAGCAAATAAATACCAGTGAACCTAAAATAAAGTTTTGTTTATCATTAGACGTCCGACTACACTTGACATGAACGTCAAATTGCCGTCACTGTCAGCTGTCGCCATAAGTTTAAGACAGTGAGTACGTTTCGTTCCAGCAATGCAGCCCTGAATCGAATTTAAATATGCGTTTTGTTGTCAGAACCTCGTTGGGCACGTTTGGCACGGATATTTATTCTTTCTGCATATATTTTGATGCATTTATGTCTAAGTAGGTATTTTTTCCACAAATGCTTATATCTTTTCATTTCAATATTGTATTTCTTATTTCTCATTAGCTAATGATTACATATTATACTTAAATAAATGATTATTCCGAAGACATCAAAATTTTATTTACGGCTAGGGGACATTTTTAACCCCTTCATGTATTTTTGTTTGAAAGTGTTCTCAACCATGGTTCAAGAAAATCTGTTCAGTCGTTTGAAGATCATCATTTCTTTTCTAGTTGATGAATGAAAGAAAAAGCAACAACCGATTCGATATTGTCACTTTCAAAATATTGAGCACACACACATGGTAACGGTGGTTTTTTTTTAAATCTTTGTTTGATTAATAAAATTATTGATACTTCCTACCTAATTTATTCTATTCTCTTACACTTACGAAGATAATTTACATACATACAGCTAAAACTAGTAGGTAAGTAGCTAATTTTTGGTCGTTTATACGGTGACACCTGGTTAATTAAGTGGGCCCTGGATATAGGACAAAACCTCTTTTGCATTGTAATATGTAGGCGATTTTCTGACAGTTAAATTAAGAAAAAAAAATCAGTATACAAAAGTCTCAACAGATAGCGTTTTATAAAAGCCGAGTCGTAATAATGGCTGAACCTATATGGTGCGCAAATCACGTAACAGTTTGACAGTTGCACAAATCACAATATTGATACTTTTTAGATGTTTTTTTTACTAAGTTTAATTTTTCAATCCCGTGAATTTTTGCTTTTTATATGGAACTTTTTCTCTCGCCTTTAATTAAGCGCCATCTATGAAGTTATCTGGAACTATTTTTTTTTATTTTAGGTCTCGGAAAATCCCTCATTGAAATACGTAAAACATAGATACCTCTGCTACTTTCAAACCTCTTTAACTGAAATTAGATATCACAGATTTCGATGTTTTGTAGGTCAATAACTCATAAGAGAGACAAATTCAGCAGGGCTGGACTAGTTATAACTTGCTTGTTTACTGTCTAATTTCTCCCATGCTTTGCTTTTCACAGTTTATTATAGAAGGACCTTTCTACAAGTATAATAAGAAATGTGTGCAGTTGGGAAACTGAGTAAATAAAAAGCCTTTGTTATAAGTAATAAAAAATTCTAGGTCCCTTGGAATCCCAGTTATACAGGTTTCAATGTATTCTCATATAATTGCCTTCTCTCGTAATAAAATGTCTGGGAGGAGGATGTGAGTGTTGCAAGTAGTAAAAAATGATTTGATTTGCGGCGTTTAGTCTAACTTTCGCGCTGCACAGACTAGAAGTTTTACTTGAACACAACCAAGTTCTAGATATTTTGTTTACTTTGTAGAATGTGTAGTTATTTATCATGATGAGCTGGCATCCCCTTGACGACATTACAGTGCGGTAAGAAATACCTATAAAAACATAACACATTAAATACTATACAAAACGTTTTAGACAATAATTTATTTAGTTATTATTAAGTACACAGAACCTAACAAAACTTAAATAAGTATTAAGTAAAACTGATGTTATAAATAAAAAATAAATTCTAACTTCCATGGTTTGATAACCATGGAAGTTATAGAGACATTTTATTAATTTCATGCATCAAACTGACTAGTGACTGTCCCATAACTAATTCATAAATACAATACAAAACATTTTATTGCACACTGGTAGTATACATAGTAGGTATAAAATAAGCTTAAAACTAAATAGGTAGTCGGCCTTTGATAGGCGGTAGCAGCAGCTAGCGAGCGATAGAGGTAGGTAGTTGGAGAGATAAGGGGGAGGCTTTTGCCCGGCAGTGGGACTTATTGGCTAAACATATTAAAAAAATAAAATGAGAAGAAGATGCGCAAAAGGCGGCCTTATCGCTTTAAGCAATTTCTTCCAGGCAACCATTTTCAACTGGTCAGGGGTCATTTAATGGTTGTGATCTATATTATATTTGGAAATGTTATTATATTTGTCCATGAACACTCGAGCCGGGCAGTTCAAGGACCTCCTTTTGGAGCAATACCAATAGCGGTTCATCCAACTGTTCGCAAACGTATGACTTCCAAACACCATAATGGTTTTCCCTCCTTCAAGTTTGACTATTTCATAACGTAAGTCTGTAATAATACGTATAAGAATAAATGTACACAATAACTGAGCTGGTTTATAAACCTGTATATGATATATAAATAATTCGTCTCAATCATAAGTACTTGCCTCTACAACATTTCTATTGAAGGAGAAAGAAGTAAAACCCAGGTAGATAATTAACGTTATAATGACGTCCAAAACAGTCATGTCCGACGTAATTGACGTCGTAATATGATGTCAGGACTTCCAGAAAAGTTAAGTACCTCAATTTGTCACAGCCTCATGTACAGTCAAGAGTCAAAAGTGCATTCAGAATCTACAAGGCATTATGATCATTAAGGCTAGGGGATAAGGTCTTCGAGGTATGACTGCACTTATGACGCTTGACTGTACGTCATCTCAGGACAGCCTCAGAACGACATCTTAGGACATAAAAAGGTGTCTTTTGACATTGTTAAGACGTCTTGTGGTTCGTACTGCAGACGTCTTTTTAGACGTATGCATGGTTGGTTGATTTGGAACGTATGGAGAGGAGAGTAAAATAAAAGCAAAATTAACGAAGTCAACTTTTTATTTAACTTCCGAATATACTGAATGTATAGTTATTTAGTTTCTTACATTTATTTTATGTATTAGGTACTTATGCTATTTATAAGTTAGTACTTACCACTATGTAGGTTGTTAATAGGTACCTACGTATTATAAATCTCATTATTCTTTTTAAAGTTTTGTGATTTAATTAGAACGTTTCTGACAAAATGTAACATTCCGCTATGACCTGGTGCCGTTGCTTACCAACGGACCATATCCACCTGGGTGGTCGGTTAAGACTTTTAGGTACTTGCATTGCACAATTTATGATATCAAGGCAACATCCAAATATATAATTACTCATAGTTTAGTTTATAGAGCTAGTTTCTTTGTCACTAAAAGTAAAGCAACCTATCAAAGTTCTAGACACAATACGCCTAAACACAATAATTATATATTTCAATTTCATTGACAACCGTAGCTTACAACCGTTACAACCTTATATATTGGCCTTCTCGTGTTTTAAACATCTTCGGGGGCTCATGGCTATGATTCAGGTTATAAAAGACGATCTGTCGAGCATCGTTGAATCGAAGCTTCGCTGGGCAAAGTTTTGACAGCTTTTTGCTACAGTTCCAATACCTGGGGTCGCTGGTAGTCCTTGCGAACGTATGCCCTTCCAGCATCAGCATTGGCTTCTTGCCTTTCGACTCGATAACCTCGACTTTCAGACCTGCCAATGAAATAAAGTCTATGATCGTTCATACTCGTATTTGTCATCTACTGAGCGAGCATTGGCATTTAGAGCAACAACAAAAATGTAGTCAAGGGTCAGATTCATCCCTCCTCCCTCAAGCGTTTTGTTATAAAAATGGATTGCCGGTGTTAGTGCCTCGCTGCTGGGCCAATTAAACTTCGTGATTCGGGGACGCCATTAATTGAATTGTGGTAAAAAAAATAATGTGTTTATATATCAGTATTTATTATAAAAAAAAATAATAATAATAGCACTTGATTTAATTTTTCTAGAATTAGATTGAATTTAAGAGATTATTTTTTTTATATTAAGCAATTTAAACGTCAACGACCTTTTTTTTTTGAACAGCGAGTTTTGTAGGGTGACCCACAGGTCCGGTATGTCTGTTGTTTACTTTATTAAAAAGTGTGCGTCTAGGTATACCAAACACTTTTGCCGCTAATTTTAAAGACATCCTCTTTTCTTTAACGTACTCCACTGCCATTCGAACCATATCATCAGTGTAGTTTTTGTATTTCCGTGATCCAGGGACTCTCCTGCTTCGTTGCATTCTTTGTTTTCGGATTTTCCATACTGCAATGAACATTTATTTTGAAGCGAATTATAATAATATGAAGGTGAAACCGGAGCCTCTCGACACCCTTAGCTGCTCACATTGTGTGGCTTAATTAGGGAGGCCCACAGGCTGTACGTACAGCCAAAGAGCAGCAAGTTAGCATTTGCCTAACTTTAATTCTTGTGAGAGATTTAAAGGTAGATGCCCGTATCTCACTCCATAACCCAGCAATCCGGTCCACTAACATCCCATCCACATAGGCCAAACCTTGTTTATCCCCTGGCAATAGTTCGGCAACTGTGGAGGACTGTCCGTTAGTATATCTCTATGGCACATTAAGGGACAGATCTCCGTGGATGCAGCCATCTCACTTTTAGATTAAAAAGGTACAAAAAGGCTTCTTCACGTAGGCTTTGGCCCGTATTCGTCTTCTAGAATTATAGTTTTAATTTCATTGACTTTCAACATTACCCATTGGCCTTCTCATGTTTTAAACATCTTCGGTGGCTCATGGCTATAGAAATAAAGTCTTTGATCATATCAATTCATATGCGTATTTGTCATCTACTGAGCAACATTGGCATTTAGAGCGATAACAAAAATGTGGTCAAGGGTCAAACATTACCCGCAATCGATAAAGATTTAGAATATTCAAAAATGGATTTTATGTTAGCCTGTGTTAGTGTCCCGCTGCTGGGAAAATTATTTGTGGTTCAGAGATGTTGTGGTAGAAAAAAAAAAAAAATGATGTGTTGGTATGTCAGTATTTATTATAAAAAGTCAACGAAGACGAAAGTCATGAATTGTTAACGTTAACATTTTTTTCTTCTTTGAACAGCGAGTTTTGTGGGGTGACCCACGGGTCCGGTATGTCTGTTGTTCACTTTATTAGAAATCGTGTTTCTAGGTATACCGAACACTTTTGCCGCTAATCTTGAAGACATCTTATTTTCTTTAACGTACTCCACTGCCGTTCGAACCATTTCCTCAGTGTAATTTCTGTAATGACGAGATCCAAAGACTCTTCTGCTGCGTCTCTTACTTTGTTTTCGGATTTTCCATACTGCAATAAACATTTATTTTGAAACGAATTATTAGCGGACAGTACATATTTGCTTATGCATATAGGTTGGATAATAATAAATACTTTTCTTCAGACTTGTAGAATAATATATTCATTTTATGTTAACAAAATAATATGAAAACATTATAAATTCACTATTTTGATGATAACTTATATGAAGGAAAATGAGTATGATTCATATCGTACGATATAACAACCCCCTCCACCACTTTCAAATTAGCCCTGCACTTCTTAGAAATTCTGTTGGAGCAATACCAAGATCTGGACATCCTGTGGACTCTAGCAAAGGTATAGCCGTTAACAACCATGAGCTGACCTCCACGGGAGGAATTTATATACTTAATGTGAAGATCTAGAACAAAAACATGTATTTTTTTAAACTTCATTTTCTAACCTTTTATTGGTAAAAAAAACGTTTATGTAGGATCCAGTCTAAAAGGAAGTGCCCATGTCAGAAGAGCTCGAATTCTAACGGATTGCACCGTTTAATATAGCCGCTAAGCACAACTAGTAATTATCTAATTTCATCATCAAATGAGCTCAATGTCATAAGACTCTTGCATTAACATCCCATTTAAAGGTATCTTATCATATCATCAAAATAAAATTATTATAAAAGGTTAAGCGTAGATATATGACTTACTAATATCATAGTGTTCTAAATTTATTATGAAATTAAATTTTCTGTAAATTAAATTACATATATAATAAAGTTTCTAGCACACTAAACATCGAGCTAAAAAGATTTTTATAGCTTTACATAATTTCCCTGGGGAGTCCGGAAGACTTTTGGTGGTGGATGATTATGATCAGTGAACGCTCTGAGGATTTTACTTCCAGATTTGTCGAGCTTGAGTCTGGCAGAACATTGTAATGAATTCTTCTTAGAACAATACTGGTTGGAGAAACATCCTCCTTGTCTTGAGAATGTGTGTCCTTGGTACAAAACTACGTTCTTACTATTCAGTGTTATTATCTCGAATGATTCTGTAAACACATCTATTTAATGAAACGGGTGTCTTGCCTGAATTTTGACACATGTCAACATAATTTTCAAGCATAATTAATTTGAAGTTAACAACATTTTTAAATCAAACATTATTTAAAATTACAAAGAAATTAATTACACAATTGGTTTGGCTCTTTTTAAACTTATTTATTTTATAGCATATGGTTCAAAAATAGATTCAAGGTACAATAATTGCTCGTTTTTGTTTGGATGGACGACCTCTTTTCTTGTCTTGACAAGCCACAATTACTTCTATAGGAGGAGTTACAATCTTAACGTGAATGGCTACCCCTATAAGATGTTCGCAAATATACTCCCTGTAAAAACGGGGGCAATTGCATTTTCCATTTAACCATTCATTATTTTGGGGTAAAGCTACTTTAAATTTAGATAAATTCCAAATTTTAAACTCATCAAAAGTTTTCCACCTATTCTCGAAATATTGTATTGTATCTGCATCCGATCCTGGTACTTCATAATAACTAAAATTATCGTTATTATACTTGTTTACTATTTCTTTAGAATGCTTTTTAGCCCAGGTATAAGATTCAATCCAGTTCTTTTTTGTTATTGATGGTAATGTCGCATAAACGTTATCAGATAAATCTGTGGACCATTCACACACTAATTTGGAAGCAACTGTCAAAAAACGTATCAGTGGAAATCGTTCGCGGATTACGCATTTATTCCTCAATGTACGAATATAAGAAGCCAATACATTACAAGTATTTAGCGAACCCGAATGAACGCCTAAATACCAATTAGGATTTTCATTCAACCATTCTTGTTTGAAATATTGAATGAATAGAGTTTCACTCTTCCATTTCTTTAAAAATGCTTTGGAAGCCAAATCAAAGACATCAGGATTAGTCGTTGCTTGTAGGATGGTCAGGTCATCCATCAATTCTTTATGAATACTTTTTCTAGCACACTTTTCTAGGTTAGATTGAATTAGCTTTTTAGCATTTACCCAACATGTACGAATAATTACATCTTGACCAAATACGTCCTTAAATGCATCTTGGACTGCATTTTCTGCATTGGAAACTAAAACATTTGGAAGAAAACCATGGATGGACAAAGCAAACATGTTATACTTAATAGCATTAAACAATAACTTGAAATCATCTTTTCCTGAATTTGTCATAACTCCAAGAGCAAAAGCATGGAACTGCAGCTTTTTATCGGTACTTCCAATGACGAATACTGGAAAACCTCGCCACGTCAAAGTATGGGTAGTATCGATGAAGATAATTTTAAAGTCTTGCGCTTTTCGAAGTAAATGTTTTGTGGACAATATAAATTTAAAATTTGGTGAATCGTTAATTTCATAACCAATTACGTAAACTTCATGCTCGTCATCAGGAATCGACGAATGAGACGATAACCAAGCATCTAACTCTGCTAAGCTGAGTGCCGAATCTTGCGCAGGTGCTACAATCTTACGCCTTTTATTGATATAACTATTCAACTGAGACATTTTTGGCATGCTTATACCTTCAATCTTAGTTAAAGCATTATATATTGACTTAGGTTTCAATTTAAGATCAACTAGTTTATTTATTTCATCCTTCACTCTTTGATCTAAGCCATGTTTAGTGTAATCTGAATCACGGTTATGGTCCAAAATTGTACGATTCAATAAATCTGTGCCTGAATCTGAAATAAATCTCTTTTGTGATGAATCATCTTCAGCACTATGCGAAGCTTCATCTTCAGAATGTGCTTCTGTAGCAAATTCTTCTTTTTCCAATTTAATACTTTGTGGTTGAACAGCTTCAACTTCAACTGTAAAATAAAAACCACAGAATTACACCAAAATGATAATTACTAATTACTAATTTCAACTTTGTTATTGGGAATGTTTATTTTCCAATGTAGAATTGAGATCAGTGCGCAGTCTAGGTTAATTATCTGCTTTCGCTATAAGTAATTACTTGGATAGGAATATGGATATAATTTATAGACATCAAAGTAGTTTCATTGAAGAACTAACAAGAGCAACGTTTATTTCAAACTAGTGGGCTAAATGTTAATACGGTCAGTCAGGCCAGTATTAACATTTTCCTTGACAGTAAGTCAGACATAATAGAAATTAAATTTAATATAAACACATAGAACAGAATATAAATATGACTACTAAAATAGGAAAGTTCGATAAGTGTAATTCACTAGTTAGTAACATCATCCGGTCAATTTGTGTCTACAAAAATAAAGTCCCTGAGTCTTAAAGTTTATGATAATTTCCGTCTTCGCTCTGAAACATTTTTATTGGGGGATGGTTGTGTTGGTTATGGGCGTGTAACACGTTTCCTTCGACGTCGAGCTTTAATTTAGCTTTGCACTGAGTGGTCAGCTTCCGTGAACAATATTGGTTACTGGATGATGTGCCTCGTCGGCTAAACGTGTGGCCTCTGTAATACAACACTGACTTGCCATTTAATTTTATGCGTCTGCAAATCTCTGAAAAAGAGTTTCGATTTGTCAAAAATAAAATTGTAAATCACCTTTGTTTTAAATAAAATTAAATCAAATTAACCCATCTGATAGGTTTACGCCAGGCAAAAACCTTTATTCCTTAATAGAGATTTGTTTTAGAGTTCCGTACCTCAAAAGATAAAAACGGAATCCTAATAAGATCACTTTGTCCCTGTCTGTCAAACTTTTTTTCTCAGGAACGCTTAGGTATCAAATTCAAATTAATATCGAAAACTCGCATCCATGGTCTCTTTAAGCAAAAAAGTAATCAAAATTATACATCAACGCGATCTAGAGATATTACCGAAAATATTGCGAATTTTCGCATATTTTGCGATTTCAGATAGCAATCAAAACCTATGGAGTACTTCCCGTTGACCTAAAATTATGAAATTTACTTAGTATTATACAGGTATAAATCTGAAAATTGTAAATATGTTGTTGAAAGTCTAAAAAAGTGTTACAAGCTTTTTTTGCGCTGGATTCAGTATGAATCTTAGGGATCGAACTTGTTTTTAAAACAATTGGTCTTATAATGTGAGATGCTTTGCGTATACGGAACCCTCGCCTCGGCGCGCGAGTTTGACTCGCACTTGGCCAGTTTTTATTTTGTTTAATACTTGATGATTAAACGAACTTACCTGAAGTGAAGTTCTATCACAATAATACGAGTACGTTTCATTCGAAGATATAATTTTAAACACAGGTAGTACTCTTATTGTGTAGGACGATCACACTTTTCATAGGATGTAGGGGGTAGTTAGAAAACAAACGACCTATCATCCGATATAACCCAGACTGTTAGTCATCAACGCTCATTCTTTAGAGATACCTAGGGCACCTAGCTACAAAATTTTCCAAAGGGATCCGGGAAGGGAGGGAATTTATTATATCTTCGAATGAAACGTACTCGTATAATTGTGATAGAACTTCACTTCAGGTAAGTTCGTTTAATCATCAATTATACTTCGTACGTTTCATTCTTCGATATAATTTTAAACACAGGTAGATGTTTAGAGATGAAAATTTTGTACACAAGTTAAATAAATGAATCCATGTATGTATACATGATTAATTTATGTCATAAAATGAAAGATTTTATAGCAAAGATTTTTCAGAATTTTTCCTTGAATTTTAATTCAATATAACAAAGTCCTCTGTTAATAAAATACGTAGGTATTTAACTGAATTATATTTGAGTATATTTTTTGAGAACTATTATATAAAAAGCAAAGATATCTTATGTCATTGACGTAGTTATTGAGCTAGTATATTAGATACTGGTAGCAAAGTAAAAATACATTGACGCGAACCTGTAGGTTTTAAAATCTTGTCGTGCGTGAACAATGACATGACGATTGACAAGGCAATAATTTGCTGCTGATTTACCTAAATTTTATCAATTCGTTCATCGGTTGATAAAACTACTTGCAGGTAAATCTCTACGTTACACCAGACTTTTAACTTAAACTGACGATAAAATGTATTACCTTTTTAATTTCTTTATTAGAAAAATACCACCTGTGAGAACAGGCGTCAATAGTATATAACAACAACAGCCGTACGATTAAATCGTGGTAACTTGAAATGGTTATCAAAAAAATCTAGTTGCCTAGATAGTGAATTAATGTCTAATGAATGTCAATAAACGATATCTTTAAATTAATTTCCTTACAAAGGTGAGACAAGAACGAATTAATTTATTTTTTTAAACAATCGGCTGTTGAGTTATGCAGCAGATCATAGCGTTACATTTAAGTAAAAGTATATTTTATTTATTACGATATTGATATGAGATAATATGAATTTCATATATGAAATAAGTAGTTCTTAGAAAACATAGTGACTACCGCTATGTTGGAGTAAACATTTTTGGAACCAAGAATTTGAAAAAGTTTTTATTTTTTATTTTATAAAGGACCACAAAAATAGTAACACTAAGGTTGTCATGTTTACACGTAAGTACATGTAAACAAAGGAAATACTTTAAGGGTACCTTCCAAAGACCTTAGTCATGAAATTACATTAATCAAGCGGTAGGTTAATTTCGAATTTTTTGGTTCTGTCATTTGAATGTATTCAAGTCAATTCAAAACATTTTTGCGATTAATATTATACAAAAGTTCTTTAATATAGCTGATTATCATGATTTTAATGATATACTTATATCAACAGTATGAACAAAAAATACACGTACATCACAAGTACATCATGAACCCACGGCTAGCGGGTCTTAATTAGATATGGCTACAACGTGGATTCGTAGATCGGTTTCTATACAAAGTTTCTCTGCCTGACCCTATAGGTACAGGCGTGATGATGTGTATGTATAATATGAGATATACAATTTATATATTAATTAATTTTTGATAATATATAAGTTTCATCCGATTTTGAATTTACGAATCGACTTATTTCGTTTTATAGATTTACTCGAGTAAATAAAATATGAATGAATTGAACGAAAACTTGCTTTTTATTTGGGTTTATAATATCCATTTTTGTAATTTATCTTATACAACGTAACTGATATTGTAAAATATCTTTCAGTTTACACAGCCATGAGTGCTCAAGAAAACAAAAAGGTTTAATTATAAGATATTAAAAGTACAGTCCTGCTTATATATCTGCTAAAATAAATTTATTAATAAATTAATAATGCAAAAGACACAAAACCACTTTACTTTATGATTTTTCTCCTATAAGAACCATCGTTCTTAAAACAACTTGCTTGAGTTATCGATCTCTACGAGAAGGTTATGCAAAGTTTAACATTTTTAGTTTTATCACAAGGAGAATTTAGTAAGATTCAAGAGTCGTCTTATTTGGCAAAACAAAAATTGCAATTAAACAGATTCCATCAGTTTTTAAATTTGCTTTCCTGGCCTGTGGTGTGGCCCTAGAATAGCACCAACCCATCTCTTCCCGTGGGTGTCGTAAGAGGCGACTAAGGGATCTAAAACACCGGAGGATGGGCAGCAGCATCTTTCCGCGTACTATGACATCACACTGCGATCGCCAACCCGCCTGCCAAGCGTGGCGATTACGGCAAAACCCCCCATGGTTGATACACCCACAACACGGCCCCTAGTCCCCGGCGGCCCCGCTATCCCGGACTCTGGTAGCGGTCACGGTAACGGCGGGGCAGGGGGTGCTAAGAATCCCCGGCAGATACCAGGCTACCAACCCCGACGACCCTTGGCCCTGGCAACTTACAACACGTGCACACTGCGGACCGACGAGAAACTCGCTGAACTGGAGGAAGAATTGAGCAGGTTACGATGGGATATTGTAGGATTATGTGAAGTCCGAAGAGAGGGGGAGGACACCATGATCCTCAAGTCCGGAAACCTGCTCTATTTCCGGGAGGGCGACCAACTGTCCCAGGGTGGTGTCGGGTTTATCGTCCACAGGTCCCTCGTCAACAACGTGGTCCAGTTCGAGAGTGTTTCGGCGAGGGTAGCGTACCTTGTACTCAGAATCACCAAACGGTATTCGTTGAAGGTAATACAAGTATACGCACCGCCCTCATATCGCTCCGACGACGAGGTAGAGACTATGTATGAGGATATTTCTAGAGCCATACATAGCTCCCAGGCCCACTATACCGTTGTGATGGGGGACTTTAACGCGAAACTGGGCAAACGAAGCGATGATGAGCTGAGAGTGGGGAAATTTGGATATGGAACGAGGAATGCACGTGGTCATCTGCTGGCCGGCTTTATGGAGAAGGAGGGCCTCTTTATGATGAACTCCTTCTTCAAAAAGCCAAAACAGCGAAAGTGGACATGGTTGCATCCTAATGGCGTTACAAAAAATGAGATTGACTTCATCTTGTCGACGAAGAGGCACATATTCAATGATGTCTCTGTGATCAATGCCGTAAAAACAGGAAGCGATCACCGATTGGTAAGAGGCACATTGAATCTTAGAATAAAACTCGAAAGGTGTCGACTGATGAAGTCTACGCTCCGACCAGCGCCTATCCAGCTCCAAAACCCCGAGAGCTTTCAGCTCGAGTTGCAGAATCGCTTCGAATGCCTGGGAGACTGCGAAAATCTGGACGATTATAATGACAGGTTTGTGCAAATTGTCCAAACAGCTGGGTCTAAGGCCTTCAAAACCCGCTGTTCAAAAGGAACCAAAAAGATCTCGGACCTCACCAACAAACTCATGGAAGAAAGACGAAACTTGGTTCTGCAGTCCTCTGACGATGCTGCTCAGTATCGACGTCTAAACAGACAGATCTCCAAGTCCCTAACGCGCGATTTACGGCAATTCAATACTGACCGTATTGAAGAGGCGATTAAGCGAAATAAGGGCTCAAAAGTGTTTGCAAGGGATCTGTCTGTTGGTCAAAGCCAACTGACCAAGCTGAAGACTGAGGATGGCAGAATCATTTCGTCGAAGCCAGAGCTGTTGGAAGAGGTTGAGAAGTTCTACGGACAATTATACACCAGCGTACGCGCACCTGTCAGTAATCTGGCCAAAGATCCAAGAGCCAGATTGACCCGACACCACCGAAGATATCCCGGACATCAGCCTATACGAGATTAGAATGGCTCTCAAACAGTTAAAAAACAATAAGGCACCGGGTGATGATGGAATCACGGCTGAGCTTCTGAAAGCAGGTGGAACACCGGTATTAAAAGCTCTTCAGAAGCTATTCGATTCCGTCATACTCGAGGGACAAACGCCTACGGCATGGCACAGAAGTGTGGTGGTACTTTTCTTCAAAAAAGGCGACAAAACCTTATTGAAGAATTATAGGCCTATCTCACTTCTGAGCCATGTCTACAAACTGTTTTCGAGAGTCATTACGAATCGTCTCGCTCGCAGGTTCGACGACTTCCAGCCTCCCGAACAAGCCGGTTTCCGAAAAGGCTTTAGTACCGTAGACCACTTACATACGCTGCGGCAGATTATACAGAAGACTGAGGAGTATAATCAGCCCTTATGCTTGGCGTTTGTGGACTACGAGAAAGCCTTCGATTCGATCGAGACCTGGGCTGTGCTACAGTCTCTCCAACGGTGCCAAATTGACTATCGATATATCGAAGCGCTGAAGTGTTTGTACGAAAACGCCACCATGTCGGTCCGTCTCCAGGATCAAGGCTCGAAACCTATCCAGTTGAAGCGAGGGGTGAGACAGGGAGACGTTATATCTCCGAAACTGTTCACCGCCGCCCTGGAAGATGTCTTCAAGCTTCTGGACTGGAGCGGACTCGGTATCAATATCAACGGCGAGTACCTCACTCATCTTCGATTCGCTGACGATATCGTAGTCATGGCTGAGACCTTGGAAGACCTAGGCACAATGCTCGATGGCCTCTGTAGAGCCTCTCAACAAGTGGGTCTAAAAATGAACATGGATAAGACGAAAATCATGTCTAATATCCGTGTCGCACCCACTCCTCTAAAGGTCGGAGACTCTACACTCGAAGTTGTTGACAATTACGTATACCTGGGACAAACAGTTCAGTTAGGTAAGTCCAACTTCGAGAAAGAGGTCAACCGTGGAATCCAACTCGGCTGGGCAGCGTTCTGGAAGCTTCGCGATATCTTCTCGTCCAAAATACCGCAGTGTCTCAAGACTAAGGTCTTTGACCAGTGTGTGTTGCCAGTGATGACATACGGAACAGAGACGTGGTCGCTTACTATGGGCCTCATAAGAAGGCTCAAGGTCACCCAAAGGGCGATGGAGCGCGCTATGCTCGGAGTTTCCCTGCGTGATCGAATCAGAAATGAGGAGATCCGTAGGAGAACTAAAGTAACCGATATAGCCCGCAGAATCGCCAAACTTAAGTGGCAGTGGGCGGGGCACATAGCTCGCAGAACAGATAGCCGTTGGGGCAGAAAAGTTCTCGAGTGGCGACCACGAACCGGAAAACGTAGTGTTGGCAGGCCTCCCACTCGGTGGACCGACGACCTGGTGAAGGTCGCGGGTTGCGCATGGATGCGGGCAGCGCAGGACCGGTCGTTGTGGAAATCCTTGGGGAGGCCTCCCCAAGGATTTCCACAACGACCGGTTTTCCAGTTTGTCCAGCAGTGGACGTCTTTCGGCTGAGAGAGATAGTGCAGACCCAATTGTTTGCAATTTTCAATCCAATCCAATTGTTTAATCAATACATATAATAAACCGGCATAGACACGCCAAAAAGAGAATAAAACAGTAAAAAATAAATAAATCAGGAGCAAGATCTTCAAATAATGTGTACTAGGTACGTTATTTTAGAATAAATTCTATACATTACTTCAAGCTGCAGTTGAATCTAACATTTGGAGGATTGCAACTGTCTTCAAAATAACAGTTTGTTGACCTTTGTGAGTAAAACAAGTCAATTTACTAAATATCACTTAGACTTAACCTTGGATGTTTTGTATAAAAACATTTGTCTCATCATATTCGGTTCTGCCAAGCCGTCAGGCAACCGATCCTGATATACGTTGTGATTGGTTAAATTATGCACCGCTAAACTCCTCTCCGCTTCACTTCTTGCATTGAATTAGAAAAACTGCGTCAGTGGAGATGGGCCGGCAAGTAAACTTAGTTGGCATATCTGAAGTAAGTGATAATAACTTAACTCATTTGGTAAGTTCTATTTAATTTTCGAAACATACATTTATTTTCTTCTATTTAGAAAACGAAAAATTGTATTTGGAGGTAATCGATTATCATTATATCGATGAAAAGAGATAATAACATATTTTGAAAAATAGTGAGTAATTCTCTTACGTATTTTACATTGGATTACAGTTACCAACTGTAATATTTTGTATTTGCTATATAAGCATAATGTACTTATTAGCTAATTATGCAATGTATTTTCTTTATATCCAAAAGGCCATAGATAACCCCATATGGGCTTACTGGAAGAGACCTTACTGGAACCGGCGACCGACACCATCTTCAGTGATCTTCACAACATGCACCCCCCCCCCCCCCCCCCTTCTTCTCCGAGTATCTCGAGGGAGCGCAAAAATAATATTGTATCCTTTCATTTACCATAATGTGGCGACCCCACATAAACGAGCATTACTCGTTACATGAGTAGGAGAAGTAAGGGAGAAGAAGAAGAATGTAGTCTTACATACAGGATTTAGTTTTCGTAATTAAAAACTTAAGCCGCAAAATACGGTTTGTTAGGTACTCATTTCCAAGAAAAACGGATTAGATATAACTCAAGTATACTTATTGGCGGCATTGCATCAGTAACTATTGATAGAGTAGATGCATTAAATATTAGTCCCATTGTGGGTAGTTTGCCCGCATTCTTCAAATGCAAGGAACGAACGGTTCGTAAACTGTGACACAAAATTGCACAGATCTGCTATCCGATAAGGGAATATTAGTACATCCCCGGCTGCTCCGCCCATGGCACGACGCTCCCATGACACTCCATTTAGGCCAAGATTTACTTACTGCATATCCTGTGACTTGTACTTCCATGCTTGTGACATGATGTGCAATAGTCGTAACAATATGAACCGTTTTGATTTTGACCTTCGTGTTAACCCTCAGTTAACCTCCCGGCTTATTTTGACGCCTAATGCTATTTTCCTTCGTGATACCCTCCGGGCCAGCGCATTTGCTATGCCTTCGTGATATCCCCCAGGATAGCTTCGAGGCTACAAATTTTATGCATCATGCTATTTTCCTTCGTGATACCCTCCAGGCTAGCGCATTTGCTTTGCCTTCGTGATATCCCCCAGGATAGCTGTGAGACTGCAGTTTTTACGCATCGTGTTATTTTCCTTCGTGATACCCTCCGGGCTAGCGCATTTGCTATGCCTTCGTGATATCCCCCAGGATAGCTTACGATGTGTCAACAGGATCATCTCAGGAATAGCATCGCATGAACTGCATCGCAGGAACAGCATCGCAGGAACGGCATCACAGAAACAGCATCGCAGGAACAGCATTCGCCGTGATAGCTTCGGCGTGATAGCTTCGTTGAAACTGCTTCGCGTATTTCACTATCACTAAATTTGATTTAAAAATACTTATGTTTAAATAAACTAAAAAATATTATCAAAAAAATCAATCGTAAACGAATTCCATAGGAAATAATTAATGACGTGCGTATCGTCCCGCACACAATAAAAGAATGAGCGTTGATGACTAACAGTCTGGGTTATATCGGATGATAGGTCGTTTGTTTTCTAACTACCCCCTACATCCTATGAAAAGTGTGATCGTCCTACACAATAAGAGTACTACCTGTGTTTAAAATTATATCGAAGAATGAAACGTACGAAGTATAATTTGTTGTTGAATAGCTTCAACTTCAACTGTAAAATCAAGGGTTGTTTAAACGACAGAATTTAAAAGGCATGCCTCGTAGATAGGTTTATTAGAATATCAAAATGTGCGACGAAAATTAACATTACGAGTACACAGCTTTTCTTTTTTTCATTTGCGCTCTCTTTTGTTCTCTCCATTTTTTACGAAACTTTTCCTTTTCCTTCTCCGTCATTTCGGATATTTTTTTCGTATACTTCCTAAGGTTTTCTAATTTTTTCTCCTCGTCTCTTCGGCTTTGACTGGATTATATTTTTTCAGCCTCTCCCTATACCTTCGGGATCTTTCAGCTCCGGTCATAGGCCTACTTCCTTTAATGTCAATTATACGTATGGGCATGAGTAATCCTAAAAGAATGAAAAATAAGAGTATTATTATATTTTATGCGTCTGCAAATCTCTGAAAAAGAGTTTTGTTTTTTTTGTCATATCAATTGTAAATAAAATAGTAAATCAAATTAACCCATCTGATGGGTTTACGCCAGGCAAAAACCTTTATTCCTATATCAGTAATAGTAGTTTATTTATTTGCATGCTGATGGTTTGGGCATGTGGAAATAATAGATTAAAAGAGATTAACGAAAGGTATTTATAAAGCAGAGGTGAAAGAAAGAGTTAGTCAGGGTCGACCTCGGAGAATTTAGCATACCCATAGCTAGAACTACTGAGAAGCCTTTGTCCTTCATCCCAGGAAAAGGTGCTGTTCCCGTGGGAAATACACGCCGACGAAGCCAACAGCTAGTTATATATATTAGTAAAATTAAATTTAGAAAAATAAATGTTCTTGTCGACTGCATGTCAAGTGAACTATATTTATTTGTATGGACATCTAAGTGGTGGTAATAGTGGCGAATTTGCAATGGATGTGGTTACAGATGGATGTAGGCGATGCTGTTATCACAGTTTTTGAGAAACCCCTTTTTAAAAGACGACGATTTAAATTTAGTAGTAGATAAGTTTATTAGAATATATGTGCGACGAAAATTAACAATACGAGTAGTTAGCTCTTCTTTTTTTCTTTTGCTCTCTCCATCTTTTACGACACTTTTCCTTTTCCCTCTCTGTCATTTCGGATATTTTTTTTATATACTTCTTAACTTTTTCATTTGATTTTCTCCTTATCTCTTCGGCTTTGACTGGATTATATTTTTTCATCCTCTCCCTATACCTTCGGGTTCTTTCAGCTCCGGTCATAGGCCTACTTGTTTTAATGTCAATTATACGTATGGGCATGAGTAATCCTAAAAAAGAATGAAAAATAAGAGTATTATTATATTTTATGCGTCTGCAAATCTCTGAAAAAGAGTTTTGTTTTTTTTTTGTCATGTCAATTGTAAATAAAATAGTAAATCAAATTAACCTATCTGATGGGTTTACGCCAGGCAAAAACCTTTATTCCTATATCAGTAATAGTAGTTTATTTATTTGCATGCTGATGGTTTGGGCATGTGGAAATAATGGATGAAAAGCCTCTCCCTATACCTTCGGGCTCTTTCTGCTCCGGTCAAAGGCCTTCTTTTAATTTTAATTATAGGTATGAGTAATCCTAAAAAAGAATGAAAAATTACAGTATTTCAGAATGAAAAATTTGCCAAATTAAACACGATAGCTGGACCTTTGTAGTTACGAGGATCCCGGCGACTGGAACCGAGGCTTACTGGAATCGCAGTCCGAGTCGCCGGACCAAGTAGCAACCTGAAGGGTTCCATGCTGCTTCCATGCTGGTCTGGGAGCGAAGAAAAAACATAGAATGTGCCAGCTGCTTCTCCTCCCGCGCAGATTGTAAAAGTCAATCGAGGGAAAGGGTTTTAAACTGGGGATTCCTCCACTCATAGGCGATGGGCTAGCAACCTGTCACTACTCCTGAATCTCCATTCCATCAGAGAGCCTACTATTTAGCTAAGTGTGGCCTTCGAGTCTCACGACTCTTGGCTCTGTATACCCCGTGAGGGATAAAGACGTGATTATTATTTTTTCATTCATTTATTTATTTGCATCTCTTTTTGTACATTTTGAAATTTATAGTATTACAAAAAATAAAAGACAATCAACAACAAAAAATCAAATCAAAAAACAAAAAAAAAAGTAATCCATCGGCAGCGGGGCTCCATTGCATTGAATAAAAAGAAAGAAAGATCATTGAAAGAAATCCCCTCACAATGCGGGCCGTGTCCAGGAGTACCGTCCGAGTTATTCATATTATTTTTATATTCATTTTTGTATTTCTTTATTTCCTCATATTTATTGAGAAAAGCACTATACATGTCTCGGCGGGAATTAGAATTTGCTGGACTCGTAATTATTCAAGGCCTCGCTAGCGCTCGGCTTTGAAACCTACTCGTCCAGCAAATTCTGACTTCCCGGCCTCTGCAGTAATGTACTATTGTGAAAGGTTATTTGTGGAATATTAGTGAACCCTACATTACTTTTCAGAAACTCTAATTCGTTTATTTTATCTTAAGTCTGTTTCTTCGTTCTAGATATTTTCTACGATACTCAGACCATTCCATCTCGGACATTTCAGACACTCTTTTCCTTTTCTTTGGAACTCCTCTGTATTTCCTTCTCAACGCTTTGAGTTTAGCTGGGTCATTTTTTTTTAGCTTTTCTCTATACCTTCTGGATCTTTCAGCTCCAGTCATAGGCCGTCTTCTAATTTCTAGATCGAAACCTATAAGAAAAGAAAAATGAATTAATTAATTACAGATTGTCAGAATGAAAAATGAGCGAAACTGATTATTTCCACTACTTTGCAAAAGTGGTTTCCATAGGAAAAACACAGGTTAAATTTACGTATTCATAATTTATTATTTAAATTAACCACTTTATTCATCCCTTCGCTCTTCACTCGGTTCACTGCAACTGCAATGCTCAGTAGGTACTTTTATTTTAGGTATAGTAATGAAAGAAAAACGACAAACAATGTTACCACAAGTAAATAAAAAAATGATGCAGTTGTTTTAATAAAAAAAAATGCAAGTCTTAAACGCGAATGTATTCATCTCCGCTTACGTGATGCAGACTTGGTGGCAAATGATTATGATCTAAGAAAGTCTCGACGATATTTCCTGATCTGTCAAGTTTCAATTTGGCCGTACATTGTGCTTTATCCTTCTTCGAGCAATACAGGTTCAAAGCCGACATGCCTCGCTTAGAAAATGTATAGTTCTGGTATAAAAATACAGATTTACCGGATACTTTGATTTTATAGTAAGATTCTGAAAACAACATGTATTAAAGAACATAGTTAATAAAAAAAATTAAATAGGGATCCAAAGAGTGGAATCCAACGAAAAAAATTCAGTAAATACATACAATGAATTCAGGACGCAACCAGGTTCCTTATTTTTTCTGACCTGTTTATTTGTTTAATATTTTAAAATGTTGGAAAGGGCTAGAAAAAAAAACATATTTAATAAACCTTTTTTAATATTTCCAGCTTACACACTCTGATGTCAGAAATAATTTGAGATTATAGAAGGGTTTTAGCCCAGGCATACACCAGGCCCAGCGTAAACTGAACTAAAGACTAAAACTGAAGACTATTGGGAAATCTCCACATTACAATAAGGCCCTAGTTGCCCGATGCTCTTTTGTTTTTATGGGCAAAGCATGACGCGACGCGAGGTATCCCGCACCCCCGCTGTATAGAGACGCGCGCTCAGAGACAACGCGAAGTGAATGAATGATTTCTATTTTATACACATTAGTATGAAAAATATTGCTCCATTTATATGAAAATCGAAGCGATTAAAGTATAATAAATAGTGTATTTTTTATGTAAAAACTTTACTGAACGTCATTGCCATTTCGGAACACTAAGGAAATTATATAAATTCACGCCGTTCCGTTTTTTTTTTCATTAAGTAGCTTTTATGTTACAATAAAAAAAATCTAAACAAATGTTCTTAAAGAGCTGATAGTACACATATATTTTTTTTCAGATTTTTGAGATTTTTGAGCTTAGCATTAGTCTTTAGAAAAACACCATGTCATAGGCCTATTCAATCTAAGCGCCTTAAGCTAACCCCCCTATTGGCTTTGCGAGATCCATGAAGAAATAAAGATAAATATGTTACTATATTTAAGCTGATGTTAAAAACGTATTTTATAGTAAATCCCATCAGCAGTCTGAACCAATTTATAAGGTAAGTGATTATGTTCATCTCTTTCTTCAATCACGTTATCTTGCCCATCCATCCTGATTTTAGCTTTACATCTTTTATTAAGTCTTCGCGAGCAATATTGATAGCGGGTGTGCGGCCCAAACTTGGTAAATGTGTAACCCTTGTGATAAAATACTTGTTTTCCCTCCAAGATTATCATTTTGCTGGACTCTAGAATAATAAAGTGTTTATTTAACTTTGTCGCCATAATTTAGATTACATATTTTATTATGCAGCAACGAATAAGTTAATATTTCTTCAAAACAAAAATTATACAATACTAGCTTTTGCCCGCGCTTTTGTATGTACTTAGCATGAAATTAGAAATTAATAAAGGCGTTTTTATTTTAAATATTATTTATTAATTAATGAGTGAAAAGGCACGCAGATATTATACTTTGATCTACTCGAGAACAATATAAATATTTCATACCCTTACCATCTGTTGGTTAGTAAGTAGTAGTAAGTAAAATATATTAGTAAGTATATCCTTTTTTTCAACATTATTGAAATTATCTATAGACAGTTAATATATTAATTAACAATTTATTAATAAATCATTTATAAGGTATTAATGGAAACTGATTATCACAACACAACTTAAAAACTATTAATAGATTATAATTAGAAGACAGTCAGTAGGTGTTGTCGTGATGACCGATTGTAATCACAAGAGCCTTGCAAAAACCCGTCCATTCCTGACTGTCTTACAAAGCCAATATTTATAACACTGGCATTTTCTAATTTAATTATCACAACTTATGTGCTTACGACCTAATTACAAAATTTCTGTATATGTTTGTTTATATTTCCACCATTGGCCGACAGAACAGTTCGTAGACGTATGTCAATTTCAGACATCATGGGTAGACCCTTCATTTTTAGCTTTATGACGATATCTGTATAATGAACTTTTTACTTGAGCAAAAGTGGGTAGGTCATCTTCAAAAGCTTCTCTTAGCATTTGCATCTCTTGTTCAAAAATTTGAGGAATCGTGGCAGATTCTGTGCGAATCCGTTTCTTACAACGATCTATAGCAGTCGCCACTGCCTCTCGTTTAAAGTCTGGAAAGCATGCGTGTGATCCCTCACGCAATACGCTATTATTAGACGAAAGTTTTAACAACGCTTTACAACCACGAGTACAACATCTCCAAATCGATGAATTGCTTTTATTCAGCCTAATCCTACGGTACTTGTATCCACCTTTCAACAGAAATTCCATACCCATACCCATTGTGCTCTCAACAAAAGTTAACCCCTGATTAGATTCACTCGATTCGGTGTGATGAAAAACATCAAGTTCCAATGTATCAAGTTGGCTAGTAGGCGATTGAGAAGCGCTTGCATTTGCTGAGTAGCTATGTTGAAAAACGGCAAACTCGGAGTCTGAAACAATTAAAGTTGAGGTCCATCATTAATTTTAGGTTTAATATGCCTACTTCGTTTATTTATTTCTAGGTAGATACTGCCGCCGCCTTTTCTCCGTGATTTGCCTCTAATTTAGCGGTAGGTTTTAATAAATAACAATGCAATTATAATTATTATGTAATTGTTTATATTAAATTAAAATAAAAGTACAGTAGGGTACTGAAAATAACAATAAAAACAAAATTTAAGACCAGTAAATAATTCGTTGCCAGTAGTAGATATGCAAATATGTCAGTTTTTAAGAATTTTAAATAGCACGTTTCATTAATAATCTTTAATAAGTCAACAAAAAACACTAACTGAAATAAAAACTATTTAAATTAGACAAATAAATAGTTTTATATACACCAGTATATAGGTAGGTATTTATATAGTTTTGTATAGCCAATAACTTTCGAATTTGATCAAAAATGGTACCTATCGTAAGTTTTTTTTCTTTTTATTGGGTAGCAGCCCAATAAGTACCGGAACTACTTTTTTTTCAAGTTTCCTTACAGTTAGATGTTACAAGATCTACTCGTGTTTAGTTGGGTAAAAGAAGGTATTTTAAAAGTTACACCACAGTAAACTTCCTTAGCGTGTTTAAGAAGTTCTCTGCCTTCCTCATTAGCAAAAAGTAACATTCTAGTCTTCTTGTCGGTATAATCAGCGAACGAATTATTTTTATAAATACATTTGTGTCAATCCACGGGAAAAGGTACTTTATGTTCTTTGGCGCTTAAGTTGTTCAGAAAAACAAATCATACTAAACTCCATTTATTCTTACCAGTCCTATCATGTAAACAATCTTACCATGTCTTTTTATGATTTTACAACAATATAAATTAAAATAGACTTATTAAGAAATTATTTTCGTGGTTAATAAATGTTTTACTTTAGAATGTTTAGGTTTGAACTAATATTTGATTTATTTTCAACAAAATTCAACAAAAAGTACTGTGAAGATTGTTTACATGATAGGACTGGTAAGAATAAATGGATTTTAGTTTACTTAGCTTATAATAAGCACAATGTCGTATGTGCCAATGACCATAAGGTACCTTTTCTCATGGATTGACACATTTGATATCATAAGGTCCTTAAGTTGGGAAAACCGGACACGCTCTATTTGTAACGCCCTTCCTATAGTCTTTTTGATAATTGCACAGCTCAGTAAACTCTGTAACAGATCCAATATCTTTCTTCTCATCAAATATCTCCGTATAATTAATAGGCACTGGAGTGGTTTGAGTTTTGGCCAGTTTTGGCTCGTTCGTGACATCTTTTTTCATTATCAGTAAGTTTTGTACACATTTATGATGATCTAATTTTAATATAACAGAGTCGCTGTTAATTACTATTGTTGCGTGACAGTCATTTTTCTTCGAGCAAGTCCATATAGTGAGTTCATTCTTGTTTTTGCGTCTAAAATTGTACCGATAGCCATTGAACAGTAAAAGTTTGCCTCCTCTTTGTGATGGTATTATTGTAAATGCTTCATCATCTAAAAAAATAAATAAATAAATCAAATTACATAACTTATCTATGCCTTAGTCTGTATCGACGTGACCATTATGAGAAATAGGAACATACTTTCCGGGTTGTGTTGATTACTTATAACACAAATGCTCGCAAACTATAAATTTACCAATATTTACTAATGACTATGCATTTATTACCTTCTTACACATAATTAAACGTTCTAGTATACAAAGTTAATAATAAGCTTATGTAAAACTGTTCAAGTCTGCTTAAAAGAGTTTATTTCAGTTTTTTTTTTCAAATTAAACACTGAAACGGGCTTTTCAAAATTCGTAAAAAATGACGCATTTGCCGAATCTACTGGCAAAAGAAACGATATCAAATAGAAAAAATATTAATCGGCCATAGCCAAGTTTTTTTGTTGCCAAAACATCGAGGTACGAGTAGGATTCAAACCTGGGACCTTTCAGATACAGGCTGTAAATTTTTATTACGTAACAGCAGTACGTTACATAATTAAAATAAACATTAAAAAAATATTTTAGTTTTTATTTATTTTTACAGGCGCCTCTTACATCCAATCGATAATACTCCCCGTTAGAATTCTTAATCAATGTAGGCGGCGGGTGGCTATGATTATTGTTAGCTCTGACGAGGTTTCCATATCGGTTCAGCTTCAAACTAGCTCGACACTGCATTGTGATCTTCTTGGAACAATACTTCTGCAACCGATCCGAGGAAGTTCTCGAAAACGTGTAACCTTGGTAGTAGAGAACCGTTCTTCTGCCGATTGTGATGACCTGAAGATCTGCCATTTAAAAACACTTTACTCAAAATTCTAGTTAATTTGGGAACCGACTTTAGAGTGTATTAAATAATACTGGTGTCAGATTTTTCGGAAATCGTCTAATGGTATCTAATATAACTTGATACACATATACCGCCTTTTAGGGTACACCACCACCGCAAACAATATATCTTTCATGCAACGGCGGATCCAGGATTTTCTGGGGGGGCAAAAGTAGTGGACTATGAATGTTGGGGGGGGGGGGGGGGGCAACAAAACGACATTCGTCCTGCCTAGCGATGTGCCGCCGAGAAATTTCCATTCCACATTTCTTCCCTTAATAATTTCCGAAAATTCTCAGAAATTTCTCGGGTTTTTAGGAAAACCTGTTATTTCCGTGAAATTTCCAAGAAACTTTCCACTGTTTCTTTGAAAATTTCGGAAATGGCACATCACTAGTCCTGCCTGATGCTGTCTGGGGGCACCTTTCTGTTATTTCTTAATTTGATATGCACTATCATGGCATCTCCCTCCACAGTAGGTACACAAAAAGCTCACGTGCACGTGCACGCGCACGTGCACGTGCAGGGGGCGCCCCGTGCTCCCACCCCCTAAATCCGCTACTGCTTTCATGCATATACATTACAGTAGTAGTTTATAAGTTAGATACGCAAATTAAATGAAAAACGTTTAGTGCCTCTTTTACATTAAAAACTATCTATAATAAAACAATGTAAACAACGTATTTGGGATTTTAGTAAAGAGCTAGCCTTGCGGCGGCGACAACGCCGACGTCTTGTGCACGATCGCGAGACCGTAGCTTCAGTTAAAAAGCTGCTTTTTTTTTCTAAATAATTAAAGAATTTCGATTATCCGTTTTGCTATATTTTCCTCTGAGCATTTATAAAGTTTGGGAGGGGGTGATTGTGATCCGTGTTGGCTTCGGTTATAAAGCCGTGCTCGTCCATCCTCAGTCTGGCTGCGCATTTTAGCCTTTTCTTTTTGGAGCAATACTGGAGTAGTTCAGAGTTGCCTTGTTTCGAGTATGTGTAGCCTTTGTAAATCAAAACGCGCCTGTTGTCTACTGTCACGTACTCGTAAAAATCTGTGGGTCGAAATTAAAAAAAAAAAATATTTAAAAAGTAGCTTAACTCTTTCAGGTTTGGTGGTTAGCAAACTAACCACCTTTTTTATAGATTTTTTTTTTGTGCCTGAAAAAGTTAAAGATATTTTTTACATAATTATAAGTACGTATATTTTAAAACAAGAAAGGTCTGGAAGTTCTTACGACAAAAACGTTGGTAGATGTAGTCGTAGAACTAGAGCTATTTATCATGGTTCGTAAACGAGGTAAATCAGACAGTGATGGACCAAGGTATCAAAATCATTGTTTTAATTTATTAATAACTAGCTTTTGCCCGCGTGGATTCCCACGTGAATAGAGCTTTTTCCCAGGATGAAAGGTACCCTATGTCCTTCTCAGTACTTCTAACTATGTGTATGCAAAATTTCATAAAGATTGGTTCAGTAGATAGAGCGTGAAGAGGTAACAAACATACAAATAAATAAACAAACTCACTTTCGCATTTATAATATTAGTTCGGATTTGGATAACGGAACTTAGCACAGAGATGGTTGGCGTAGACAGAGATATGCTTATACCCAGCAGTGGGTTAAGGAAAGCTGATAATTATGATGAGAATAAAGTGTATATGAAATACTTAAAGTAGGGAATAGCCGACGCCCACCCAACGTTTTCCGACAATTAATACAAGACAATTCCAAATAATATATTTATCAAAAAATTAAACAATGTATTAATGAAACAACGACTGCGCACATGTATTCCTATTCTAAAGAAGAAAGCAGAATCCTCAAATTCTGCTAGCACGTAACATATTGTCCCGTCGACAGTTTATGAAGATGAGGTGCTGAATGGTTATGAATTAAATTCCGATGAACTATGATGCCAAATTTATCTAACTTTACTTTTGCTACACACCGTAGCATTGTCTTTTTCGAGCAATACCAATGTAACTTCGACTGTCCTTGCCGAGAATACGTGAATCCAGCGTGGTACAAAACATTTTTGCCATTCAAAGTGATCAGCTCGTACGAATCTGTATAGTCAAAAAAATATTTAGATTATTTACATATTATATTTCAATTATTTATATTTGGTTTATTTATCCAACGATGATTATTCAAAAATGATAACATTTTAATTACAGAACTAGTAATTAGGTACCTAAAATTAAAAATTGCCACTAAATGTAAAATTAAACGGAAATCAAGTTAAAGCTTTTATTTTGAAAACATTTTCTTAAATAAAAGGGATGTAGAATAAAACAAACAAAAAAAAATAAACCCTTATAAGATCACTTTGTTGTCCGTCTGTCCTTCTGTCCGTCTGTCTATCAAACTTTTTTTCTCAGGAACGCTTAAAAGTTCTGCTAGCATGTAACATATTGTCCGGTCGAAATTTTATAAATTTTTGGCGCTGAATAGTTATGATTTAAATTCCGAATAACTATGTTGCCAAAATTGTCTAACTTTACTTTTGCTAAACACTGTAACATTGTCTTTTTCGAGCAATACCAATGTAACTTCGACTGTCCTTTTCGAGAATACGTGAATCCAGCGTAGTATAAAACATTTTTGCCATTCAATGTGATCAGCTCGTACAAATCTGTATTGTCAAAAAAATATTTAGATTATTTACATATTATATTTTATTTATTTATATTTGGTTTATTTAAACGATGTTTATTAGAAAATGATAAGACCTTATTACAGAACTAGTAATAAGGTACCAAAAAAGGTAAAATTAAAAATTGCAACTAAAAGTAAAATTAAACGGAAATCAAGTTAAAGCTTTTAAAAGGGGTTTTTTATATGCAAGAAAAACAAAAATGAAAATCTTGAAAACATTTTCTTAATAAAAGGGATGTAGAATAAAACAAACAATAATAAAAACAAACAAATAACATGTGGAATAAAAGTAAATTATTTATTAAATTTTCAATTGCGTTTTTTATTTTACTTTTTTTATATTGCAACGCCAACTGTTAAATTAAAATAATAACATCTATGTTAGAACGACCGCTGATAAATGAAGAATTTGTTACAAAAAACCGGATCTAAATCGGATCCGCCGTTTTTGAAAAAAAAAAAAAAGAACTTTTAAATATGCATAAATGGGAACAAACGCACTACAATAATGGTTCCCTCACGTCGTCGGGTCATCGTAATTAAAGGCTATCGCGTTCAAATATTCCACCAGATATCACCACCTTCGAGTAAGGATAGACATCTGTCAGATGGTACAATGCTATCAATGTCAATATGTCAAATGCAAATTACAGTATTGTTACCACTGACAAAACCGAACACGACCAGTAGCGCAAACTAGTGAGCGTAAATACTATAGCCCTCATTCAGTTATAGTTGCCGTCACGTAAAAACGTCGCTGGCGGTTAAGCTGCGCAGCAGGCGATATATCGGTCTATGCGGTGAGCGGGGTCGGGCGGGTCTCATTCGGCGCGCGCGATCGGTTCGTCAGTCGTACCCATGCACAAGTTTCACCCCTCCTCACCCTACCATTGACCTTTTTACGTGATGGGAAGTATACTGTTACCTTTGCAGCAGGTAACTCGACTGTTACATTGGTGTAAGTGTAGAAAGTATGATTTTTCAGTGGATTGAATTGACAACCTCAATGGTAATCATCAAGCCGATTTTAATGTAAGTAATGATTGATATTTCTATTCTAAGGAAACAGAACCCTGGAACCCTTTAGCCTTCCCTGGAACCATTCAGCTATCATGCAACATATTGTCCGGTCGAAATTTTATAAAGTTTGGGCGCTAAATGGTTATGATTTAAATTCCGAATAACTAGGTTGCCAAATTTGTCTAACAGTACTTTTGCTGGACACTGTAGCCTTGTATTTTTCGAGCAATACCGTAGAAAGTTCGACTGCCGCCGCCCTTTTCTAAAAAACGTGAATCCACCGTAGTATAAAACATTTGGTCCGTTCAATGTGATAAGCTCGTACGAATCTGTATTGTGAATTTTTTTTAGATTATTTATTATACTCACAAGAAAACAGTTGTGCATTATGCAAATTGCATTGTAAAATAAAAGGAATATACCTCCAGAGGTAAAACATGTGGAATAAAGGATAAATAAAAAATGTTGTTTTCTATTTTAGTTATTTTTTTTTATTATTATAGCGCCAACTGTAAAATTAAATTAATGACACCTATCTAACATACTAATTAATTCTACTTTAGTGTGGATGTGGAGGGTTATTTAGGATATTTCAGTGGATTTGATTGACAGCCTCAATGGTAATCGTTAAGCCGATTATAATGTAAGCAATGAATTGGCATATTTCTATTATGAAGTTAAGGTTGCAGAATCCTGGGGATCAGCTAGCATGTAACATATTGACCCGTCGATAGTTTATGAATTTTAGGCGCTGAATGGTTATGATTTAAATTCCGAATAACTAGGTTGCCAAATTTGTCTAACTTTACTTTTGCTGGACACTGTAGCCTTGTATTTTTCGAGCAATACCGAAGAAAGTTCGACTGCCGCCCTTTTCGAGAATACGTGAATCCATCGTAGTATAAAACACTTTTTCCGTTCAATGTTATAAGCTCGTACGAATCTATATTGTGAGAAAAAAATAAGTATATTATCTATTATTCTAACAAGGAAAAAGTTGAAAATTTTGAACAAATATGCATTGTAAAATAAAAAGAATATATAAAGGTAAAACATGTAGAATTAAATTTTTAAAATTAAATAAAAACAAAATGTTTTCAATTTTACTTAATTTTTTTTTTTATTATAGCGAATGGGGCACGGATGTGGTTCCGGAGTGCTTCAAACGCCACACGATAAAGGTTGTTTCACGGCGGCAAACTTTTTAGATACTTACCTACTCTACTAGCCGCGCTCCCACAGCGAAGTTTGAAATTCGAACTGCATACAAAGATAGTTTGTTGCAATAGGATTTTGTTTCTTGCTGATAATAAAAACCTACAAGTGTTTTGAAGGGTGAGTCGAATTTACAAATCGAGGGAAAACAAACTACTATTGGGAAATTACAAGAAATTGGGTAGTTGACAAGGTCGGAGAATTGCAAAATAAAAATGCATAATCTAGACAAAATAGATGTATTAATATTTTTTATATAATACATTTTATAAATTAACTAGCTATTTCCTGTGGCTTCGCACGCGTATATGAAAAATCTTTTTATGTTCCAAACTGTAGTAACATTTGGTTATCCCGTGTCCCGCGAGAATATATTAGGCCCTACTCGTAGTACAGTCGCGGTGTCAAAATGAATCAAAAGTGAAATTATTCAATAAACGATCTTCGTCGGCTCGTTATTTACAATTTCCCGTGTACCACCACTCCCACCCCGAGTCCCTCTTTGTCCTATCCCGTATTCTGTCTATTTATACGTCAGTAAAAAATGATCATCAGGTTGAACGACTTTTGCTAAGGCCCCATTTCCATTTTTTATTTTTTCTCTTGGAGTTCTTCGGTTGTTGCCAGGGGGAGGGGGAAGGGGAACTGGTCTGCTCGATTCTGATTCGACTTTTATTTTTATTTATTGTGGTAACTCGATCACAAACATAACATGTTTTATTATATTGATGAATAACTCCAAGAGACCAGCTACATTATTACATATATGGAAATGGCGCCTTAGCAAAAGTCGTTCACCCTGATGAGCATTTTCTACTGACATATAAATAGACTGGACACGGGATAGGACAAAAAGGAACTCGGGGTGGGAGTGGTGGTACACGGAAAATTGTAGATAACGAGCAGACGAAGATCATTTATTGAATGAAATATAACTTTTTATTTAATTTAACACCGCGACTGTACTACGAGTACCTAATATAATTCCGCGGGACACGGGATAGCCAAATGGCTGAAATTTTGAGTACTAGAGTTTAGTTTACTACAGTTTGAAACACAAAAAGATGTTTCATCTAAGCGAAACTCATGCGAGCGAAGCCACGGGCAACAGCTTGTATAAAAAAAATCTATGAATGGTATTCTTTAAAACAGCCAAAACAAAGTGCAACATTGCACTGTTCGCATTTATATGCGGTTCTTTTTTTTTTCCCGTGCTGTATACGACACCACACGCACACTGTGTATCTGGTGTCCGACTTTACTATAAAGTGATTCCCTGATAAAACTGGGCGCTCCTTTAATCGCCGGTGTTGCTGTTGCCGAATGGTCCGAATCTGCACCAGCTGACGGGCCAACGGAGGTCGAGATACGCACAAGAGAGCTTCAGCCAAATCATTTCTAAATCTCCTGTGTTCGATATTAAACTTACATTTATAAATAATGTAGCTGTTTAATATCGACACATTCAGGAGTCTAAAAAACAATTTTTTATACCAAACTTGGTTTTGGGTCCGCTCCATGGGAAATGCCGACAAGAGCTGATCTTTCTTGCCAACACCTCCCATGAGCTTATTATAGTCTAATACGGCTTGCGGCTTGTACTTAGTCTTGCCGTATTTCTCCTTCGGCACCACCGCCACTTTGTGGAATGTTGACAGCATACAAACTAAATTAGAGTCTCGCCATAAAACAATCGTCAGGTCATCGGTGTTACTGAAGGCCATTTCACCGACGCGCATTTCCGTTTTGGTGAGAGACTTAATAGATTCCGGAACCAACTCTCGATTGACACGAAGGGTTCCCAATACATCCGTTTTGTGTTGTTTTAGGCAACGCGCTAATAATGGCGAATTATAGTAATTGTCCATTACTAGCGTGTGGCCTAAATTAAAAAGTGGCCTTGCTAAATCGTAGACCACTTTTGCTGTCGCGCCGTCTGGTTGTAAGTCCGTTTGTGTATCTGGAACGTCAATCCTGTCTGTTTGTATGTCTGCTTCGTCCTGACTGTCTATTTGTGTGCCTGCCTGTGCGTCTGGCTGTTGGCTCCTTGACGCACCGCCATAGACAACAAAATTCCACAGATAGCCTGTGGCCGACTCGCATAACTCAAAAGTTTTAATGCCCACATCGGCAGCTTTATTGCCAATCTTTTGAGCAAATGCAAGTCGGCCCTTCCACAATAGCAGGCTTTCATCTATTGCAATGCTTTGATCAGGCATGTAGAGTGATTTAAATTTTGCAGTCAGTCTGTCAATGAGAGGCTGTATTTTGTAAAGTCTTGTCTGTTGGTCAGATAAGTTTGGAGGTAGATGGTGGGCAAAATGGAGGAAATGCTTTAAGAGAATAAAACGATTATAGGTCATCAATGTAGCCAATTCTCGCATTGCGAGAATCCCTGACACCTTAAAATAATCCTTTTGGACGGGGAAGTGGGCTAAACTATGAAATTGATAAATGGCTAGGAAACGTAGCATTTCAGTTCTGTCTGTGGGCGTCCAAGTCCTGAGTCGGGAGTTTTGTTGGAGGGAACCCTTTGCAGCAATCGTTGCAGCTGCATACTTATTGGTCTGATCAACAATAAAATCAATCAAAGGAGCATCCCAGATTTTTAGAAACACATCTAAAGGGCACGTCAAATCCGACAGCGGAAAAGTAGGACCAGCATTGCCCGTGAAAGATTCCCTGCACCCTTTGAAAACCTGAGGATCACTCAGCCACTCAAAATTTAATAAGTCCGGTGACGTGACTATGCTCCGCACCGCATTGTCGTCCCTTAAATCGGCCCTGCGGACCCCTTCTACCACAGCTGCGCTCAATTCATCAGGCAGAACCGCTGGGGCTTTGGACGCCATATCTTCGTCATCGCTTTCTTCCGGGACCTCATCGTCCGTCCAATCTTCAGGACCTTGAAAGAAAAAGTTGACTGTTAATTTTAACAAAATAATAATTTTGAGTAGGAATGATGCCATTAACAATATAGTGTGATTGCTATTAAGAAATCTAATAAGTAGTGACTCCAAAAATTTAAATTATTCATTTTGCTTGTAAATCGATGCATTAATTTAGATAAAAATTTGCATTAACCTGATAGTACTCCAGGTACATCATTGATAACGGGAGATACCGGCCCTGTCTCATGCGCATCTGTTGCGGCTCCAGGTACAACAATAAAAATAGGCGACTCCGGCTTATCCTCGTACTTGTGCGTGGCAGGTTCTAACAACAATAAAAATAAAACAATTTACCTATAGTTATAACAAAGTGTACTTAAGTACAATCGCATACATATTTAATCAAAACTTGACCCTTGTACGGTAGCTTCTGATCAACACAAAAACTAACATGCAAAAAAGTCAATGTTCTATATATTTAAGCAAAAAAAACCTTGTCATTATAAAACAAAGCGTTCGCAACGCACAATAATAATTGTGCAACAGGCACATTTTAATTAACTTACCTATATAATAAATTTCATTAGGTAATAATATTGTAATTATTATTATCACATTAGAAGTAAGAAGACTTATTAACTTACCTTCTTCTTCTTCTTAGCGTGTCGATGCCATTCCAACTAACCATTAACTTACCTTCTGATTTTAATGTTACTGGTGACGATGGGGCTGAAGAGATCGAGGAGGGAGCTGAAATCAGTGTTTTAGTTTTTAAACACGTGCGTTTCTTTTTATTAAAATATTTTATAAATGCACTAGAGAGAAAAGTTTATAATGTACACATATATTATTACTTACATGCAGGTATGCTATGGGAACTAAAGTCAAAGGCAATAATTTTTATTTAAATAGGCTTAAAAATTCCACTTATAAATCGTCATATTCTTGTTTTATAGTTAGTTGACGTCATAAATTTATTTAAAGCTATGATTACCACCGCCTCCAAAGCGCAAGTGGAGAAGAGGCGGCGCAACAAACTACTTACACTGCTGCATTTTCTCCAAAGACGTCATTTTACAACATATGTCTTACAATTAAATGGCTATCTATGTGGACGAATATACATTGAATTTTTATATGAAATGACATATGTTTGTAATATATTGGGTAAAACTAAACGCAGGCGTTTCGCATTGCTGCCGCCAGAGGGCGTTCGGGGTTTTCACACTGCTAGCGTGGATGGCTCGCGAACGGTCGCCATTGCATTGCCCTATGCGATATCGGTTTGATTTTTAATACGCGAGAGGTTCCGCGTTCTTTGATTGCTAATTAGCTTGAGTTGTGTTTGTGAATTTCCTGTTTGTTAAATAACTATTGAACTTTGTGTTTGTGTACCCGTCATGGTGACTTTTTCTTGTGAGAGGTGAAGCGTGGCTGGCTGTTCACATCTGGCTGTTCCCGAGTGAAACTACGGGAAGAAATCTATTTATTTGTCCTGGGGAATTGAGATCTCAAGGGTTAGGTAGGGTAATTAGGAATTCCCCCTTCCCGAAGACACTCAAGTTTGGATCCGAAGAGAAAGAAGATTTAGCTTGGTAAGTGTTCAATTCTAGTTAATTTATAGGTTAGGTTATCATATAGGGCCCTGTAGCTCCCTTCATAAGCTACGGTGGTAGCAGACTGCGTATAGCTTAAGTTAGATTCTAGTCGGACAAGCGTGGTGTCGCGTGGAGATTTTTTCCCGGTACTTAATTTTACCGGTAGATTTTTTCCCGGTAAAGTTCCGGTACAGAATTCTTCCCGCCGCTTCGTTTGTCCGGATTCGCTTTCTGCGCACATTTTTCTGGCAGCAGAGCGTAGTTGCTCTGCACATTTTCTGGTAGCAGAGCGTAGTTTATCTACCCTCTATTTGTTCGTTTGTAAAAAATAATTAATTGTTTGTAAAAATTATTAGATTTTTCTTAGTTTGTTTGTATAAGAATATTTGTAACCTTTTTTGTATTTGTTTGCGGTTTGTACCGTGCGTTCCGGGTTTGTGCCATTCTCATACCTACCGCGGTTCTTCGTGTAGTTGCTTGATTTTGTTGTTTTTTATTTACCTTTTGTTATTTTTTTGTTTGTGACTTGACGCGATGGCGAGGGCCTCCAATGCTAGGGCGACACTCGCCAACGAATTGAGATGGTTTGTGACGGCCGGAGGACTCCTGTCCCGGAAGGACAGGGAGGGCGCCATACTGCTAAGAGCGGATCACCTCCACTCACGATTGATTAGCGCGGAAGCGGCCATGGCGGCGCTTACCGAAGCCGATCTTACCCCGGAGGCCTACGCAGGTCACATGGCGGACATGGACCAGATCCTGAGTCTGCACGATGATATCGCGGAGGCGGTGACCGCAATAAGGGCGAGACAGGCTGGCGGACCAGCCCCTCGCACACCTGTTAGACAGGAAGGACCAGCGGTTACTGGTCGGCTCCCCACCCTTCAGCTGTCCCACTTTGGGGGTAGGATGGAGGAGTGGGTAGCATATAAAAATATGTTTGAGTCCCTGGTCGTAGCACGACAGGATTTGTCGAAGGCCCAGAAGATGGCCTACCTCCTCTCCACTCTTGAGGATGAAGCGCGGTCGCTCATCCAGCACCCTCCGGGTGGAGGACGACCAGTACGATACGGCTTGGGAGTTATTGAACTCCCGCTACCAAAACTTACGTTTGTTAGCGGATGCGCACGCCGCACAGTTGATGGCCCTGCCCAAGGTGGCCAACAGGGCACAGTTGCGCCTGCAGTTGCTCACGCCCGTTACAGTGGCCTCGTAACGCGCTCCGCACACTGGGGCTGCCGGTGGACCAATGGTCTTTTTTGTTGGTGCACATTGTATTGGGCAAATTGCCCAATGACATCCGCTCGCGGTTTGAGCGCGAAAATGCGGAGCGGGATAGCACCACCCTACCAACATTCACTGACTTGGTGAAGTTTTTGGAGTTTGAGGCACGGGCTGCTGAGAATACCATGACGGACTCAGCGCCATCCAGAGCGCCTGAACGTAGGCCCTTGGAACCCCTCATGGCGAGGGAAGCCCCACAGGGACGGCAACCGCCACCGCGTGGAGCTGGTGTGCGGGTTGCACACACGGCAGCAGTCGCGGGGGACGCGGACTGCCTGCAATGTGGCCGGATGGGCCACAGCCTGCTGCAATGCAGGGACTGGCAGAGACTGCCAGTACAAGATCGGCGCCGCATGGCAAGGCGGCATGAACTATGCTTTTACTGTTTGGGCAGTCACTATGCACGTGACTGTCCCAGGGCCATACCATGCAGTGCATGCCGTGGGCTGCACCACGTGATGCTCTGCATGAACCGGAACGGGGATGGCCCCCGGTTGTTGAGGCAGGGGTCCCCTATGGGCGGGGGCGCTCCTGCGCGAAGCCCTCCACCATCGGATGGAGGACGCGGCTTCGCTCGTCGCACCCCCCCTCGGGAGGGGGGTCGCGTTCCGGCGCGGGTCTTGGCGGACCGGGACCACGCGCCCCAAGGTCATGGCCAGTATGTAGCTGGCCAGGCCCCGGATAGGGCCCCCATGGGCGGGGGCCCTAGATCGGACGTGAGAGTGGGGACACCCCCCTCCACGCGGGTTACCACTACCCAACACATGCAGCCGCAGCGGTTTTCTACGCCGCTGCACGAGTACCCACGGCTGGAGTACCACCCGCCGTACCATATGTATGGCCGGGCCGCGGGTTATGCCCTCAGATGGGGATGTGCACTCGCCCGCCATATTATCCGGGTCAGTGGCGCACCCTGGTTTGGAGAGAGTGGGGAGCCCGTAACTAGCTTGCTCCCTTGCTGGGACAGAGCCGCGGACGGTTCTGCTCCCTACCGCGGGGGTCCGCGTATGGGGTCGTAGGGGGGAAGCCATTAATTTGAGAGCTCTGTTGGACTCAGGGGCTCAAAGCAGTTTGGTTACCACTCGAGTGGCACACCAGTTAGGTTTAGTCGTGGAAGACTCGCCTGTGCCACTTCTTGGAGTTGGTGGCATACAAGTGAAGTGTCTGACGGGCCAGACACTTGTCACCTTTTCTTCGCTGAAGTCCTCCACAATGAGGATCACGACTTCGGCTATGGTAATGGATACCATTGCGGGTTGGCACCCCTCGACAGACATACCGCCGGGTGTGTTGTCTTTGGTTTCGGGTCTGGATTTGGCCGACCCCTTTGTCTTTCATCCCGGCCCAGTGGACTTGCTCCTGGGCTCGGACGTATTGGGTTGGATTTTGTTGGGTACACAGAAGGCTCTGGGTTCGTCTTCACTGATGGCAGTGTCTACGATTTTTGGTTTCGCCCTGATGGGCCCTGTGTTTGATAATAGCACCGTGGAGGAGCCACCGGTCGTCGCATCTGCGTCCTTGGCCAAGACCATGCAAAGGTTTTGGGAGGTGGAGGAGCCACCTATGAGTTCCAGGATGGATCCGGAACACGCTGAGTGCGAAGCCCTTTTTCGATCGACCACGGAGAGGTTGCCCTCCGGTCGGTTTGTAACTAGGTTACCTTTTGTTGCCTCTCGTCCTAGCCTAGGGCAAAGTAGGGCGCTTGCGGAGAAACGACTGCTGTCCATGGAGCGACGTATGCAGCGTGACCACGTACTTCGCGATAAATATATTGAATTTATGCGCGAGTACGAGGATTTGGGTCACATGTCTCCGGCTCGAGTTGATTGGAGCTCAACTGAGCATTATTTTTTGCCCCACCACGCGGTGGTGAAGGCCTCAACGGGCAAGTTGCGGACCGTCTTCGATGGGTCCGCACCCACTTCGAACGGGGTTTCGTTGAATCTGTGTTTGCATTCGGGTCCCAAATTGCATAGGGACATAATTGACATCATCTTGAACTTTAGAAGACATCAAGTGGTTTTTGGCGCGGACATCCGGATGATGTTCCGCCAGACAGTCATACATCCTGAGGACAGGCGATTCCAGTTGATACTCTGGCGTGAGCGCCCTGAGGATCCTGTGACGGTGTATGAACTCAATACAAACACCTATGGTTTGAAATCTAGTCCCTATATCGCCATCAGATCATTGCTTGAATTGGCAGAGCGGGAACGGATCCGCTTTCCCCGTGGGGCTTCCGTGCTGTCACGTGACTTGTATGTTGATGACGTGTGCACCGGAGCCCAAAGTATTGAGGAGGCCCTCCTACTGCGGGATGAATTGATTGAAATATTGAAGACAGGTGGCTACGAGCTACGTAAGTGGTTGTCTAATGAGCCTAAAGTTCTAGAAGGGATCCCGGAGGATCACCAACAGAACCCTCACCTGTTTGAGGATGTGGATGATCCCAACAGGATAGCGGTGCTGGGCATGCAGTACCAGCCGCTAACCGATATTTTTACATTCCAAGTGGACTTGGAAATACCAAAGGTCTGGACTAAGAGAACGGTGTTGTCCGTAATAGCCCGTATGTTTGATCCAAGCGGTTGGATCAGTCCAGTGATATTCTCTGCGAAGTGTCTTCTTCAGAGACTTTGGACTTTGGGCGTCTCGTGGGACGAGCCGCTGTTTGGTCCTCCATTGGATGATTGGCTCGAGTTGTTTTCATCGATTAAGGAAGTCAATCGGATTGCCTTGCCTCGTCGAATATTGCCCCCCGGGAAATATCGAGCCAGCCTGCATGGCTTTTGTGACGCGTCGGAGCGAGGCTACGCCGCGTCAGTCTATATGCGGACAGTTGACGCCGATGGCCGGGTCAATGTCTCGCTTTTGTTAGGGAAGAGCAAGGTCGCCCCCATCAGGACTAGGCTGACTATTCCCAAGCTTGAGTTGAGTGGAGCTCACCTTCTCTCTAAATTGTTGCATCACGTTGCCAGTGAGCTGGCGGCTACGGTCGAGATACGAGACATCTTCGCCTGGTCGGATAGCCAGGTCGCGCTTGCATGGTTGCGCGCGGCCCCACATACCTTGGAGGTTTTTGTGGGAAATCGGGTTTCCCAAATCCAGAATATCGGAATTGATATAACATGGAGACATGTGCCGGGAGAGCTTAACCCAGCGGACTGTGCTTCCCGAGGTTGTACGGCACCAGAATTGGTGTCACACCCGCTCTGGTGGGGTCCAGAGTGGCTGATGGGATCAGAAACATCTTGGCCTGTCTGTCAGACAGATGTTACTTCTTTGAGTTTGACTGGGCTCCGTGTACATGCTGTAGTCGCTGAGACGACGTCGGAGCCGGATTGGCTACTTGCTCGGTATAGCAGTTTGGATAAGCTTCTGGGTGTTACCAGTTGGATTAAGCGTTTCATACATAATTGTAGAAACCCACAGGCAAAAGCGGTTGGAGCCGATTGCAGGTGCAGAAGAGCGCCGGAGCGCATTGTTGCATTGGGTCCGTGTCGTGCAGACCGGACGGTTTGAGTCAGAGCTTCGTATCTTGCGCGACGCACGCGCTAAGTTGAAGGGCGCGGTCGCTCGTTTGAACCCGTACATCGACTCGGATGGGCTTCTTCGGGTTGGAGGCAGGCTCCGGAAGGCGGATCTTCCATATGAGACTCGCCATCCTCTGTTGTTGCCCAAGGGCGGACCCTTGGTGCAGCTTTTGGTGTCTGATCGACACATTCGTAACGCCCATGCTGGGTGCAATGCTTTGTTGGCTATTTTGCAACGCGAGTTTTGGATTTTGTCTGCCCGAAGAGCAATCCGTAGCGTTCTGTTTCGATGTATTGCATGTTATAGGTTGAAGGCATCCACGATGCAACCACAGATGGGTGATTTGCCCGCTGATCGAATCCGACCTTCGAGACCGTTTGACGGCGTTGGAACCGATTTTGCCGGTCCCTTTTCGATCAAGGCTTCTCCCTTTCGTAATGCCCGTATTGTGAAGGGCTATTTGTGTGTATTTGTTTGTTTGGCCACCAAGGCTGTCCATTTGGAGGTGGTATCGGCTCTGACTACGGAGGCCTTCGTCGCCGCGTTGGATCGCTTTGTTTCGCGTCGAGGTCTACCTTCCCTTATTAGATCTGATAATGGCACAAACTATAAAGGAACTGTAAATTATCTTAAGGATGTTTCTGTGTTTATTGATAAAAATTGTACTAGTTTAAGTCAAATTGCTGCCCAAAGGGGAATAACCTGGAAGTTTAGTCCCCCAAGTTGCCCCCATTGGGGAGGGATTTTTGAAGCGGCTGTGAAATCCGCAAAGACCCACCTCCGCCGCATTATCGGAGAAACGGCTCTAACTTTTGAAGAGCTGGCCACAGTGTTTTGTAAAGTTGAGGCGGTCCTCAACTCTCGTCCTCTCTGTCCGCTATCTCCAGATCCAAATGACTTGGAAGCTCTCACCCCTGGTCATTTTTTGGTGGGAGGAGCCGTTGAATGCCCTGCCCGAATACCCGTGGAAGGATGAACGCGTATATCGGTTGTCGCGTTTTCAAATGTTGCAGCAAATGAGCCAGGACTTTTGGCGTCGCTGGTCGCTTGAATATTTGCATTTGCTGCAGCAAAGAGTGAAGTGGACAGACAGGACTGAGCCTCCCAGGGAGGGTGATTTAGTATTGTTAAAAGAGGCAAATTTGCCCTCATTGCTTTGGCGACGAGCTCGCATATTACGTTTGATTCTTGGCGGAGATGGCACTCCGCGTGTGGCTGAGGTGTTGGTCGACGGTTCGATTTTAAGGAGAGGTGTGACCTCTCTCGCCCGCCTTCCCGTAGAGTAAGCTAGCGGTCTGCTTCTCAGACCGGGACGGGGGGATGTTTGTAATATATTGGGTAAAACTAAACGCAGGCGTTTCGCATTGCTGCCGCCAGAGGGCGTTCGGGGTTTTCACACTGCTAGCGTGGATGGCTCGCGAACGGTCGCCATTGCATTGCCCTATGCGATATCGGTTTGATTTTTAATACGCGAGAGGTTCCGCGTTCTTTGATTGCTAATTAGCTTGAGTTGTGTTTGTGAATTTCCTGTTTGTTAAATAACTATTGAACTTTGTGTTTGTGTACCCGTCATGGTGACTTTTTCTTGTGAGAGGTGAAGCGTGGCTGGCTGTTCACATCTGGCTGTTCCCGAGTGAAACTACGGGAAGAAATCTATTTATTTGTCCTGGGGAATTGAGATCTCAAGGGTTAGGTAGGGTAATTAGGAATTCCCCCTTCCCGAAGACACTCAAGTTTGGATCCGAAGAGAAAGAAGATTTAGCTTGGTAAGTGTTCAATTCTAGTTAATTTATAGGTTAGGTTATCATATAGGGCCCTGTAGCTCCCTTCATAAGCTACGGTGGTAGCAGACTGCGTATAGCTTAAGTTAGATTCTAGTCGGACAAGCGTGGTGTCGCGTGGAGATTTTTTCCCGGTACTTAATTTTACCGGTAGATTTTTTCCCGGTAAAGTTCCGGTACAGAATTCTTCCCGCCGCTTCGTTTGTCCGGATTCGCTCTGCGCACATTTTCTGGCAGCAGAGCGTAGTTGCTCTGCACAACATATTTATAAATTAACAAAATTATAAATTAATAAAATGACACTGAAAAAGTAAAAGTAAACAATGTACCTAGAGAGTAATATGACAGTCTTAGGAGGTCACTGTATCAGGCTCGGGCCACGCATTTTTGTCATTAACATAATTATCCGCGTATAATATGCCTTCTTACAAAGTGTCTCCTTAATATAATGTTTAAATTTTCTATCAGGCAAATTAAGGACATATTTTAGTATTTTATTATAGTAGCGTATACAGTTTCACACAAATGATTTCCTAACCTTAGCCAGTCTGTGCCCTGGAATGTACAAGTTATGTTTGTTTCGCAGGGTCTATCTGAGACATCACAAACTTTTTTTGAAAGACGAGATATTTTTCCTGACATGGTAAAGGTTAAAATATTTATATCTTTATTTGAAGGTAATGTTGAGTGGTCATGGAGCGATCTGATAGGATGCTATGAAGAGACAAAACTTGAAAAGGTCGACTCTTCGGCCCCACTTGACATGTTCCTGAAAGTTTTCGGATCGATCCCTGTCTCTCAATAATGTCCGTGAAACTCATTTGCAATTTTCAAAGCATTGTCATACGTGAGAAATCTAGATGTGCATAAATGCGAAATATTCACTGACAGTCGAAGTGCGCTACAGCACCTGGCTCGATGTGCCTCTGGGACTAGCAGAGGTGTATCGATAGCCTACAGCGTCCTCGCAATTTTGGATGAGCTCAGTCAATGTGGTATTGTTTTGAAGTTGCAGTGGGTTCCAGGTCCACATAGGTCTACGGGGCAATGAAGAGGTTGATTTACTAGCTAAAGATGCCTGTGTAATAGGTCCAATTACTCATTTTTACCTAAGCTATTTAGAGAAATATGCAAAAATTCAAAACAAAACTCTTTAACTATTGGAAATAATATTTGATCAAAGATCGCTAGAAAAAGGCATTTAGTACAAAACTCTTCAGCATCAACCTCTTCAAGTGCCTTGGTTTGACGGTGTAACGCTTATAAAAACAAAGCCGACAAACAATAAAACTGTCTTTTCGTCTTCGTTCGGGGCACTATCCATCCGGGAAATTTGGATTTCTTATGAAAAAGACAAATTCATCTAATTGTGACAAGTGTGGGGTCATTGATGATGTCCACCATATCTTTATAGATTGTGTAAAATATAAGTATAAAAGAGATTTATTACTGAGACAACTTAAACTGAATCCGAACGATGTAGGATTAGCGCAAACTATTTTAGCTAACCCAAAGTCAATGGCAGCAAAAAAATGTATGAAATTTTATTAACGTCTCAGTAATGACTGGCTTTTATAGGGTACGAAGGGGCTGACATATCTGTCAAGACAAAAGCCCCTAAAGCATTAGATTAAAAAAAAAAGATCTTTCAGTGGATTTGATTGACAGTCTCAATGGTAATCGTTAAGCCGATTATAATGTAAGCAATGAATTGGCAGATTTCTATTTTGAAGTTAAGGAATCAGAATCCTGGTACCAGCTAGCATGTAACATATTGTCCCGTCGATAGTTTATGAATTTTAGGCGCTGAATGGTTATGATTTAAATTCCGATAAATTATGTTGCCTAATTTGTCTAACTTTTACTTTTGCTGGACATTGTAGCCTTGTATTTTTCGAGCAATACCGAAGTAAATCCGACTGCCGCCCTCTTCGAGAATACGTGAATCCAGCGTAGTATAAAACATTTTGCCGTTCAATGTGATCAGCTCGTAGGAATCTGTATTATCTAAAAAATATATTTATTAGATATTATTTATTATACAAGAATTTATTTTTTAAAACATGCTCATTGTAAAATAAAAGGAATATAAGACATGTGTAACGATGATGCAAGGCCACTAAATGTAAAGGAATGCACGCAATGAGAAGGATGTTGAATGATAACTCGTAAGTAATGTTAAGCGGTCAAGGAGCGAACATGCATGCGTCCTGCGTCAAAGTAAAAGTCAGACTGCAATTTGGAATCCACCCGGCCGCTCGCGCAGGAGTTCAAGTGAATAACCGCCTGCGCGGGAGCGGAGTAGTGCGCGGCGATGAGGCCTGCCTGTCGGTTTGTTCCTTGACATTATATTCATTTTATTATATTACAACTTTCAAACAATCTTACTTCAACTTATTTACAATATATGTCTAATATTATTTAATAAATTATATTTATATACTTACAAGTAACATGTTACCTGTAAGTATGTAAATTAAATATAAGTATATAATTTGAATACAAAACGTAATTTATATAATACTTATGTACTATGAAAATGACTAGATGTTATCAGTCGGTCATAGAGTTAAATACAGTCGTAAATTAAATAATGTAAATAAAATGTTTTGTAAATAGGAACTTTTAACTTTTTGTAAATATTATTCTTGTAAAACAATTTATTGTAAACATAAATTTATAAATAATAATTTTATATTTCCGTGATAATTTTTGACAAAATAACCTAAAAGTGATCAAAAGATTACTACACATGTGTAGGGGAGAAATATTAAATGTTGTTTTCTATTTTACTCTTTTAGTTTCGTCATGTCTGTCTGTCTGTCCGAAGCTTAGCTCAGAGATTATTAGTACTAGAAAGCTGATATTTGGTATAGATATACATATTAATTACGCGGACCGAATTATAGAATAATCTCCCAAAAAAAAGTTTAGGGTTCCTCTCCTACATCTAAAGTAGGGCTGATTTTTGTTTCTCTCGATCATACCATCGCGTTGGGTATAATTTTTATAGGCCTAAAAATATTATGATTGGGAGAGTGGGAAGACCTATTTTTGATTTAGGGATCCGTTTACGAATTATTTAACTTTAAAGTTGTAAATTGGACAGGACACGGCTGAACGACTTTATTGTAAGACCTTTTTTACCTGTGATCCACAATAAAGATTATTATTATTATTATATGTTTTCTAAAATATTTCTCTCAAACAATAGTTTTGAGGATGTTTATTGGTTACGCGGGCTTATTATTAGTGCTAAATTTGGTTAGAGTCAAGTGTCTCGAACAGGAAAATGGTGGTGGGTGGACACGTGGAAAATATTATGATAGGTGTAGTGTACCTCATACGGCTATGTTGCGCGCCCCGCCTCCGCACGCAATGTACATCACGACCAATAACTGATGTTCCACCGTATACATTAACTAACCTTCACACACAAATAATAGATAGTCACTCAGCAGCGGTCCGCACACTTCGACGTATCCGAGCATACTGCCGGTGCAACGGCCCATTTTATAAGGAAGTAGTGGGGAGGCTGACATAACGTCACTTTGACGTAATGTCACTTTGACATGAACACTACAATAGGTAAAAAGTATAATGAATTTTAAAGGAAAATTATCACGGTTATGTATGCTACACGTTAACGGTTAATAGACGACAAGCTTACAAAGTCTATTTTAGTATGAGTAATATTCATAGTAATATTTTTTATTGAATACTATTGCTTTTGCCCGCGGCTTCGCCCACGTGAATTTCCCACGGGAACAGTTCTTTTTCTCGGTATGAAAGGTACCCTATGTCCTTCTCCGTACTTCTATGTGTATGCAAAATTTCAGGAAGATTTGTTCAGTAGATGAAGCGCGAAGAGGTGACAAACAAACAAACAAACTCACTTTCGCATTTATAATATTAGTTAGGATGATGGTATACATATACTTAGGTTATGGTCATCAGTTATATTAAACTGGGAGTATCAAATTATTGTAGCGCCTACGCAATGCATAAGCATAAGCAATGGCTTGACATATTCTGTTCTAAAGTTAAGGAAGCAGAACATACATGCTAGCTGAAGCCCGGGGTTCAACTAGCATGTAACATATTACCCTGACGAGACTTTACAAATTTTAGGCGCTAAATGGTTATGATTTTAATTACGATGAACTATGTTGCCAAAGTCTAACTTCTCTTTTGGATACTGTAGCATGTGAATCCAGCGTAGTGTAAAACATTGCTGCCTTTCAATGCGACCAGCTCGTACGAATCTGTATTGTTAAAAGAATATTAGGTTTTAATACTCGTACAAGAAAAACAAAATTGTAACTTTTAAACATAAGCAATGCTTATGTTTAAAAGTTACAATTTTGTACAAAATAAATAAAAGATAAGATTAAATCATATTTTTGTGCATGATTTTAACTTTATTATTTACTTTCATACATGAAATAGAAGCATACACATCGAAAACTATCCACTTCATAAAATTCGTTAGTTAGAATATTAGTTACGTCTGGCTGATTCGGGATCTTGGACTAACTTTATCATAGAGATAGCATAATATTGAGATCCCAGTCTCATTCTATTGTGTCAAAAGTGATTGCGGCGAGTAAACAAATAACGTTGAGATTTTAAGCGTCTAGCGTTCGTTTTGACCCACATAAATAGTCTGGCAATATTACAAATGATAATATGATGGCATCGCGCAGAACAGAAGTCTATGGCACTCTCTCTTTTCGGAGGCCAAGATCCACTTTGGGGTCACTGAACCAGCGGATAAAGTAAGTAATATTACAAATATTGATTTTTGATATTATTCCGTATAAAAACTAGAACTGAGAATATAAGAAAAGTAAGGTATGTATTATCTTTAACCCCGTCTACCATTAAACGGCATAGATATGTTATCAAGTACGTGTAAGCTCATATATACAACGAATGACCATTCAGTAAATTTCATTACTGAGCGTAGTCTAGGTCTGGGGGTTCCTTATGCAAGGTAGAAACACTATTATGGAATTTCCCCAGTGACGTTTAACCGATAGCTTCATTTACAGAATAGGCAGGTCTGGGATCTTGGACTAGCAGGAAACGTCCTAAGAAATGCTTACATCAGGGTGTTGATTTTTTAAATGTGATGACAAAGTTGAATTTTGTTTAAATCGACGCTGGCATACATCACATTTAAAAGGCTTCTCATCATCGTAAGTGTGAGTTCGTGAGTGGAGCAACAAATCGCTCTTTTTGATAAACCCACGAACACACTGATTACACTGAAACGGTTTTTCTCCCGTGTGAGTTCTTACGTGGTCCAAAAGAGTGCTTTTTACACTAAACATCCGCGCACATTGATCGCATCGATAAGGCTTCTCCCCTGAGTGAGTTCTAAAATGAATCAATAATTTACTCTTTTCGTTAAAACAACGTGGACATTCGCTGCATTGGTAAGGCTTCTCTCCGGTGTGAGTTCTGTAATGTCTTATCATGCTTGAAACTTGTGTAAATTGTCGCTGACAAATATTACACACGTGGGTTCTCCGACCAATCTTTTCTTGGGCTCTTGTGCTGATTCATGCTGTTCAGTGTTGATTGCTCTTCCTTCAGTCTTTTCTTGTTCACCTCCCGATGTTTGAGCTAAAGCGGCAACTGTGGGAAACGATCATTTATGAACGGACTCGACATATACTGTTTCGATATAATAAAATCAATCAAAATCAAAATAATGGCTCTGGTGAATTTACATTCTCAAATTAAAATACGGTTTCATCGTAATAAAATCAAACATATTTATATTTTTACATAATCTCCAGTAACAGTTTTAACCAACTTAGGCGGAGCATGATTATGGTTTGTAACAGCTTCCCGTATATTCCCTTGCTTGTCCAGCTTGAACTTAGCTGGGCATTGAGTCGTGGCCTTCTTGGAGCAGTACTGGTAGCAGAAAGATGGACCGTGTTGTGAAAAGGTATGGCCCTTGTAGAGCGTAACTCCTCTGCCGTTAACTCGTATCATGTCATACGTTTCTGGGGAAAGTTATTGAGGATAGGATTTACTTGATTGAGGACATTGATTTTGGTTTGAGTTTACTCATATCATCAATTCGGAAAAGCAAAAGAACTACTACTTGACACAGGTCTTCTCATATACCTGCATAATATGCATAGATTGCTATATGCCGTGTTGCTATATGTATAGATATATATTATATATCTATACATATAGCAACACGGATTCCGCGCAACACGAACTCCGCTGTTGTTCAAAGCCTGCTTGTTATATTTTACTATTCAATTACGATCGATGGATAATTCGAAGCAGATCTTACCAATAGGTAAAAAAGCATGACACTATGGGATAATAAAAAATTATCCCGTAATGTCATGCTTTTTTATCTCGACCGGTGACATTTTATTTAACGTGGCAGACAATAAACATACTATTTCCTTTTAATTTTTGTATTTCTTAAAATAAAGGCAACAGCAACAACAACTCTAGAATTTAGTTTTTTATTTATTAAATCATTTCACGTATATGAAAGGAATCTGTCGCAGTTAATAAATTTTAACATAATATCCATTTAGCCCCTTGTTGTATCGCGGTGGAGGGTGATTGTGGTAACCCCTCAAAACTAATACCAAGCCATTCTTATCTAACTTAATTTTTGCCATACAATTCATACTCATCTTCTGAGAACACTGTAAAATGCCGCGTCCGCGATTGTGATAGCAAAACGTGTACTTCCTAAACATTATGATATGTCTATCGTTACGTAAATTCAAAACTTGATACGTCCAATCTGTAAATAAGGTTGAATAAATTGAATATATTTTTAAAATTGATATACTTGTACTTTAATATAGTGCAATATTAATACAAGAGACAATTTTAAGTTTCGGAATTTAATGGATCTTAATCAGTTGAGCAATAGTGTACAACCACATGAGTAGGTAATATGGTTTTAACAAATATGTGGTGTACAATCTCAAATATTTCGCATTATGAGTCGTGCCAATGAGTTTAATAATAATAATATGTATGCACTTTAAATATCCCATAAAGATGAAGGTCCACATAGAAAAATTATAAAATTAATTTTAGTTTAATTGTAGTTTTAGTTTTTATTTTAATCACGAATATAATGTTGATTGGAAGATAAATAAAAGTTATTAATTCAAAAATATTTTTATTTTTCTTTGATCAGCATACAAAACTAAAATAAACATTGATATGCTATATCTAAATTATAAGAAAAGCTGCTCCTAATACTGATAAATTGAATAGTTATCTTGTTAGTAGTAATTAGAGAATATTCACCAATCTTAGTAAAGGTTCCAACGTGAGTGGGATTATTACTTGTATTGTTTGTTGTTTTGTTTTGTTTTTCTCCATTCTGTCAGAAAGCCCACTACTCAGCTAAGCGTGGCCTTCGGGTCCTACGACTTTTGGCTCTGTCCACCCCGTAAGGGAAAAAATTGATTCTATGTAATGTGTATTTATGTATGTTGTTTTCTTTAAATGCATAATTTTTTCAAAAATTACATTAATACTAAAGTACTCTCATATAGAAATTAGATATGGTGAAAAAATTCCATGCGAGCAGGACTTGAACCCGCGACCAGCAGGTACTGTACTGACCAGGTACTGGCCAGGTGAGAGTACTTTAGTTAATATTGCATCTGAGATGCTCAAAAATCCAAAAATAAATTACATTAAGTTTGAGTAAAGTTATTTTAAAACAGGCTATTCTTAAAGTATTCATGTCTGCAATAAATACAGTTTTTAATATAAAATTATTAAAACTGGATATTGATAGAAATAATGTAAACTTTGCTTTTCAATATTCTGTCAATGGGCACAATATATTACATTAATCAATAAATTATTTACCTTTAGAGAAGACAAAAATTTTCGCACAAAACAGTCAGCCACCACACCACTGACCACTAGTTAGTTCCCTACGACCAGCAAGGGTATACAATACAATACATACCTATCTAGGTTGACTTAGAATAATAGTTCATAGTGTAAGGGTTTTTCAAAGGTCAGCAAGGGACCCTAAAGTGGATCTTGGTCTCCGAGACAAAAGATTATCTTCTCCTGCGTAAGGCTCGCTAGTTAGTAATCTATTGTATATAGATCTACTTAATTTTAACGTAGAATCCGCCGCTGGTCTGGTGGTAAATGGGTGGAGGATGAGTATGGTCCATGTTGCCAGCTACTACAGTCATCCCGTCTGGCCCTACCCTTAAAACCGCTCTACAGCGCTTACTTAGCTGACTAGAGCAGATCAACTGGCGTCTCCCATTGCGATATGAGAATGTGTAGTTTTTGTACATGATGATTGACCCCCCTCGTCGGATAGGGAGAAATTTGACTTGCTCTGAAATAAATGTATTTAAGGTCTATAATTTACAAAAAGTAAAAAGGTGATCCTTTTTAGAAGACACTAATTTTCGCACAAAATAGTCGGCTACCACTAATTAGTACCCTACACTCCAGCAAGGTTAGTTAGCATACCAAATAGGTTGTCTTAGAATAATAGTCCATAGTGTAAGGGTAAGTGTTTTCATTGATCGGTAAGGGTCTCTTGGTTAAAGTGGATCTTGGTCTCCGAGTCAAAAGATTATCTTCTGTCCTGCGTAAGGCTTGAACTATGGAGATTGTACAAAAGCCCACTAAGACCATTTTACCATAACGTACAGCACTCCTGTCTCTGAACCACACAGTTATTTACAGGCTGAATGGGATGAGTGTGGTGCGTGTGTGTGTCTTATATCAAAAGAACAGAGGAAAATATAAGTATTATTGGAAAACCACTGAGGCACGATTATAACTTAACATTACGCAGAATCGATACCCCGATAATTCGCAAGATAAACGAAAATAAAATACATATTATATCACAAATTATACTTGTTTCCGAAACAAAAATTTCGATCAAGTACATATTTATTTACTTACTAATTTCGTATTTTAGTTTAAAAGTTGAGATATAATAATAAATCTTCTCGTAATTGCCATTGTTATGACATTGCTTTTTTCAATAATGCTGGTGTCAGATCATAGATCGTTCATTTGAAATTTTGACATACAATCCACTAGCAGATTTGTGAATTAAGGGGGGAGGATGATTATGCTCAGACGTAGCAAACAGTACTGTCTTGCCGTCATGCGCTAGACGGAGACAGACTTGGCAATTCTTGCTGACCCTATTCGAGCATCGTAGCTGTCTTTTGCCGTTTCTATACGAAAACGTGTAGTTATTGTACATTATCAGAGAGGCGCCCTTTGTAGTTGGTAAAAAGAGGACTTGGTTGGAACCTGAAAAATATAAATTGATTTGATTAAACCATTCTTTTACCATTCTCAACTGTTACAATAGTAATAAAGACGGTTTGAATTCAATAGACAGACAAAGCTTTCATGCCTACGGGAAATATTTTAAGTAGTACCCAGAGTGAATAGGCTTCTTCTGGGTAAGCTCGCTACATCGTAGACCTCATCTCTGTCCTCGGACAAGATTATGGTCAAGAGCAAATCCATCTTTAATAAAAAAAAAAGTAATAATAAAGCCATATCAAAAGAATAATAAAGCTTTTATTATTGTGGCTAAATTGATTCGATAAGTAGAAATTAGAGTACACTATCAATCACCACATTGGATCGAATACTTATTGAAAGCATTCGCCGTTAATAAGCGTTGCTACAGACGATTTAGACAATAGGAACAATGCACAAACCACTTACCATGTAGGCAGGCTTCGAGCACGATTCCTCACGAATAGTTCTTCCTTTAGACACCTAGCCGGCCAGCCACACACGATTATAAAGTTCCAAAAACACTGTTGAGCACTTGAAGTTTTATTAAGAATAATTGAGTAAAATGTAATGTTTGATGCGCGCGCGCCTTCGCTTTCACGTACAGACACGGAGAGGTTTTTACTGGTTCTGCCACCAGCCTTCTGCTACCAGCCTATGGCGTTGATCTCTCAGACACCGGTAGGATCTGCGCATGCGCCAGCGGAAGTCCGGGCGCCCCATTGGCTAAATAGGAACTGCAGCACAGCGAATTGTGATGATTGATGAGTGCATCGGTAAGGCGCGCGAAATTCAAATTGAAAGGTAAACAAGATTTGCGTTGAAAACGGAACATTCCGCCCACCAAAATACCAATAGGATTTTCCCAGAGTAAGAATAAGAAACGGTAATTAACGATAAATATGTTTAAGTTATTATTCTAAACTTAAAAGCTAACAAATGATAAGTTGAAACGATTATACGGAGGGTAGAGGACATAGTTTGACCAAAGGTCTCTTAAGCGAAGTGATCCTGGCTGTTCTAACGGTTGCGACTCGAACTACCCCATCAGGGCCAGGATGCAAGGAAACAACTCGTCCTAATGCCCATTGAAGAGGAGGCCGATTGTCCTCTTTTATAAGTACGATTGAGTTTACAATTAACGGTGTTGAGTCCGTGGTCCATTTTGCTCGCTGAGTTAACCCATGTAAATATTCATTTTTCCAGCGTTTCCAAAATTGTTGTTGAAAAGATTGGATAAGTTGCCATCGATTTAGTCGATTGATTTTTACGTCCTTGTAGTCGAAGTCAGGAACTGCTGTAAGAGGTTCCAGCGTTAAAAAATGACCGGGCGTAAGAACGTTCAAATCGTTGGGATCCGAGCTCAATGGACACAAAGGCCGCGAATTTAAAATTGATTCGATCTGAGCGAAGAGTGTGGTAAGCTCTTCAAACGTTAAGACCTGATCGCCAACAATACGGTACAAATGACTCTTTGCGGCTTTGATTTGGATTTCCCACACCCCTCCAAAGTGGGGAGCAGAAGGTACGTTACGTTTAAAATCTATTTTTTCCGCATGAGAGGCTTGTTCGATACCTGACGCTAGTTGTGAACTTGCACCAACGAAATTCGTACCGCAGTCAGAGTGAATAACATTGCAGCGGCCGCGACGAGAAACGAAGCGACGCAATGCCGCGATGAAGCCGTCAGTCGATAAAGTAGAAACCACCTCAAGGTGCACTGCCTTTGTGCTCAAGCATACGAATAAACACAAGTACGCTTTATCGATTTTAGCACCACGATGAAGCCCGAGCTTAATTCGAAAAGGCCCTCCTAGATCGACACCTACGACAGAGAAGGGTTTTGCCTGATTGACACGAAAGGCCGGAAGGTCGCTCATAAAGGGTTGCAAAGGTTTCGGTTTAAGACGGTAGCATCTTATGCATCTTGAAAGATGATGACGTACAGCATGCTTTGCCGCAAGTATCCAAAACTGTTGTAAAATCAGATAGTTGGTTGTGTTCAGACCGGGATGAAAATTGTTTCGATGAATAGATTCGATTACAGCTGATGTAAGAACACTCTTTTTGGGCAATAATGCGGGATACTTATGTTCGAAGTCAAGATCGGAGCGCGATAGGCGCCCGCCTACTCTGAGTATACCCTGCTCGTCCAAAAACGGATTTAGTTTACGAAAACTGCGAGGTAACTGTATCTTTGATTGTAATTTGGATATAACATCCGAAAAACAACGCTGTTGGAAATGTTTGACGATAATTAGTAACGCACGATGACGCTCAGCGTCCGTTACGAAAAAGATTATCTGATCGCGGAACAGTGTTACGCATGTTATTACAAAACCTGCGAACGTAAGCGATAATGCGACAGATTTTATCTAAAGAAGAATATTTTTCGAATAGCCGATCAATTATAGACGTGTGATTAACGCTTTCGATTTGATCCGAAACGAGAACCGTGGTGCGACGCTGCTCAGAGAGCACCGCATTGTCATCGTTTGAACGATTTTTCGATGTATCGATTGGCCACTCAGACTGTGGTTGAGACAACCATTCTGGGCCCGCCCACCATAGGGCATTGTTTAGCAAATCGTGAGGCAATTGCCCACGCGAACAAACATCTGCAGGATTTGTGACAGATGGTACGTGCCTCCAGCACTCGGTCGGTACGATATCTTGAATGTGACTTACGCGGTTTGCAACGAATGTCACCCAGCGAGAAGAAGGAGCTCGCAACCAGGATAAGGTAACGGTGGAATCACACCACAGATAAGTGTCATGGACAGGAATCCGCAGCGTGTCCTTGACAAATTTGATAAGGTCTGTAAGCAAAACTGCACCACACAGCTCTAAGCGAGGTAACGATTGACGTTTTAAAGGAGCTACACGAGCCTTTGCACATACGAGAAAGACGCGAACGGAGCCGTCAGACTCGATAACACGCAGGTATATAACGGCGCCATATGCTGCTTCGGAGCTGTCACAAAATCCATGCAGTTGATATGATTGAGCGCTATCGGTAGCGTATTTACGTGGAATTTTAAGATTCCTAACTTGAGGAAGCTGTTCAGAGAACTTTTCCCATTGAGAGATAATTTCCGGTGGGGGCTTATCATCCCATGAAAGACCTAGAATCCAAAGCTTTTGAATAAGACATTTGGCATGAATTGTCAAAGGAGATAGAAAACCCAGAGGATCGAAAATTCTGGCAACCTCACTCAAAATCGTTCGCTTGGTGCACGGTTGATTAGATGGATTAACGGTAAAGACGAACGAATCCGAAGCAGGCTCCCACTTAAGGCCCAGAACCTTGATAGTTGTGTCTTCAGTTTCGGTAAAAGTGATTGCTTCTGAAAGACACGCCTCCGCGGGAAGATCGCTAAGTAGCTCGGGTCGGTTACTCACCCATTTTCGGAGCTCAAACGAGCCAAGACCGAAAAGAGCGATGAGTTGAGTTTTGATTTCTCTGGCGTCCTTCAGCGATGAGCTTCCGGATATGACGTCATCAACGTATATGTCGGAAGTTAAAACGGTTTTGGCCTTTGGGTACTTGTGACCCTCATCGTTGGCCAGTTGCTGAATAGAGCGGCACGCCAGGAATGGAGCGGAAGACACTCCGTACGTTACGGTATTTAATACGTACTCTTGAAGAGGCTCATCTGGGTGAGCTCGCCAGAGAATACGTTGATAATCACGATGTTGAGGAGCTAGGTTGATTTGACGGTACATTTGGCGCACGTCTGCCATGAAGACAATTGCGTGCTCACGGAAATGAAGAAGGATCTCTACGATATTTGATTGTAGCTTCGGTCCCGTCAGCAGCGAGTCGTTTAGCGATTTGGAAGTTGCATCTTTAGCCGAGGCGTCGAATACAACGCGAAGCTTCGTTGTAGCGCTGTCGGGACGTAGCACACAATGGTGCGGTATATAATACTTGCCTTGACCCATTTGCTTGGCAGGTACCAGAGTCATGTGACCACTGTCGATATAGTCAGTCATGAACTCCACGTATTGTTGGTTTAAATTGTGATCGCGATACAGACGCCTTTCAATGGCATGAAAGCGTCGTAAGGCTATCTCTCGAGAACCTTCAAAGACTGGCTCCTCGTCGTCCTTGAAGGAGACAAACTACATACCTACCTGTCTCGTCACGGTAGTGATTACTGAGAAAACTATTTTCACAGCGTTGCTCTTCTGGGGTCAATCGGGAAGATTGTGGAACGTTATCGATTTCCCAGAAACGTTGAACAATTTTGTTTAAACTATCGTCTACGGTAGAAGGGGCTACTCTAGTAGACTGGACGATGCGAGTCTGGACTTCCCAAGAAGAAGCCAGCCGAAGACTGAGTTGAAAGCTCGCGGTTGAGAGGCGTTACCCTTCAGACGTTGTTCGAGAAGTGACTCAGCAAAGACGTCGGCACCTAACAAGACGTCGATTGGACCAGGGATGTCAAAACCAGGATCAGCTAGCGGTAGTGTTTTGACCTCCTCCCATCCTTTCGTATTTAGCCTTGCTATCGGTTGATCTCCGCAAATGCTCGGTATGACGAGCATTCCCAGACGAAACTTTACGTTACAGTCGGTGCCAATGTCGCATGTAATAAAGCCACTGACTGAGGCAGGGCTGCCCCCTAACCCATAAACGTTGATATTACCAGTTATAGGTTTTAGATTTAATCGTTGAGCGGCGTGAGCCGTGAGAAAATTGTTTTGACTGCCGGTGTCAAATAACGCGCGAAATGTATGAAATTCACCAGAAGCATCACGAATCTGGACGAGAGCTGTTGCCAGTAACACGGTTGTGGTTACGGTTGGATCAGACTGAGTTAACGAATCCTTAGCCACTAAGGTCGCCGAGCTTGCCGCCGGCTCCTTATGTAGCAAAGTGTGGTGTTTACGTCTACATTGTCGACATGAAAACATTGATGTGCACTCTCGCACTGAATGGGATGCGTTAAGACAATTGTAGCACCATTTCTTTTCAGTGGCCACAGCCATGCGCTCATCTATTGATTTTGCCAAAAAATCATTACAGGCCGAGATGTGATGTTCATTGCGACAGTAGGCACATTTACGAATCGGAGTGCTCGAATTGTGAGCAGGTTTCGCTTGTTGTTTATCACCAACATTTTTATGAGTAGTGACGGTGGGAGCGACAAGCGAATGCGTGACGTTATGTCGCTTGAACTTCTGTGAAGTTCCCGGTGTGTCCTTTGAAACGTTAGCGGTTTTATTGGTAACATTCGAAAAGTGCGTGTCGCGAATTAATGCTTCACCTTTAGAGTGTAAGAATGCCCTTAAATGGTTATACTGTGGAAGCTCAATATCGGTATGTTTTTCCTCAAACTCGCGTCTTAATTTGGTATCGAGTTTGGCCAGAACATTATAACAAAGAACAAAATCCCATTTATCGGTAGGTAATTTTAAAGTTTTTAAAATTGTTAAGTTCTCATCGATCGTGTCTAAGGCGCGTCGAAAATCTTGAGCGTTCGAAGTCTTTAAACTAACGTCCAAGATATCACGCCAGCACGTAAACGCTAATTCGCGTTTATCTTCATAACAGGACTTGAGAGCCTCGTACGCACTTAAATAATGTTCACTTGCAACAGGAAAAGTTCTAATGAACGATAAAGCATCACCACTTAAAACTGACACGAGATAGTGAAATTTCTCAATATTACATAAGGAGGTAGAATCATGTATCAACGCGTTATAAGTTGCAATGAACTCAGGCCATTCCTTGATAGCACCGGAAAAAGTTGGCAACGAAATTTTTGGTAACCGCATATTTCCACTGTGCGAACCGGTCAATGAATTATGTTTCGAAGTGTCAGCTTGTTGAGATGAACGTTGTTCAAATTTTCGTTGAATTGCCAACACTTGAAAATACAATTCGTCAAATCGATCCTGAAGTTCATCGTCCTCCTCATCGGCATCATCCTTAAGAAGGTCCAAAATAATAAAATGGGAGTCATGAAAACTATCAGCAATCGTTTTTATTTCATGACAATATGAAAGAAATAACCCTACTTGTGATTCATCGGTATTGGCTAAGGTACCTACTTCCAAAGCCTTCGTTAAGCGATTATATGCTATAGTTCGTTTACGTCGCAAACTGGGCAAATTATTAATAGTGTACGTATTTTCGATACCCTTTTTAATAGTAGGTTTAGATTTACGCCTTGATAATAAAGACATAATTAATATCAAAACAATAAAAACTGATTGCAACAAATATTCGGATTCGATAAAAAAGTTTAGTTGCGAACGTCTTCAGCGAGACCGCGTTCACAAGAATCGACGAGAATCACTGGGGCGGTATTACACGACAACAGGTAATATTGTCACCTCGGTCACCTGAGTTTTAAATTGAAATAAATTAAATTGATAAGGATGAATTAAATGAGCGTTAGGAACACTAAAAACGGTTTGCGATATTCGTTAATGTACGGTAAATAAAAAAAATAAAAATCAGTTTTTTTGTAAAAACAAAAAACTATGATTTTTAACCTAAAACAGTAATAATGAAAATGTGAACGCACCAAAATTCGTTGAAAATATGATACGATAAACGATACAACGTCACGATAAAAAATATTTCGTAATTTGAAACGAAATAACTTTTCGATAAATAAATATCAAGAGGAAACGTTGAACGGTTGGAAAAAAGTAGTCGAGTTATAACGAACTATCAACATAAAATTATGAGAAGGTGGATTTGCAATATTGTATTATTGCGAACGGTAAAACAGTAGATAATTTTATGCTAATAAGTATAAAACGACAAAAGAATTTATTTTCAACAAATATTCTAGAAACTGATGGAAGCCATCTTAAATCGATAATCGGTAGGTAAGGTACTCAACAAAACAAAATGGAACAAAGACTTGTTTTCCGATTAGTAATTGAAACAAAATGTTATGTTTATTCGTTTTAGCTGTACTAGTAAGTATAATAAGCGTGGAATACGGTAAATGAAGTAGCAATTACTAAATCGAATTGGTATTTGGCGGCAGACTGAAGGTAGGTATCCAAAGTTCCCGGGTTTCGGCACCAAAAAATGTGGCTAAATTGATTCGATAAGTAGAAATTAGAGTACACTATCAATCACCACATTGGATCGAATACTTATTGAAAGCATTCGCCGTTAATAAGCGTTGCTACAGACGATTTAGACAATAGGAACAATGCACAAACCACTTACCATGTAGGCAGGCTTCGAGCACGATTCCTCACGAATAGTTCTTCCTTTAGACACCTAGCCGGCCAGCCACACACGATTATAAAGTTCCAAAAACACTGTTGAGCACTTGAAGTTTTATTAAGAATAATTGAGTAAAATGTAATGTTTGATGCGCGCGCGCCTTCGCTTTCACGTACAGACACGGAGAGGTTTTTACTGGTTCTGCCACCAGCCTTCTGCTACCAGCCTATGGCGTTGATCTCTCAGACACCGGTAGGATCTGCGCATGCGCCAGCGGAAGTCCGGGCGCCCCATTGGCTAAATAGAACTGCAGCACAGCGAATTGTGATGATTGATGAGTGCATCGGTAAGGCGCGCGAAATTCAAATTGAAAGGTAAACAAGATTTGCGTTGAAAACGGAACATTTATGAACCAATTATATTCTACATAGCGACCCATCGGGTAGTCGGTACAGCGTCGGAGGCTGATGCGTATGTTCCATCAACAACTCTGCATTCTTGAAGTCGTTCGAGGTAATAAGTCGGGCCTTACACCCGGAGGCCTTTTTAGAGCAGTACCATCTATTGTTGTTGCCCATACTAGCGTACGTGTAGCCCCGGTACAAAAGGATGTAGCCCTTTCCGCGCTTACTGGGTATTAGCTCTATTTTGTCTGTAAAATACTTACAAGGTCATTTAAAACATTTCATATAGTGTACCAATAATGCTAATGTGTATAATCAATTAGTCAGATGCGAAAAAAACTGAGCAATGAGATAAGATTCCGTAAAACAGGGGTCAGGTTTCTCTGCACCTGATTGTACTACTGTAGGTAATCGAAATCCAAAAAGTGTGGGTTTTGAGGTAATGCTAATTTTACAAGTTAAGCAAAATAACTCAGTGAAGAGGAAATCTTTCTTTGCTTAAGAACTTCCAAAATTAAGGTTGTAATATACATGTCAGTTTATTGAATAAATAATGTTAATATTTATAAATAGTTCTAAATTGTGGAGGAAGATGATTGTGCGCCATCAAAAGATCTGCCGTCTTGAAGTCGTCTGACACCAGCAGTCGTGCCCTACAGCCGGCCGACTTTTTGGAACAATACCATCTGTTGCATTTATTGTTTCTTGAGAAAGTGCACCCCTGATACATGAGGATGTAGCCTTTCCCGCGGTTACTGGGCGCTAACTGGATAACGTCTTCTGGAAAATGATACGTGTCTAATATATGAACACAAAAAGGCCAACGAGTATATTTAACTTTTGTTGATTGATCACAAATATATTTATTGGATGTTATTATTTCGTTGAGCGAAACTACCAAATGACTGGGGTAGTATCATCGTTAGATTCGAAACGTCAGCCCTGCGTGTTCTTTGCCGTTAACATACATATAGTGTGGGAGATGCTATTTTTGAAAGTGACATTTTTTTATATTTACTTTAATATGGATAGGAAAGTGTTATACCTTAATATTTTTATTCGGTCTGGCATTTTAGTTTATTACTTCATTATCTTCTAACATAAAAGAAAAAGGAGATCTTTTTTTTATTTTTACTTTTCAAGATAAAGTTTCACAAAATAACTTATACAACCTTATTGAGTCTCTGGTTAATCATAGGCAATGAATCACCGAATTATTTATTATAGGAATTCACTTTGAATAGAAAGCAGAAGAGCCTCTTTTGCTTTTTGGAATTCTAAATCCCGTACGATATTTGTAGAAACACTATCACTCGATGCTGGTATAGAGTTGATAATGATAACATCTCTATCACTTTCACCGGCACCCTCAATAGGACGTGATTTTTTCCAATCCAAAATTTTCGGTGGGACACCAAAAAACATTTCATAGTTTCTTCGGATGGTCATATACACAGCTTTCTTATTCATAAGATTTTTAAGTTCCTTTGCAATATCTTCGTAAATGCTATTACCCGCAGGCGGTAACCCATTAATAAAAATATCTTTATATTTCGATATAACTGCTTTTTGTTGTGTAAAATTTACTTTTGGCTTCCTACCTCTCTGACCGGGTTTGCTACAATCTGAAACAATCATATACATACCGTAAAAGAAATGTAAAGATATTCCCTCTCCCTATTTTTGTCTTTTTACACCCAAACTCAATGTTTAATAGTTATAGTACATTACTGCCGCGGCCTATAATGACTACTTTGCTGGTCGCGCTGATGATGGGCGAGAGCGCAGCGTAGCGCAGCTCCAGGCCGACACAGCGCGGTCAGCGTGCAGCACTTGATGGACGAGCTGAGATAAAGGCCGAGACCGTAGGTCGAGGCCTTTTGTGAGGACAGCAAGGGCTGCAATGATGACCAAGCTGGAAGGCCTAGAGCGTAGCTAGGCTAGCTCGAGGCAATCATTGCGTGACCAGCGAAGCAGTCATTGTGGGCCAAGGCTTGTATAGTGCTTTACTCAAAAATGCAAGTACCAAATCTAAATAAAACCAGCAAGTAATTTAAATAAAAATATATTAATTAACTAGAAATTTAATTAAAATGACAATTACGAAAAGTACAGTTACTAAAATTCAACACCGACTTTCCCGGATTGATGCACAAATTTTCCATATGCCAGCTTATATTTTTCCTTTGAGTTTCGCGGTATCCAATTTTCATCCACTAATTTAGCTTCATCTTTAATGTCTGGCGGTGTTAAACACATTGAATCACTAAATAAAAACAAAATTTTCGCTGAACCGCGCTTTTGTTACTTCGTTTTTTTAAGCAATGGTAGTTGGAACTATACAGCCAAATATGGAATAAAATCTTTTTGTACCTATCTCTATGCTATCTCTATTAAATACAAACAGCTGTGTTTTAAATAAAATCTTTTTGCATTCGATTTTTAAAATGTTGAAACGTCAAAATAGCGGCCGACAAAGTTTTGCCGGCCTGTTAGAGCGGCCAGCAAAACTTTGTCGGCCGCTATTTGAAAACAGAACGGCAAAGTCGACTTTGCTCAAACAAGTTTGTCAAAATAATGACCACATTACATGCATTTTTGAGTAAAGGTACTTTACTTTTTCGAAAGCGATCCTAAAGACCTGCTTTGAAAGAAATATCAAACATTTTTTTACAGAAGGCAATATAAAAAGAGCTGTAATTAGTGGGAAATTAATTAATTTAAAATCAATGTTTCTTCTACTTTAACTTTAATAATAAAAACATAATTATATAATCATCAGTATGTTTTTACTAAAGATTGTTCCACTACTGATGCTATCTATCATCTATTTTAGCTCAAATGATTATTTGTCATGTCTTGGCTGGATTTCTTAGCTTTATACTAACTTTATACAGCAGCGCTACAAAAATTCTCACCAGTTGTCGTTCCGTTTACTGTTTAATCAATTTCTATATGTATAATTTCTCAATTTCTATTCTCGAGTCTTGGTGACCAGTGGTAGGAAAGGGGAAAATAAATCTTAAAATTAACCTTTACGAAGTTTTTGGATCTTTGTCTCCAACATCTCTGGTGGGTAAAACTATCAAATAAAATACTAATTATTTTTGTAATCGTGTAATAATATTAATAGGTATTTTATGACATCTTAACAACTAACAAGTATAATACCTAAACGTTCCTTAAGGTAACGTTTAGTTAAGGTTGTACATATTTGTTGTTACGTTTCCACTTTTCATTCTTGTTACACGTTGTTGTAAAGAGGAAAAGGGATCTTTTTTAAGTAGTTTTAATTTACTTTTTAATAGTATTTCACAAAAATATATATTGAAAACGTCATTCACATTCTGATTCATCCATATAATATATTTCCGTTGGCAATGGATCACCGAAGTACTTATTATAATGTCTATGAATAGACATACAAACAGCCTTCTGTGTTGTTTGAAATTGTAAATCCCGTACGATATCTGCATAGACACTATCGCTCCATTTAGGTATTGAGTTGATAAATTTATCTTTGTATTTAACTACTACCTCTTTTTGCCTCATAAAATCTACTTTGGGTTTTCGTCCGAGAATCCGAGTAATAACATCTGATTTTTTCGTCACGATAAATTTCAGTGGAACTCCAAAAAACTTTTCATAGTTTTTTCGAATGGATTTATACACAGCTTCCTTACTTAAACGATTTTTAAATTCCTTTCCAATATCTTCGTAAACGTTATTATCTAGTTCCCGTACGATATCAGTATAGACACCATCGCTCAATGGGGGTATGGAGTCCACAAATTTATCTTTATATTTAACCACTACCTCCTTTAGCCTTCCGGGAGTTCCAGTAACAGCATGTGATTTCTTCCAATCTTCAAATTTCGGTGGGACACCAAAAAACTTTTCATAATTCCTTCGAATTGACGTACACACAGCTCCCTTACTCATATGATAATTTAATTCTTTTACAATATCTCCATAAACGCTACTAGTTCTAGGTGGAATTCCATTAATGAAAATATCTTTATATTTCGATATAATTGCTTTTTGTTGTGTAAAATCGACGATTGACGTCCTCCTTACTCGACCTGTTTTACGACAATCTGAAGCAATCATACGTAAAAAAATGTTAAGATTACTCTCTCCCTTTTTTTTTGTCTTTTTACACCAAAATTGACCAATATGTTATGAATGTTGATATAATAGAGACAGGCGGGACTTGAAAAAGTATAGTAGGTAGGTACTTCATTTTTTGATGCACTAAGAACGCATGCAAGGCACTATTTGATACTTAAATGAAACAAGATAATGAATAAATCAACAACTTCACTTTATTCTTTGTTTTGCAACTGGAAATCTGTTTTTATACTGTTTATAAGGATCATTATCACATCAAAAACTTATTAAAATTACGTCCGATAAAAAGATAAAGAGGTTTTTTTCATTTGTATAAAAATCACTTGAAAACTCTTATAATTCCTGCACAATATCTTTATAGATGCCACTGGATAAAGGTAGAGATAGACTAATCTAAAGCTAAACCCGTTCCGGAGAGTTCCGTTTTAGATTAGACGATCTCCCATCTTAATATTACATTACTGCATGTTTTAGTATGGGGACTTTTTCCGAATTGTCTTGTGAGGCTAAAATTTCAGAATGAAACAAAAAATTATGATCTTTTTTGCTTGAAACGCACTTATGATGATGCGAAATTTCTTTTTCTACTAAATAGCTCATTAAGTTCAGTCGCTATACATATATTATATGACTGATACATGCTGTGAAGGGAATAAAATACTTCTTAAATGAGGGAAAAGGCAAAAGATCCCATAAGCAACTTTTAATTTACTTTTTAATAGTATTTTTATACAAAATGTTCGTTTCTGGTTGATGCATATAATAAATTTCCGTTGGCAATGGATCACCGAAGTACTTATTATAATGCCTTTTAATAGAAACATAAACAGCCTTCTGTGTTGTTTGAAATTGTAAATCCCGTACGATATCTGCATAGACACTATCGCTCAATGGAGGTATAGAGTTGATAAATTTATCTTTGTATTTAACTACAACCTGCTTTTGCCTCATAAAATTTACTTTGGGTTTTCGTCCGGGAATCCTAGTAATAACATCTGATTTTTTCGACACGATAAATTTCAGTGGAACACCAAAAAACTTTTCAAAGTTTCTTCGGACAGTTACATACACAGCTCCCTTACTCATTAGATTTTGAAATTCCTTTACGATATTTCCATAAACTCTACTAGTTTTAGGTGGAATTCCATTAATGAAAATATCTTTATATTTCGATATAACTGCTTTTTGTTGTTTAAAATCGACACCTGACTTCCTCCCTCCCCGAACTGTTTTGCGACAATCTGAAACAATCATACAGTAAAAGAATGTAAAGAAACTCTCTCCCTATTTTTGTCTTTTTACACTAAAACTGATCAATTGGTTATGAATGTTGGTATAAATAGAGACAGGCCGGACTTTGAAAAAGTATAATAGGTATGTACTTTACTTGTTGATGCACTAAGAACGCATGCAAGGCACTATTTACTATTGTCACAAATCATTATTATTATCAAAAACTCCTAAGCGATGATATCTGAATCTCCATTCCATCAGAAAGCTCACTATTCAGCTAAGCGTAGCCTTCGAGTCTCACGACTTTTGGCTCTGTCTACCTCGTAAGGTATAAAGACGTGATTCTATATTATTAACCAAATTTCTTTCTTTCTTTATCTTCGTTCTTAATGTAACAAAAAGTCTTTACTTCCCATAATCTTAATTATAATATAATCTTTCTTTATATTGTTTATCAAACTCTTTTGAAAATCTACAAAAGTGCCGAAAATTTATACGTACATAAAAACAATTATAATTAAAACATTAAAAAATATAAAATAGCAGTCTTAAATTCAAATTTTAATAATTATATTTCGTTTGTTGAGTGTGAAAATCTTTAAAACAATTTCCTGTTTCTTGTGAAGCATAGACGTATTATTCGGCACTGAGAGCATAACACCTAGTCTTCATCTTATGACATCTTCTGCATCGGTTTTGGACCTTTTGGACCTTTGTCATTCCGGTACCGTTGATGCTTGGCACCTTTATGTCTCAATCTTTCAGATGGAACTTTAACTATCGTGGGACGTCCTCTGCGTCTTGTTGTTTGGTCTTAGCTTTCATATTCTTCTGAGTATCCAGCACTACGTCTATATCTGTAACATACCTGGCAGTTACGGATAACTATAATAGGATTTACTTACCTAGTCTTCGTGAATCAGTGTGATTTTTAGAGGATCTCTGAATATATTCTAGATAGATTAATACGAAAGGCATCTAACATGACTTTTACGACTACCGCCATCTAGTATGGCGTAGCCGTATACACACTAGGAAACTGAACAGTCAGCCAATGTGCAGGTTTCCTCACAATGATGTTTTTCTTCGCCTAAAGCAGGTGGTGGTCTATGAGAAAATCATACCATCCATCTGCCATGATTGCCTAAAATGGATAAATGTTGCAATAAGTAAACAAAAGCTACTTGGTTATTAATTTTGTTTTATTATCAAAATGTGTAAACCGGAAAATATTCGTAAAACTAGTTCTCCATTTCTTCCTTGATGCATTTTAAGTGTTTTGATTTTAACCTTCTCCTATTTTTAAAAAATAATTAGCCTTACAAGATGTCAAAGGTTTTTGTGACCTCTCAAAGCCTTTAACTGCATCGATGACCACATACTAATAACCAAGTTTTAATTTTATGAGTATTTCTGAGACTGCTCTTAGGAGTGTATTACTTATATCATCCTGTACAACAGATCTCCAAAAAGTAGAAGTTAATCGAGCAGCTTCCAGCAGCGCGCTACAAAGAAGTCTCACCCAGTTGTCGTTCCGTTTAATTTTTTAATAAATATCTATACTCTCTCAGTCTTGGTGACCAATGGTAGGATAAGGGAACGGAGATATATCCCTAAAATTAACATTTACGAAGTTTTTGGATCTTTGTCTCCAACATCTCTGGTGGGTAAAACTATCAAATAAAATCCTAATTAATTTTTTGTAATCGTGTAATAATATTAATAGGTATTTTATGACATCTTAACAACTAACAAGTATAATATACCTAAACGTTCCTTAAGGTAACGTTTAGTTAAGGTTGTACATATTTGTGACTGTTACGTTTCCACTTTTCATTCTTGTTACACGTTGTTGTAGAGGGGAAAAGGGATCTTTTTTAAGTAGTTTTAATTTACTTTTTAATAGTATTTCATAAAAATACATATTAGAAAACGTCATTCACTTTCCGATTCATCCATATAATATATTTCCGTTGGCAATGGATCACCGAAGTTACTTATTATAATGTCTATGAATAGACATACAAACAGCCTTCTGTGTTGTTTGAAATTCGTAAAATCCCGTACGATATCTGCATAGACACTATCGCTCCATTTAGGTATTGAGTTGATAAATTTATCTTTGTATTTAACTACTACCTCTTTTTGCCTCATAAAATCTACTTTGGGTTTTCGTCCGAGAATCCGAGTAATAACATCTGATTTTTTCGTCACGATAAATTTCAGTGGAACTCCAAAAAACTTTTCATAGTTTTTTCGAATGGATTTATACACAGCTTCCTTACTTAAACGATTTTTAAATTCCTTTCCAATATCTTCGTAAACGTTATTATCTAGTTCCCGTACGATATCAGTATAGACACCATCGCTCAATGGGGGTATGGAGTCCACAAATTTATCTTTATATTTAACCACTACCTCCTTTAGCCTTCCGGGAGTTCCAGTAACAGCATGTGATTTCTTCCAATCTTCAAATTTCGGTGGGACACCAAAAAACTTTTCATAATTCCTTCGAATTGACGTACACACAGCTCCCTTACTCATATGATAATTTAATTCTTTTACAATATCTCCATAAACGCTACTAGTTCTAGGTGGAATTCCATTAATGAAAATATCTTTATATTTCGATATAATTGCTTTTTGTTGTGTAAAATCGACGATTGACGTCCTCCTTACTCGACCTGTTTTACGACAATCTGAAGCAATCATACGTAAAAAAATGTTAAGATTACTCTCTCCCTTTTTTTTTGTCTTTTTACACCAAAATTGACCAATATGTTATGAATGTTGATATAATAGAGACAGGCGGGACTTGAAAAAGTATAGTAGGTAGGTACTTCATTTTTTGATGCACTAAGAACGCATGCAAGGCACTATTTGATACTTAAATGAAACAAGATAATGAATAAATCAACAACTTCACTTTATTCTTTGTTTTGCAACTGGAAATCTGTTTTTATACTGTTTATAAGGATCATTATCACATCAAAAACTTATTAAAATTACGTCCGATAAAAAGATAAAGAGGTTTTTTTCATTTGTATAAAAATCACTTGAAAACTCTTATAATTCCTGCACAATATCTTTATAGATGCCACTGGATAAAGGTAGAGATAGACTAATCTAAAGCTAAACCCCCTACCACTACTGGACTTTACAATGAAGGAGAGTTCCGTTTTAGATTAGACGATCTCCCATCTTAATATTACATTACTGCATGTTTTAGTATGGGGACTTTTTCCGAATTGTCTTGTGAGGCTAAAATTTCAGAATGAAACAAAAAATTATGATCTTTTTTGCTTGAAACGCACTTATGATGATGCGAAATTTCTTTTTCTACTAAATAGCTCATTAAGTTCAGTCGCTATACATATATTATATGACTGATACATGCTGTGAAGGGAATAAAATACTTCTTAAATGAGGGAAAAGGCAAAAGATCCCATAAGCAACTTTTAATTTACTTTTTAATAGTATTTTTATACAAAATGTTCGTTTCTGGTTGATGCATATAATAAATTTCCGTTGGCAATGGATCACCGAAGTACTTATTATAATGCCTTTTAATAGAAACATAAACAGCCTTCTGTGTTGTTTGAAATTGTAAATCCCGTACGATATCTGCATAGACACTATCGCTCAATGGAGGTATAGAGTTGATAAATTTATCTTTGTATTTAACTACAACCTGCTTTTGCCTCATAAAATTTACTTTGGGTTTTCGTCCGGGAATCCTAGTAATAACATCTGATTTTTTCGACACGATAAATTTCAGTGGAACACCAAAAAACTTTTCAAAGTTTCTTCGGACAGTTACATACACAGCTCCCTTACTCATTAGATTTTGAAATTCCTTTACGATATTTCCATAAACTCTACTAGTTTTAGGTGGAATTCCATTAATGAAAATATCTTTATATTTCGATATAACTGCTTTTTGTTGTTTAAAATCGACACCTGACTTCCTCCCTCCCCGAACTGTTTTGCGACAATCTGAAACAATCATACAGTAAAAGAATGTAAAGAAACTCTCTCCCTATTTTTGTCTTTTTACACTAAAACTGATCAATTGGTTATGAATGTTGGTATAAATAGAGACAGGCCGGACTTTGAAAAAGTATAATAGGTATGTACTTTACTTGTTGATGCACTAAGAACGCATGCAAGGCACTATTTACTATTGTCACAAATCATTATTATTATCAAAAACTCCTAAGCGATGATATCTGAATCTCCATTCCATCAGAAAGCTCACTATTCAGCTAAGCGTAGCCTTCGAGTCTCACGACTTTTGGCTCTGTCTACCTCGTAAGGTATAAAGACGTGATTCTATATTATTAACCAAATTTCTTTCTTTCTTTATCTTCGTTCTTAATGTAACAAAGTCTTTATTTCCCATAATCTTAATTATAATATAATCTTTCTTTATATTGTTTATCAAACTCTTTTGAAAATCTACAAAAGTGCCGAAAATTTATACGTACATAAAAACAATTATAATTAAAACATTAAAAAATATAAAATAGCAGTCTTAAATTCAAATTTTAATAATTATATTTCGTTTGTTGAGTGTGAAAATCTTTAAAACAATTTCTGTTTCTTGTGAAGCATAGACGTATTCGGCACTGAGAGCATAACATCCTAGTCTTCATCTTATGACATCTTCTGCATCGGTTTTGGACCTTTGTCATTTCCGGTAGATGCTTGGCACCTTTATGTCTCAATCTTTCAGATGGAACTTTAACTATCGTGGGACGTCCTCTGCGTCTTGTTTGGTCTTGGCTTTCATATTCTTCTGAGTATCCAACTACGTCTATATCTGTAACATACCTGGCAGTTACGGATAACTATAATAGGATTTACTTACCTAGTCTTCGTGAATCAGTGTGATTTTAGAGGATCTGAATATATTCTAGATAGATTAATACAGAAAGGCATCTAACATGACTTTTACGACTACCGCCATCTAGTGGCGTAGCCGTATACACACTAGGAAACTGAACAGTCAGCCAATGTGCAGGTTTCCTCACGATGTTTTCCTTCGCCTAAAGCAGGTGGTGGTCTATGAGAAAACCATACCATCCATCTGCCATGATTGCCTAAAATGGATAAATGTTGCAATAAGTAAACAAAAGCTACTTGGTTATTAATTTTGTTTTATTATCAAAATGTGTAAACCGGAAAATATTCGTAAAACTAGTTCTCCATTTCTTCCTTGATGCATTTTAAGTGTTTTGATTTTAACCTTCTCCTATTTTTAAAAAATAATTAGCCAAGATGTCAAAGGTTTTTTGTGACCTCTCAAAAGCCTTTAACTGCATCGATGACCACATACTAATAACCAAGTTTTAATTTTATGGTATTTCTGAGACTGCTCTTGATGTATTACTTATATCATCCTGTACAACAGATCTCAAAAAGTAGAAGTTAATCGAGCAGCTTCCAGCAGCGCTACAAAAAGTCTCACCAGTTGTCGTTCCGTTTAATTTTTAATAAATATCTATACTCTCCAGTCTTGGTGACCAATGGTAGGATAGGGGAAAATATATCCTAAAATTAACATTTACGAAGTTTTTGGATCTTTGTCTCCAACATCTCTGGTGGGTAAAACTATCAAATAAAATCCTAATTAATTTTTGTAATCGTGTAATAATATTAATAGGTATTTTATGACATCTTAACAACTAACAAGTATAATACCTAAACGTTCCTTAAGGTAACGTTTAGTTAAGGTTGTACATATTTGTTGTTACGTTTCCACTTTTCATTCTTGTTACACGTTGTTGTAGAGGGGAAAAGGGATCTTTTTTAAGTAGTTTTAATTTACTTTTTAATAGTATTTCATAAAAATACATATTGAAAACGTCATTCACTTTCTGATTCATCCATATAATATATTTCCGTTGGCAATGGATCACCGAAGTATTTATTATAATGTCTATGAATAGACATACAAACAGCCATCTGTGTTGTTTGAAATTGTAAATCCCGTACGATATCTGCATAGACACTATCGCTCCATGTAGGTATTGAGTTGATAAATTTATCTTTGTATTTAACTACTACCTCTTTTTGCCTCATAAAATCTACTTTGGGTTTTCGTCCGGGAATCCCAGTAATAACATCTGATTTTTTCGTCACGATAAATTTCGGTGGAACTCCAAAAAACTTTACATAGTTTTTTCGAATGGATTTATACACAGCTTCCTTACTTAAACGATTTTTAAATCCCTTTCCAATATCTTCGTAAACGTTATTATCTAGTTCCCGTACGATATCAGTATAGACACCATCGCTCAATGGGGGTATGGAGTCCACAAATTTATCTTTATATTTAACCACTACCTCCTTTAGCGTTCCGGGAGTTCCAGTAACAGCACGTGATTTCTTCCAATCTTCAAATTTCGGTGGAACACCAAAAAACTTTTCATAGTTCCTTCGAATGGACATATACACAGCTCCCTTACTCATTAGATTATTTAATTCTTTTACAATATCTCCATAAACGCTACTAGTACTAGGCGGAGTTCCATTAATGAAAATATCTTTATATTTCGATATAACTGCTTTTTGTTGTGTAAAATCGACGATTGACGTCCTCCCTGCCCGACCTGTTTTGCGACAATCTGAAACAACAATACGTAAAAAAATATAAAGTTAATAAATAATAATAATATATAAATATATACGGACAAATCACACATATAAATATAAAGATAAGATTTTTGTCTTTTTACATCAAAACTGACCAATTTGTTATGAATGTTGGTATAAATAGAGATAGGCGGGACTTTGAAAAAGTATAATAGGTAGGTACTTCACTCTTTGATGCACTAAGAACGCATGCAAGGCACTATTTACTGTTAACACAAATACTTTCTTTGTCTTAATTCTTATTATAACAAAGCCTTTATTTCTCTTAATCTTGATTATGAAATAATCTTTCTTTATTCTTACTATTCAGCTAAACGTGGCCAACGGCGGATCCAGGATTTTTTTCTGGGGGGGGCACAAGGATCGTGGCGGACTATGCATGTTGGGGGGAGGGGGGGGGGGTGCAACAAATCAACATCCGTCCTGATGCTGTCGCCTTGAATGAATCCTAAAGACTTGCTCTCACTATGCGACTGCAGAAGGACCAGATTTACAAAAAATCAAGAAATAAATCAGATGGGCAGAAAAAATTCTGATATTTCTTTATTTGATACTAGCTTTTGCCCGCGGCTTCGCCCGCGTGAATTTCCCACGGGAACAGTGCTTTTTCCCGGGATAAAAAGTAGCCTATGTGCTATTCCAGGTCATTATCTACCTCTGTGCCAAATTTTATCGAAATCCGTCCAGTAGATTTTGCGTGATTGAGTAACAAACATCCTCACAAACTCACAAACTCACAAATTCACAAACTCACAAACTCACATCCAAACATTCGCATTTATAATATTAGTATGGATGCACTGTTATGGAATTTTCTCTCCACAGTAGGTACAAAAAAAACAGTCTGGGGGGAGGCACGTTTCTGTTCTTAATTTGATATGCACTGTCATGGAATCTCCCTCCATACTAGGTACACAAAAAAGCAGTCTGGGGGGGGGGCACGTGCCCCCGTGTGTGTGTGTCCCCCTAAATCCGCCACTGAGCGTGGCCTTCGAGTCTCGCGACTCTTGGCTCTGTCTACCCCGTAAGGGATGGAGACGTGATTCTATGTATTTACTTTCTTTATATTGTAAATCAAACTCTTTTGAATATCTACAAAAGTGAAAGGATCTTTTGAGACAACCTGAAACACATTTCATCACATCATCACAACATCAGAAATGTGACGGTAACTTCTCAGACTTAGGTCCAATTTCACCGTCGCGATTAGTTGAAGTTAATCTCCGTTTTGCCGAAAAAACGAGTTTAAAGCGCCAGTTTGCATTTCACCAACATCAACTAAACTCAGTTAAGCTAATCTCGGCTTCAAACCAAAACGTCCGATTTCCGTCGTTTAGCTCGTTTAAACGAGTTTAAACAATAGAAAACAACAATCGACACAGGTTGAGGTTATAATACTCGTAATGCGTCAGCCGTCACGTCTTCGTGACAGTTTGGGCAGATGGGTTTATGGGCAGGCGTTTAGTTACTGAAAAAAAATGTTCATAAATGCGTTGCCGGTATTGTAAATGTCACAAAATATATTCTTTATGTGTAAATAAATATTATATTTAATTTTAGTTGTAATTTCTATTAAATTGTGGCATGGAAATAAATAAATAAATATCAAAAAAATATAAAACAAGACGCATCACATTCTTTTTTTTGACTATGCGTCATACTTCCGTTTCCGTAAACTGCGTTTTCGTAAACGCGATCAAAATAAGCTGGAGAAATCAATTGGTATGTAATCGAGATTAACGAAACCCTTTAATCTCGTTTAGATTAAACTCGGTTTTCATAAACTCGGATTTCGATATGATCGATGAAATCAGCCCTTATTACACCAAATTACCCGAACTCTAACTTGCTATTAAAGTTCACACTTCCAAAATCACAAGGCAAAACTAGTTTTATAGAAAAAAATAGCTCAGTTGTGTCGACATCTAATTCCAGTACGAAATTAACGTTCACTCACATACTGTTATGTCGGGGGTTATAATTCATCCTGTACGATATTTAATAAAGCGCCATCGGCTAAAGCATGCAATTCATGTTATATATTTGTTGTGTTATGTGTCTCAGCTAATAAAAATCTATCTATCTAAAGATTTTTACAGTTCCGTGGCCGATCTCCAATAGCGTCGTTTGCAATCTAGCAGACTAAAATGCTTGATACTTAGATGAAACAAAATAATGAATAAATCAATAACTTCACTTTATTATTTGTACTGCAACTGGAAATCTGTTTTTTTATACTGTTTATAAGAATCATTATCAAAACAAAAACTTATTAAAATTACGTCCAATAGAAAGATAAAGAGGTTTTTCATTGATATAAAAATCACTCTTGTAATTCTTGCACAATATATTTATAGATGCCACTGGATAAAGGTGGTAGAGATCGACTAATCTAAAGCTGAACCCCCACCACTACTGGACTTTACAATGAAGGAGAGTTCAGTTTTGTATTAGACGATCTCTGACGAATTAATAAATATAACTTAATATTACATTACTGCTTTTTTAAGTCTAGGGACTTCTTCCGAATTGTCTTGTGAGGCTAAAATTTCAGTATGAAACAAAAAATTATGAACTTTTTTGCTTGAAACGCACTTATGATGATGCGATTTCTTTTTCTTCTAAATAGCTCATTAGGTTTAGTTGCTTTACATATATTATATAACTGATACATGTTGTGAAGGTAATGAAAGGGTAAAGATCCTATTTGCAACTTTTAATTTACTTTTAGACGTTCGTTTCTGGTTGATGCATACAATAAATTTCCGTTGGCAATGGATCACCGAAGTACTTATTATAATGCCTTTTAATAGAAACATAAACAGCCTTCTGTGTTGTTTGAAATTGTAAATCCCGTACGATATCTGCATAGACACTATTGCTCAATGGAGGTATAGAGTTGATAAATTTATCTTTGTATTTAACTACAACCTGCTTTTGCCTCATAAAATTTACTTTGGGTTTTCGTCCGGGAATCTTAGTAATAAAATCTGATTTTTTCGACACGATAAATTTCAGTGGAACACCAAAAAACTTTTCAAAGTTTCTTCGAACAGTTACATACACAGCTCCCTTACTCATTTGATTTTGAAATTTCTTTGCAATATCTCTATAAACACTACTAGTTTTAGGCGGAATTCCTTTAATGAAAATATCTTTATATTTTGATATTACTGCTTTTTGTTGTGTAAAATCGACACCTGACTTCCTCCCTCTCCGAACTGTTTTGCTACAATCTGAAACAATCATATACAGTAAAAGAATGTAAAGATAACTCTCTCCTTATTTTTGTCTTTTTACACTCTCTCAGCCGAAAGACGTCCACAGTTGGACAAAGGCCTCCCCCAAGAGATTTCTACAACAACCGGTCCTGCGCTGCCCGCGACCTTCACCAGGTCGTCGGTCCACCGAGTGGAGGCATGCTAACACTACGTTTTCCGATTCGTGGTTGCCACTCGAGAACTTTACTGCCCCAACGGCTATCTGTTCTACGAGCTATGTGCCCCGCCTACTGCCACTTAAGTTTGGCGATTCCGCTTTTACACTAAACCTGACCAATTTGTTATGAATGTTGGTATAAATAGAGACAGGCCGGAGATGGAAAAAGTATAATAGGTAGGTACTTTACTTTTTGATGCACTAAGAACGTATGCTAGGCACTATTTACAATTATCACAAATCATTCTTATTATCAAAAACTCCTAAGCGATGGATTAGCAACCTGTCACTATATCTGAATCTCCATTCCATCAGAAAGCTCACTATTCAGCTAAGCGTGGCCTTCGAGTCTCACGACTTTTGGCTCTGTCTACTTCGTGATTCTATATTTTTAACCCAAATTCTTTCTTTTTTTATCTTCGTTCTTAATGTAACGAAGACTTTATTTCCCATAATCTTAATTATGAAATAATCTTTCTTTTATTGTTTATCAAACTCTTTTGAAAATCTACAAAAGTGCCGAAAATTTAAACGAACATAATAAAAAATTATAATTAAGACACCATTAAAAATATCTAAAATAGCAGTCTCAAATTCAAATAATAATTATATTTCATTTGTTGAGAGTTTAGGAGTGAAAATCTTTAAAACAATTTCTGTTCCTTGTAAAACACAGACGTATTCGGCACTGAGAGCATATCACCATAGTCTTCATCTTATGGCATCTTCTGCATCGGTTTTGGACCTTTGTCATTTCCGGTAGATGCTTGGCACCTTTATGTCTCAATCTTTCAGACGGAACTTTAACTATCGTGGGACGTCCTCTGCCTCTTGTTTTTTCTTGGTTTTCATATTCTTCTGAATATCCAACTACGTCTATATCTGTAACATACCCGGTAGCTACGGATTACTATAATAGGATTTACTTACTTAGTCTTCGTGAATCAGTGTGATGTTTGAGAGTCTAAATATATTCTAGACTAGCCTGTGCCCGCGACTTCGTCCGCGCGTAACTTACTATTGTTAATATATCACATTCCAGGCGGCGGCGTTTCAAGATGAAACTTATGAAAAATTTTAAGTTAGATCTTCAACAATACAACTGTGAAAACCGCATCAAATTTGGTGCAGTAGCTTTTGCGTGATACGCGTACAAACATACAGACAGACAAAAATTCTACAAAAAAAGGTTTTGGCTTCTACTGGCCCTACGAATACCCCTTGTTGGCGACGGCTCATGTTTTATTATATATTTTGTTTATTCTGTTATTTGAGGGCAGTTTTCTACTATTTTGATAGATTGAACATGTACTAGTTTTAAGTCGCGCCCCTCCACCAAAATCAGTCTGTATCCGACCCTCGGCGCGTCCGCACGTTGCCGCATTTATCCGCAATAAACCGCGTGTGCCCGTACTCGAAGTTTTATTTAAACGAACCAGCATTACTGTCCTCTTCAGCTGGTCCTTCGAGCCGGATCTAAAATTCATGTTCGTTACTCCACCAAGGATGGTGAGCACACGCGGCGCTAGTCGCCGTGAACAAGAGGCTCGTGAGCACGCGGATGGAACGATCGAGAACGCAAGAACAATGGAGGCGGCCGCGCCGCCGCCGCCGCGCCCTAGCAGTGTTAAGACTGAACGACGGGCTGTATCACCTCGATCTCGCCACTCTAAATCGATTAAGTCGAATATTTCAGTGGAGGCCAGGCGAAAAGCCTTAATTTTGGACGCCGAGAAGAAGAAGGCCGAGATACAGATGAAGATGATTGATCAGCAGCTGGAAGCTGATCTAGCTAATTTAACAGCATCGGAATACAGTTCACACGGAAGCGAGGGAGCCAGCGCACGCCGCGATGTTGAGGAATGGATGAATAAAAGCCAGATAGAATTGGACAAGCAGGACGCCCGCAACTATGAAACAAAAATGGGCTGTTCGGTGCCTCCGGTGACGGCTACGGCCGCCGGACCTATAGATACGATTCAAGAGCTGGCTACGGCAGTTAAAAATCTGTCTGCTAATCCTATCCGCAGTAACTCCAATCTTTTAAGCCGTATATGTACGCCAAAGGACTTGCCCGAGTTTGCAGGGGATCCACTGGACTGGCTTCAGTTCAAACGGGCATTTGAGGAGTCTACCGAGGTGTGCAGCTTTACTCCTAAAGAAAACCTATGGAGGTTACGAAAGTGTTTACGTGGGCAAGCAAAGGAAGCTGTTTCTGCCCTGCTAATTAGTGCTACTTCTCCTGAACGCATAATGAACACACTGGAGCTTCGTTTTGGCGATCCTGACTATATTTTGTCTCGTTTGATACAGGACCTTAAGAAACTCCATCCTGTATCACAAGAATATTCAAAGGATATTGTTACATTTTCGGTGAAGGTTCAAAATTTTGTGGAAGCAGTGCGTGCAGTTGGCAGGGAAGAATATTTGCAAGGTATTAGTACAGTGTCCATAATACTATCTAAGTTGCCCATGGTACTGCTATCGAAATGGTCAGATTATAGCTTTGAACCCATTAAATCAAAAACAAAGTCACGATTAGACATTTTGGCAGAATTCTTAAACACCGAGGCTATTAAAATATCTACAACTTCAAATAGGTATGCATTGAATATACGCACAGATGATAGCTATAAACACAAGCCGCAGAATAATAATACTCGATCGCATGCAGTGCTGATGCAATCCGATAAGACTGGCGACGACAACAAATGCAGTTTCTGTCGCGCGTCAGTGCATAAGTTAACGGAATGTAAGAAGTTTAAGAAAGCCTTATGCAAGACTAGATGGCAACATACGAAACGTCATGGTGTTTGTTTTAAATGCTTAGATGCTAAACACCAGAGAGAGACATGTTCCGCCCCAGTGTGCGAGAAAGATAGCTGTGGTCGAGCGCACCACATACTACTACACTATCCAGACAAGCTATCGCCCGCAGCCCAGGAGGTGTCACAGGAGTCGGAGACGGAGTCGCCTGCAGCTACAGTCGAAACGGTTACGAATGTGAACGCGAGTGTACGTACGGTTTTATTAAAAGTAGTGCCAATTCGTGTGTATGATAACCGCGGTGGTTTCGTCGATACGAGTGCGTTATTAGATGACGGATCAACAGTTACGATTATAAGCGCCCAGCTCGCCGATCGCGCAGGCTTGAGCGGGCGCCGTGAGTCATTACATATGCACGGTCCGTGGAGTGATAACAAACTGGTTTGTGACACGACGGTTGTGGACTTGAGACTTTCTGGTATGGACAATAAGGTTTATTCTATAAAAGCTCGTAGTGTTAAAGAGTTATGTTTGCCAATGCAAAAGTTGTCTATTGTAAATTGTGATTCATTTACGCATTTAAAAGAGATTAAAAGTAATTTTATTAGTTCCGATAGTAAGCCTGAAATTTTAATCGGGCAAGATAATTATAATTTGTTGTTACCGCTAAAAGTTGTATTAGGTAAATCGTATGAGCCGTCGGCGACGCTTACCCCCTTAGGCTGGTGTGTTCACGGGAGTGTACAGGTACCGGGTGCGGCGCGCGCCGCGCGGGCGCGCCGCGACGCCACCGTGCTGCACGTGTCCGCGCTGCAGGCGGAGCGAGACCTGCGCGCGCTGCATGAGGAGGTACGTCGCGGCTTCATGCTGGAGTCCATGGGAGTGACGGGTAAGTCTAGAGTTAATGCAGATGACGCCCGGGCCGTCGAACAGCTGGAGCGGGACTGCTCAGCTGATTGACGGCCGGTGGCACGTCGGCTTACCTTGGAAAGATGTTAGTTGCTCGATGCCGGACACCTACTGTTCTGCGCTAAAAAAGGTTAAAGGGAGTGGAACGGAAAATGGAAAAGGATGCCGGATACGCAGAGAGATATAAGGAAAGGGTACATCATTTATTAGATAATGATTTTGCTAGGGTCCTGCAGGATACTCACCGCACTCCAAAAAACGTGGTACTTACCACATTTTGGGGTGGATAACCCTAACAAAAAGAAGATGCGCCTCGTATTTGATGCGGCTGATGCTTCCACTGGTTTGTGCCTAAATGATTTTTTACTTAAGGGACCAGATCTACTTACCTCACTCTATGGAATAATGCTACGCTTCAGGGAGAATCACATAGCAGTAACAGGCGACATCCAGGATATGTTCCTTAGAATTAAAATCTTACTCTCAAGACCAGGACGCGCTCCGATTTCTTTGGCGGGAAAAATTCCGCAGAGCCGGTACGTACCTACGTCATGTCATCTTTAATTTTTGGCGCTAAATGTTCGCCCTTTGTGGCACAATTTATAAAAAATAAAAATGCTCAGCTGTACCAGGAGGACATGCCGGCGGCTGTAGATGCTATAGTCAACTCGCACTATGCTGATGACTATATCCAAAGTTTCCCAGACGAGAAATCGGCTATCGATATGGTAAGAAACGTTGCTAATATCCATAAGAAGGGAGGATTTCATATGCGAAACTGGACTAGCAACAGCGTAGCTATCTTAAATGCTATACCAAAAGAAACCTTAGGTACGGCAGCCGTAAGGTTCAAAATTGAACAGCAGTGCGGACGGCGAACGCACACTTGGTTTAATATGGTACCCAAGTACAGATGAGTTAGCGTTCGACGTCTCATTTAAGCGTATCCCAGATAGCATTATGCAAGGTACTCAAAGGCCTACTAAAAGAATAATGCTTCGTGTAGTCATGTCCATTTTCGATGTGTACGGGTTTCTTTCTCCCATTATTATTCAGGGTAAAATAATGCTTCAAAATATTTGGCGGTCCAATATAGGTTGGGATGATGTTATTTCCGAAGAGATTTACTCTAAATGGCTCGATTGGATTCAACTAATTAAATTAGTTGAAAATATACGTATACCTAGATGCTATCACAGGTGTAGTCGGCCTACGACGGCCATATGTGCTACGAGCGGGCCTACAGATGCTACGACTCCGCGATCGCCGGTCGCCTACGACGATGCAGGTATCAGTGGCTGTGCTACGACGGCTACGACTGACTTACATAATAAGGAGTCGCTCGCACCAGGTTATAGCAACCTACAATTGCATATATTTAGTGATGCATCTCAGGCGGCGATCAGCTGTGCGGCGTACTGGCGCTGGCATTCTAACGAAAATAATATCTGTGTTGCGTTGTTAGCGAGTAAGTGCCGAGTCGCACCCGTCAAACCCGTGACGATCCCAAAGCTCGAGCTACAAGCCGCAGTATTAGCAGCTAGACTGGCTAATACTATAGCTAAAGAACATAAGCTTGTACCTGAGCGTCGATTTTTTTGGTGTGACTCAACTACCGTGCTACACTGGTTACGTAATAACACGCGCACATATAAAACGTTCGAAGCAAACCGCCTAGGGGAAATTGACGATCTCACTAATGTTTCTGAATGGAGATACGTGCCCACTAAATTAAATGTAGCAGATATAGCTACGCGTGATGTTTTTAATTATGATAGTTTTTTAAATGAGTGGTTTCATGGGCCTCAGTTCCTATACGATACAGAAAGTAACTGGCCACGCGATATTTTAGAATCAGAATCCGTAGAACTTATCACAGATTTCGTAGGTATCGTGCATGATTGTATTAACTTACCAGTCCCTGACTCCAAGTCCTTCTCCTCCTGGCTTCGGCTGCTGCGGTCTGCGGCTGCGGTCCTGAAATTCATAAATAAATGTAAGAAACTTACCGATGTTGATGACAGCGTGATCATGGAGCGGGCGGAGTGTTTTACTTCTTCAACAGTCACAAGCAGAATCCTTCGGCACTGAAATAAGTCTGCTTAAAAATGGTAAACGTCTTCCTCGCGACAGTAGGCTTCGAAACTTGTGTCCTTATTTAGACGAGCAGGGACTTCTTCGTGTGGGTGGCCGCATCGATGCTGCTCCCGACGTCGACCGCAATACTAAACGGCCGTGTATCCTCGATGGACGCCATCCCACCACGAAATTGCTGGTCAGGTACTATCACGTGAAGGCTGCACATGGCAACCAGGAAACAGTAGTCAATAACTTAAGGCAGAAATATTGGGTACTTAGGATCCGACCTACCGTTAAGGGCGTCGCATCTAATTGTTTCCTCTGTCGGTTAAGGAAATCTAAGCCTTGTGTACCTAGGATGGGGAGACCTGCCCAAAGCGCGGATAGCACATCACCAGAGGCCCTTTACGATATTGCGGGATCGATCTGTTTGGCCCAATGGAAGTCGTGGTGGGCAGACGACGGGAGAAAAGATATGGGGTCCTGTTCACTTGCCTCACCGTCCGCGCCATTCACATTGAGCTAGTCCACTCGCTCACCACAGACTCGTTGATCATGGCGCTCCGTCGCATGGCCTGCCGTCGGGGTTGGCCGCGATATATCTTCTCCGACAATGGAACCAATTTGCGAGGTGCCGATACTGAACTTCGCAAATCAGTCTTGGAGTTAGATGATGAAGTCTTAAAGGCGGAGGCCGTGAATAATGGGGCCCAGTGGTCATTCATACCGGCCGCAAGTCCCCACTGGGGTGGGGCGTGGGAGCGGTTAATTCGTAGTGTTAAGAGCGCTCTTCGCGTCATTCTAAAGGAGCGCGCACCTAAGGATGAAGTGCTACGCACACTACTTTGGAAGCCGAAAATATAGTCAATAGTAGGCCCTTGACTCATGTTTCGGTGGACCCAGGGTCCGAAGAGTCGCTAACCCCAAATCATTTCCTTATCGGCTCTTCTACTAATTTACCTATTTCTGGAGTCTTCGATGACTCCGCATTTTATTTGCGTAAGCAGTGGCGGCAGGCGCAAAGGCTGGCCGACATGTACTGGCGTCGATGGCTCAAGGAGTACTTACCATCCCTAGTTCCTAGATCCAAGTGGCAAGAGGAACAAACGCCCTTGAAGGTGGGTACCTTTGTATTTATTGTGGATCCCGATTCACCTAGGAATGTCTGGCCTCGAGGGGTGATCGAGAAGGTTCATCCAGGTAAGGATGGTCGAGTACGAGTAGTCGAGGTCCGCACAGCGAGTGGTATGTTGCGGCGATCCGCGGCGCGCGTCGCTCCCGTGTCATTAGTTTAGAGTGCTGTGTCAGCACTAGGGTGGGGAGTGTTGGCGACGGCTCATGTTTTATTATATATTTTGTTTATTCTGTTATTTGAGGGCAGTTTTCTACTATTTTTGATAGATTGAACATGTACTAGTTTTAAGTCGCGCCCCTCCACCAAAATCAGTCTGTATCCGACCCTCGGCGCGTCCGCACGTTGCCGCATTTATCCGCAATAAACCGCGTGTGCCCGTACTCGAAGTTTTATTTAAACGAACCAGCATTACTGTCCTCTTCACCCCTCATAGTTTTTTTCTTAAATATCTTCTATGTACAGACACAGAATAGTTAGTTTTATTATATGTAAGTATAAGTATTGATTAAAAAAATTAATTATCAACAACTTCACTTTTATTTCTGTACTAAAAAAATTTTCTTTTGGTCTGTTTCATTGAACAATCTTACAATTTGTATAAACACCTACAGTATTGTGTAATTTCTGCAATATATTTTTATAGATTGGATTTAGGTGGCAATATTTCAAATCACTCAGATTAAGGCAGTCCCAAAGTAAGTTCGAGAATACACACAACGTCTAATGACCTGGGTTTTGAATGTTTTATTTAATCATCCATACAATGTATCCCGTCATCAGTGTCGGAGCCTTTAATGGTATGTATGTACTGTAGTAAAATGGCAGCCGTTTTGTTATTTTTCGAGCTCTTGTACTAATTCAATCGTAACTTCTCGTGTAAAAGTGCTATCGACATAAAATAGGTCTCATTTAAAAGCTAATCATGCAAACAATAATAAAATAACAAAAATGTTTCAATATGAGAAGGCAAAATAAAGAAAAAAAAAAACAAAAAAAAACATTTTTTTTTTGTATCTTTTTGAATTATTAGATTCTTGTGAATAAACTAGCCAATGAAAATATTTATTTTAAAACAAAAGTTAAAAAAGAAAAAAAGTTTTGAGTGGTGATTTGTCCATAAAAAATGCCACATAACATACCATTAAAGGCTGATGACGGGACACATTGTATACCTATGTCTTTGTTATAAATATACTATCATCCTACTTATTAATATTATAAATGCGATAGTTTGGATGAATTCGTGAGTTTATGAGGATGTTTCCAATCACGCAAAATCTACTGGAGGGATTTCGATGAAATTTGGAACACGGGAATAGCACATAGGATACTTTTAATCCCAAAATTCCCATGGGAGCGAAGCCGCGGGGGCATCTAGAAGATAATACAAATAACAAAGATAAACATATATATACATGATAAACATCCAAAACCCAGGTCTTTAGACCGGGGATCGAACCCGGGACACTGTCTGGTACCAAAACTCTCGCGAGCAGCGTTCGCTAACTTGCCGTTCCGTTTACTTTTTAATCAATATATATTCTCCAGTCTTGGTGACATGATAGCAAGGCTTCTCGTGCGTGTGATCGTTGTTAGCAAACTCTATGCAACCGCTTTCATCCAGCTTCACCTTAGCTTTACAACCTGTCTTTTTCCGCGAGCAATAGTAATGCAGCTTGTGTATTTGAGAGAAGGTGTACCCATCTAGCATTAATAGCTTGTTTTTCATACCAGATGCCGTTGGGATGAAAAAACATTCTGCAACACGAACAATAAGATAATAATGCAGAAGTTTATTAGCCACAACTAACTGTTGTCACTGACTGTAAATAATGTGAGATCTCTGGGGGCCGATTCTACTAATTACAAACGTCGATATCGTGTCTCAACTGTGTCTCAAGAGCCAGAGAAATAAAGTGACAAGATCTTTTCTATGTTTTATTACGATTTCTTTGGCCTTTGAGACAACTGAGGCACGACATATACGTTTGTAATTTGTAGAATCTAGGGCCTGTATTAAGAGCCATGGTTGCCCAAAATGAATAAATGTTGCAATAAGTAAACAAAAACTACTTGGTAATTAATTTTGTTTTATTATCAAAATGTAGTATATTCGTAAAACTAGTTCTCCATTTCTTTCTTGATGCTTTTTAAGCGTTTTGATGTTAACCTTCTCCTATTATTTATTCTCCAAAATTTTCTTAGTTTATTTTTTTCACTTTCCGATAATTGATCTACTGGAATATAATTGCTCTTAACTTTTTGCAAATGTTTTTTTCGAATTTCTTCATACTTTTCAGGGTTGGTTGCTTTCAGTCGCTCTCTATATTTTCGTTGTCGTTCTGCCGGTGTCATTGTTTTTTTTCTTCCTAAAACAAAAGATATTATGAAAAATTTAAAAAAAACAAAACATATGGCCAGAAAGGGATAAACGTATTCGGCTGAAAAAGTAAATTACACAGAAAAGCATAAGAATGCCTAGTCTGTTGGAAAAAATAAAGCAAACGTGACGCAATATACGCACGGGTATTAATTTTATTGATAGCTAGCTTAAATAACTTTTCTCAATCATTTATTTCAAGCACACATATATTAGCGTTAAACATAGTAGTAAACTAATTCTCTTCCCATTGTGGATTATGTTTTCAAAATAAATAAAACTGTATTGAGTACAAAATTAAAAAACAAAATTGTCTCAACAGACCGGCCGGAAAACCATACACGACTTACTACTAGTAACTTACGTAATTTACTTATTTTATTAATACTTTATTTAATACCACTGTTGGTTTTATTATGTTAGTAGGTAGTTGTTTTTACATTTTGTAGCTTTAGCTCTTTATCAAAATATATTGCCCAGAGCTAGTCACGTGATAGCGAGGTTTCTCATGATTGTGCTCAGTATGGGCAACTTTGATACACCCTTTGAGATCCAATATCACCCTGGCTTTGCAGCCAATCTTCTTCCGGGAGCAGTAGTAGTGCCGTTCCGTTATTTGGGAGAAGGTGTACCCGTCTACCATGAGCAGCTTTTTCTTACCAGGAGGCCCAGGAATGAAAAGGCAATCTGTAATAATTACGAAGAATATAAACCAATTATATAAGTATCTACAAATGCAACTAGGTAGTTAGATTTCAAACTAATTTACCAATGTAATAATGTAAAACCACGTAGCGTAACGCTAAGCCCATGAAATCCATGTGAGGAAGTAGCAATTTTCGACGCTCTTGTAAACTGTCAGTAATCAGAAAGAAAATACCGTACCTCAAAAGGCAAAAACGGAACCCATATAAGATCATTTTGTTGTCCGTCTGTCTGTCAAACCTTTTTATATAACTGTTGGAATAGGCAATTTGACACTTGAAGGTAAAACAAAACTAATTGGTAATTAATTTTGTTTTATTATTTATCAAAATGTAAAGTACAACGCAATATACCTATATTATATATTCGTAAATCTAGTCCTTTTTACATTTCTTTCGAGATTTTTTTGCGATTTCTTAACATTCTTTTATATTTTCTCCAAAAGTTTCTTTTTTTATTTCTTTCACTTTCCGATAATTTTCCTACTGACACGTAATTCCTTTTTCTTCTTTGCATATCTTTTTTACGCATTTCTTCATACTTTTCAGGGTAGTTTGCTTTTATTCGCTCTCTGTATTTTCGTTGTCGTTCTGCCGGTGTCATCGGTATATTTCCTGACACAAAGAATATTACGAAAAATAAAACAGAATCTTATGGCTTGACAGGGATAAAAGAATTCGGCTGAAAAAGTAAATTACAAAGAACTGAGCTTACTGTGTAAATACGCAGTAAGCACAGTACAATAAATAGCAGAAAAGCAAAAGAATGCCTAATCTGTTATAGGAGCAAATAAAGCAGAAGTGACGCAACTAATAAATGAATTAATTTCAATTAATTTAAATAGTAGTTTATTTGCTAAATTGTGTCGCTTTATCTATACTATTTTAACAATAACATAACAAAAACAACAATTAGTACCTAATACCACGTAATACATTTTTATAATTAATAATAATAATAAATTCTTTATTTCTTCCACAAAAAATACAGTTTAAGTTAGAATAAAACAAAAAATCTTTACACAAACTAAGTGGGAGACTGTAATAAGTATTTAATTTATTTATAACAGGTTTCCATCCTCGACAAGCATAAAATTAGGAAGCGCGCGCCCCTTCGCAGCCCTTTCTACTTCTACGTCCACAAGAGTAAAGCTTTTAAATAAGAAGAAGAAGTTGTCATCGTAACTCCTGTATGAATTTTGAGTTATGATTACTAACCATCGTCGTTTAAAAAACCGTCATGAACGTTTTCTAGGGCAGAAGTATTTAATTGTTAAACCTTGACGTATTTTCCATCATCAGTGATATGGAACTTGGGGGGTTTGTGGGTGTGAACTGAATTCTCTTGGAGGAGTCTGCCTTCGTTGGATATGACCATGAATGCTTTACATCTTGAACTGCAGCGGTACCGGATATAGCTTTTAGCGGAAGACCAGAAACAGTATGTATAACCTTGGTATATGTAGAACTTCTTCCCATTGTACATTGTTATAACTTTGATATCTGTTAATCGAAATAACATAAGTAGGCATTATTTGTTTATTTATAACAGTTGTTCGTCGTAACTCTTGTAGAAATTTCTGGTAAAGTTTGAATAAATTTCGAAATACATTTTGTAGTATTTCAAATTACATAATTGTGAGTTATTTATGAGTGAATGGATATAGTAGATATAGCATTTAGCAAATATGAATTGAAAACCTGCCAGGTACAGGGAACGACAGAGGCTGATAGCAGATTTTTTTCATAGGTACCACAGATTACTTAGGTACTTTGTAGTGATAGTGAAGATTACATAAACTTTTGGGTCGGGGAGTAAAATAAAACAATGAAAATATCAATTACCACATAGCAATCAAATATATTCAAAATGTAAACAAAGTATCGTAGTAAATCACGTAAGTAAATCTTATCATAGACACAGATATTATAATAAATATATTATATATGATAACACTAAATAAAGATATTTAAAAAATCTTTCAAAGGACAATGGGCGGAATCGTCCCCTCCCATCACACTTTGGCATCAGTCCCACCCATCCCATTTGTGTTGGTGGGTAGGGATGGAGCCCATAAATTAGTGCCCAAAGTCCTTTATGCTTTTTATTACACAGAGTAGATTATTTATTTTCAGTTTAAAACTAGCTTTTGCCTTTCTCGCTGTTTACTTACGCTATATAATTGATGGTTAAACAAACTTACCTTAATGAAGTTTGACCATAATTATACAAGACGTTGCTTCCGAAGATATTTATATTCAATTCACTAAGCAGCTCGCTCTGCTATGTACTAGGCATGACACAATTTTAAGAGATCTAGGATAAAAATAAAATAAAAAGAAAATTTGTCCAGACATCCGATTTTCACCCCACCGTAGGCTAGATACGTCACTGTCCGCCGCGTCTCTTCATTCCTTTAGAATCAAATTTCGGAATGTGGCGCTTGGGATATGGTAAAATGTATTATACTTATTGATTGGGACGGGCGGGTTATAAATATCTTCGGAAGCAACGTCTTGTATAATTATGGTCAAACTTCATTAAGGTAAGTTTGTTTAACCATCAATTATACTACGACGTTGCTTCCTCGATATTTATATTCAATTCACTAAGCAGATGTTTAGAACCATTGCGAAATTTGCAAGATTTTTATTTTTATTTCATTATAATAATACTAATTATTATTATTTTTTAATGTGAGCTATTAAAAGTGGATCCTTAGATACTTTGATAAAGGTGGTTAATTACATGAATATATACAAATGTAGTTGTATCTACGATTATCTTCCATAAAGATATTAGATATAAACAAAAAAATAATAATACGAAATTGGAGAAAAAATTCTTCGAATAAGCTATGTGATGCCAAGCCATTACGGTTTTTTCATTTTGTAATGCAAAATGGTGAAAAAATATTAAAGCTTCTCAAATACAATGTTTAAGTTCTGTAGGATACAGACTTTGGTTGCTAGCCTTGATATTTCGGGAGAAAAAGAAGTTAACAAGAAACAGATTAAAAGTTTTATGAGTACACTATAGTTATTTCCTGTGAGACAGGATATTTTAACAGGCTTATTTGGGAATAAGATATGTTAACTTTAAAACGTAAATATTTACTAAGAGAGATGTGATAGATGAACATTTTTTAGTCTGCAATAGCAAACTCAACGCAGGCAGAGATGCTTGCTCAAAGTTAATTTTACGAATAGCGACTAGAGTTTTTACTACTTATGTTAGAAAGCTTTATTGTATTGATTATGAACATATACAACTAGATGGTTAATGTGTCGAGTTGAAAGGACACTATACTAATTTAGGATTCTTTCCATAAGTACTCGAGGAATATCTTCACCTGACAAATATATATTAGTTTGCAAGAGAAAAAACATGAATATGCAAATTTGAGGTCGGTACATTTCTGCTGAAATATACTGTTTATATAAACTACACTGTTTTTATAGACTGTACTTAGCTTAGCCGAATATATAGGTGAATCAGCCACAGTCATAGAATATAAACTATAGGTAGTATTGGGTACCTACCACAGTACGATGATTTCACTATAACTTTTGTTATGAGTACGTACTCGTATGCACGAGCCTTTAGTTAGAACTATTGACGAAAGACTGAATTCAACAAACGAAATTCAAGTGTACTTTGTGTACAAGCTTATTATGTTTCCAGTAGCAAATACATATTATAAAGAAAATAGTTATGATGCTTAGTTTTCCAAAAGAAGAATCTAAAAGTTCTGTAACGTATAGGCAAAGGACGTGTAATGACAAGAGAGTCTTTAACTGTGATTAGATTCTCGATAATAGATTACTTCCTTATACCAAATGGTAACTTACTCACGCAAGTCGTTGCAGATGACCTTGGCTAGGAGTAATTTGTAATAAATACAGTAGCTGTAGAAAAAATAAAGGTCCATATTATACTACTTTACATCTTTTTTTTTTTTTTTTTTTTTTTGATCAGAAAAATTCGCATCTAAGACAGGTATCTATAATTATGTATCCAGTTGTTGAATTAAATTTGCGGAGGAAATTGAATTATTAATAGAATTATGGGGGTATTAGTACCAAAGATTCGAGTTTACGTAGAGTATTCAACACATTTACGATCAGAAAAAAACCCATTGCCATATTGGCTATTTGAATAAATCCCCATAAATAGAAACTAAAAACAACATACTGAGTATCTAATATTGTTCAGTACTTGCTTGCTCAAGCTAGAGCTAAGGGCTAATGTCTAGTTCTTAAGGAACAAGTGCTTTGTTATCTTACTTTAATTTGCCCAAAAAAGAAAGCACTGCTCTTACTGGCTTAAGGCACTTATATTCCATTTATAAGGTGCTTTAGAGCGTTGCTGTAGTACAACTACAGTGAACGTAACAGCCGGTTAATTGGATTGATAAGCTTGATCATATGTTAGTATTGAAATATAGTATGTAATAATAAGTAAGTACACAGTTTGTATTAGGTATCATTACTTATTGAAATTGGATGCAATCTGCAAAAAATCAGTCAAGAAGCTGAATTTTTATGTATCATAATCTTTATGTATAAAACTTTATGTATGTGTTCTTTATGTATAAAGATACATGGGCAACTGTCAGTGAAGCGAGTTGCTAATTATAAAAAAATAAAATGACCGGTATCGGATATTGACCCGATATTGGGTGATTCCGGAGTCACCCGGACTGACAATGAAAATATTTCATGATACAAACTTTTAGGAGAAAAATTGATCGCCTGAACAGTTTATTTAAAATACTGTCAATAGTGACATAAAGTACCTGTTTTATATATGAAATATAAAGGAAATAACTGATTGATCGATTGATCAGTCGATTTATTAAAAGTATTGAATAAATGTACCAGACGTGTATATTGTAAAATACGTGTATAGGTAAATTATCTAAATTATGTACATTTGGCGAATAATCATCTCGATTGATGAGTGGATTTCCTTTCCTCAGTATACCGAACTCCGTTTCCCAGCTTTCTCTTGGGCTCTATGCGCCCCAATGTTTAGATTTTTGGTATGAGTACATACCTGTTATGATGACCAGCATTGGTCAGCGATTTTCATCAGTCCTGATGTTCAAACATTTATAACAACAGATACATACAGATGATCTGTCACTACCAAGAGTTGTGAGACTCGAAGTCCGTGTTTAGCTGAAATGAACAGAGCTGAGTTAATACTGACAGTGCATGGTTATAACATCATTATAGTCTAAGAACTTACGCAGCCAGAAAAAATAATACTTGACTGTATCAGTCTAGTAAAGTTTTGATAAGTATGAGGTACTTAAAGGGTGTTCGAAATGTATAGTAAGATACACACTTTTGTTACATGGTTATCGTCTGATAATATAACTATTTGCATAGTTATACTTCGGATAATAGTTCGTCTACGATAGCTACGGAGTTCTATTGCATATATCTGGCTGATAATGTGTAGATTTGACCACAATCGCATTGTAGTTCTGTATATGCTAATATAAGTGTGTATAAAATAAGTAAGTAAGTAAAAATACTTTATAAACCAGGCTACGATCGCGTCGTAGTTCTAATGGGTAATAATGTGTATTATACCCCGTCTACAATCGCATTGTAGATCTATTAGGTCGTAATGAGCACACGTGATTACAATCGCATTGTAATTCTGTATGTGCTTGACTATAGTGTAAAACCCTGATTACAATCGCATTGTAATTCTAAGGGTAAATATATATCCCTGTCTACAATCGCATTGTAGATCTATTGGGTAGTGCACACGCGACTACAATCGCGTTGTAGTTACATAAGGTAATAATCATCATCATCATCTCGAGTCGAAATGGCAAAAATTAGACTAATTAAAATTTCATAATAATGTGCACACGTGACTACAATCGCATTGTAGTTCTATATGTGCTGTTATATAGGTGTAGAATATAAACTAGACTAAGATTATATCGTAGTTATATTGGGTAATACTTAGCGCGAAGATTTTGTAGTTAGGCCTCTTGATTGGGCCCATTTTTCGTAAGGAGACTGGGCAGCTGCATATCTTCTGCGTTGTTGTTGTTCTTCTATTGGACTATATGTGCTTGACTATAGTCGCTCTGATTACAATCGCATTGTAATTCTAACCCCGTCTACAATCGCATTGTAGATCTATTAGGTCGTAATGAGCACACGTGATTACAATCGCATTGTAATTCTGTATGTGCTTGACTATAGTGTAAAACCCTGATTACAATCGCATTGTAATTCTAAGGGTAAATATATATCCCTGTCTACAATCGCATTGTAGATCTATTGGGTAGTGCACACGCGACTACAATCGCATTGTAGTTCTATATGTGCATAGCACAGTCCACACGTAGATCACTCGTAGTCCACCCGTAGATCACTCGTAGTCCACCCGTAGATCACCCGTAGTCCACCCGTAGAGTACCCGTAGATCGCCTGTAGACTCCTCGTTGACTACCCGTAGACCAACCGCCATCATCATAGCTATTTTAATGTCCCCAATATTGGGACACTGTCCTTCCCATGGATGGGTAAGGAGGATTAGGGCACCAAGTGGGCCCAATGGAGTTTGATGGGTTTTTAAGACTGTGAATACAGCTGAGACAGACCCATCCAGTGACTAACGAAGTAACGTTAAAATCGAAAAGTCGAATGCGTACAAATTAGGTACGTACGTTTTTATCACAATAAACAATTAAGCAATTGACGTAACGGATAAAAGTTTAATTTTAAATGTTGCAATGATGACAGCTTATGCTTGGCTAAAATCTTGTTTACACAATTATTCCAGGGTCTTCAGTATAGAATTAGACCCAGACTTATTGCGAATCTAAATTCTGAACATACTTGTAAAATCGTAGTTCAATAATGATTAATCTTTCATCAACAAATAACCCAATTGGGCCTTGCGTTTAACTTTTAACGACGGTAAGAACAATCAAGAAATAAGAAGAAAATTATCCATACTTTCCATACATATGTAGATTCGTGATTTTGCCACGAAAAAATGTTTTTACAAATGTAAAACATAAACATGCGACGCATATTTAGGTTACGATTCATGTAAAATCGCAACTCGGAACGCGAGATACTATTCGCGATATTGTATTATGTATGCACAGACAATTCCAAGATAAAAGGAAGGTAGGTGCATAGTTGGGTCAGAGGAAAAAAATCAATTGGTCTAACGACCGTTGTTTGTTGAGTTTATGATTAAATGTTATCAAAGTACCCGCAGGTTTACACAGGTGTGATGTAAAATCACGGTTACGTACGAGTAATAGTAGCCAATGCAACATAAATATGTAGTTAACTAACATTTTGTTAGGCATTATAACTTTTTCAAAGTATAGTTAATATTCAAACCAGATATTCAGGTAATGAAAAAATACTTACATTTTTCGTTGTTTACGAGTGTAATGAACTTAAAGTACGTTATTTTCCACTGACACTGAAGTTATAAATTAATTTTAAGATATTCCAGATACTTGGAATATAAAGAAAATAAAAATATTGTTGTAGTGTGTGTGTTGCCATGCCCGCACACAAAAAGCGAATGAAGAGACGCGGCGGACAGTGACGTATCTAGCCTACGGTGGGGTGAAAATCGGATGTCTGGACAAATTTTCTTTTATTTTATTTTATCCTAGATCTCTTAAAATTGTGTCATGCCTAGTACATAGCAGAGCGAGCTGCTTAGTGAATTGAATATAAATATCGAGGAAGCAACGTCGTAGTATAATTAAGCTTTTTGAAAATTTTCAAGATTCTACTTTCAGGGGCTTTGCACCTCCTTAGATATCCTATTCAATCAGTTAGCATCCAATTTTATAGTATACACTTAGTTAGATAATGCAAGTATAGGTCTTAACTATAAATCTTAACATACATTCCTGAAGAAAGCAATTTATAAACTGGTGGTGGATGATTGTGTTGAGTGATTTCTCCTATGATGGAACCCTTTTGATCGAACCTTAATTTAGCTTCACACTTCGTCGCCATATACTTGGAGCAATATGCATATATCTTGGTTTTTCCTTTAAATGAATATGTGTGGTCCTTGTACATGACCAGTGATTGACCCCTGGTCGTCGTAATTAATTTGTAGTCACCTGGAATTTAATTTGTGGAATGACACTTCAGATACTAACAGCACTTACAAATACTTTAAACTATCTTATTGACCAAAAGGTCTTATTTGTGAAGGTCTCACTTAAAATCTGGCGTAGGTTTCATCTTAAGCTTATTTCAGAAATCCACTTAAATGATCCCCTAAACACATAGATAGGAAACATAAAATATAGTAAACTAAGGTACTACTTATTTCTATAGAAATTTCTTCCAGTAGAACCGCAGTTTTAGTACACATCTAGTACTTCTATGAAAAAAAAAAAACTTTAATGAAGAGTGACACTATTTATTTTAAAAATATTGTCTTATACCATAAAAAATTAGACACAGATAAGAAACAAGCGTAATAGCTTGGTATGCTTTTAACATTCAATCAAGATACCAGAGAGACCCCCTGAAAAAGTCCACTTTGACAAATAAAATCAGAATATGATTTTATTATTGACGACCTCCGTGGCGCGGTGGTACAGACTTTGCCTCTGAACCAGGGGTTCGACCCCCGGTCAAGATGGAAATGATCTTTTTCAGATTAACCTGGGTCTTGGATGTCTATCTATATGTACATATATGTATTTGTTATAAAATATAGAATCGTTGTCGTTGAGTTAGTATCCCATAACACAAGTCTAACTAACTTTGAGGCTAGCTCAATTTATATGATTTGTCCGTTTATATTTATTTATTATTATTATTTAAATAATGAAATTATCAGCATAATAAAAATCAAAATTAACAATAAATTAATTATTTATTTTATTGTATTTTTACTTCTTATTACGTAGCTAAACATTATAATATAAATTTATACATTTTTAAAAGAATTTCTTCGTGGTGCTGTTCCGAAGCAACACATACTGCCCTGACTTGGTGACATGGTATTTCGGGGGGTCGTGACAATGGACCTTGTCCGCGTAGAGTATTACTCCGTCGTCTGACATTCTGACTATAGCCTTACATCCATACGCTCTTCGACAACAGTACCATAGACGTTTTGTGTGGTTTTCGGCGAAGGTATAGTCATTCAGCATGAGAAGATTTTTCTTATGACCGGAAGGTATGAACTTGTAGGCTGTAAGGGCGACGTATTACAATTTATACCTGTTACAAAAGTAGCTACTAATAAAATAATAGTATTAAACCTAAACTCCAATAAGATAGAGCTAGTATTCTAATAACAGTAAAGATATTTGTTTGTTTAAACGCGCTTTCTCTGGAATTTGAGGATCTGGATTGAGGAAATGGATTTGAGGGAATTTTGAGCAAAGCCCCGGGCTACAGCTAATTGCATTTGCAATAAGCCTTTGCGCTCATTTATATATGTATTTACTTTTGTTACTACATTGTATTTCTTTTCTGTAAATGGTGCAATAAAGTGTTGATCTATCTATCTATCTATCTACAGCTTAGACAACATAAAAGTAATGTAAGAAAAGCAAGTGAGTGATAAATATATGTTTATCCCTTGCTTTGCTTCAATTATTTGTTACGATCGAAATTTACTATCGCATATTTTATAGTAACACTAGTCGCGCTCCAGGGCTTCGCTCCCGTGGGAATTTTGGGATAAAAAGTACCCTATGTGCTATTCCCGATATTTGTCTACCCGTATACAGACAGGTATCGGCAGGAAACAAGACCCAGTATGGCGTCGACTGCGCAGATGAGCGGGGGGAATGCGCGGAGAAGCGCGGGTATTCATTCCAGTTTCCCTCCGCAAACCGCACCTCCAAGGACACCTATTTTTCGTTTCCGCGCAGAGTCTTGTTTCGTGTCGAATGCTGTACCACATATCATCGAAATCCGTTCAGTAAATTTTGTGTGATTGATACAAACATCTTCGCAAACTCACAAATTCGGGTGTCTATTAAAATACAGATTTTTATCACATCGATTATCATGTCCCAGAAAACTATTCCACGTTTTTTAATATATTTTTTCTTAAAACATCGAAAAACTTATTATTGCAGTTTCATAATATCGAACAACATTTCCTAAAAAAAACGTTATAAAATTTCTACTATTCCAAGAAAAACGATATATCAAACTAACATTTCACACATGTATTAAGATATCGATGTAACCATTTATAATAACATGTTTCAATATGTAACGATGCGCATCATAACTTTTAATCGCGGTAACGTTTCATCGAACGCTGCTTCGCTTGTTGTTGCTTAAAACATGCAGCAAGCATGCAGCAAACATGCAAGCATGCAATCAGGCATGCAGCAAACATGCAGCAAGCATGCAAGCAGGCATGCAGCAAACATGCAAGCATGCAAGCAGGCATGCAGCAAGCATGCAGCAAGCATGCAGCAAGCAAGTATTTCTGGGTGGCTCCACCAGAAGACTCGCTCCGTCGGCCCTTCGATTCATTCGGGCACTTAACCTTGCTCCGCTCGTGAGGTCGCCGGCTCGCTTCGCTCGCCACCTCCCCCCCTCGCTTCGCTTCGGCCTCGTGCCCTCATTTTCTCAGGACCTCCTTCGCGAGCCTTCTGGTTTCGCGCGAAGGAATAACACTCTAGTATATGACAAAGTTGAGCCACGTGGAGTCGGGGTGCTCTGAGTCGGATTTGTGATCCATTTATAATTTAGTGGACTAGCTATAAATTTACTGTTGATCAATACAATACTACCAGATTAATCTATCTATATAGGGTAACATAATAATGTAATATTTGATGTTTCAAATATATTGCAAACTGAAACTTACGTGGAAATAAAATTATGGGTAACAAATCTTTGATATTTCATTATTTCGATGAAATACATAAAATATGAAAAGAAATAACGATAGAGTGTGTTTGTACGTAATGAATAATCTTGTAAATGAAATTTCGATGTAAACAGATTTAAGGATTTGTTACATATTGTATTAAAATATCTGCGAATGGTTTTATGGGACATGAAAATCGTTGAAGTAAATTGCGATAAAGTGATGGGTTCCCCACAAACTCACATCCAAACTTTCGCATTTATAATATTAGTAGGATTAAGAATATAGTCCAATATCATAAAAATATAGACTAATCAGTTGCGAGATAAGAAAAAAGCGTAAAGGCTTGGTATGCTTTTAACATTCAATCAAGATACCAGAGAGACCCCTGAAAAGTCCACTTTGACAAATCAGAATACGATGTTATTATTGACGACCTTCGTGGCGCAGTGGTAAAGACCTGAACCAGGGAGTCCCGGGTTTGATCCCCGGTCAGGTCAAGATGGAAAATGATCTTTTTCAGATTGACCTGGGTCTTGGATGTCTATCTATTTAGATAGTATATGTCTTGGATATCTGTCTTTGTATATGTTATAAAATATAGAATCTTTGTCGTTGAGTTAGTATCCCATATCACAAGTCTTACTTACTTTGGGGCTAGCTCAATTTGTGTGATATGTCCGTACATATTTATTTATTAATATTATTTTATTTATTGAAACAGAATACCATCATACAGATACATGATACATTTCCCATTTCCTAAATATTTAAATGGTTTGTGAAGGTAGTCTCTTTAGTCCACTTTGACAAATCAGAATACGATTTTGTTATTGACGACCTCCGTGGTGCAGAGGTAAAAACCTTACCGCTAAACCAGTTTCTATCAGGAGCGCGTTACACTTTTATGTAGAGAAAATTTCTACATATTTCAAACCCACTAGGAACAATGCCGCGGACGAATCTAGTCTAATGGAATTTCGATTCAATCTGCATTGACACACATTGCTTTTCAAAGGATCTCTCAGCAGTTTCAGTTGGCATGCCTTGATAAACTAAGTCCTTTTATTAAAAGCCATTTGAGAAACATGTTGCTGAAAAGATTAATCACGCGTGTGGGTATTCAAGTGTCGTACCAATACATCTTTCCGACCGAACCATCGTTGACACACATAACATTGAAATGGTTGCTCCCCAGTGTGAGTTCTTTTATGATTTAATAATTTAATTTTGTCACTAAAGGCCTTGTGACACACATCACACTGAAAAGATTTCTCCGATTTCTCCCCAGTGTAAGTTCTCAGGTGTTTTGACAAAACATGTTTATAACTGAACCGACTTTGACACACTCCACATTGAAATGGTTTCTCCCCACTTTGAGTTCTCAAGTGTCGGATTAAATTATTACTTTGATTAAATCTACTTTTACACACATTACATTGAAATGGTTTTACCCCAGTATGAGTGTTGATGCTTATTCAAATTTGATTTTCGGTCAAACTGTCGCTGAGAAATATAACACTGGTAGGGTCTCTGAGTATGAGAAACCTGAGTTGTTGACTCTCGTTGAGACTTACAGTGTGTCCTGTTGGTTGTATTACCTTCAGCTTGTTTCCTTTTGTTAACACCAAACGATTGCACTGAAGCAATATCTGCGAATGTTTCTATACTAAGTACATTGTATATTAAACAACCGTGACATTTTAATATCATCTCGATTATACTCCCAATTAATGAAATTATTAGTATAATAAAAATCAAAATTAATTTATAATTTTTTACTTTTTATTAGTGCGGAGCCTCTAAGCGTAGCTAAACATTTGATATTCTATTAGTAGAAGTACATTACTATCTAAAATTAAATTAATTTCTTCGTGGTCCTGTTCCGAAGCAACACATACTGCCCTGACTTGGTGACATGGTATGTCGGGGGGTCGTGACAATGGACCTTGTCTGCGTGATATATTTCTCCGTCGTCTGACATTCTGACTATAGCCTTACATCCATACTTTCTCCGACAGCAGTACCATAGACGTCTTGTGTGGTTTTCGAAGAAGGTATAGTCATTCAGCATGAGAAGATTTTTCTTTTGACCGGAAGGTATGAACTTGTAGGCTGTAAGGGCGACGTATTACAATTTATACCTGTTACAAAAGTAGCTACTAATAAAATAATAGTATTAAACCTAAACTCAAGTAAGACAGAGTTAGTAATCTCTGGAACCACCAATCTGATTTGAGGGAGTTTTGCGCAAAGCCGCGGGTTAAGACATAAAAGTAATGTAAAAAAACAAGTAAGTGCTAAATATAGTTCAGGGACATAATGTCCCTTACATGTTCATCCCGTGCTTCGCTAGAATTATTTGTTACGAACGAAATTTATTATCGCATATTTTATAGTAATGTTAGCCGCGCCTAGTAGATTTTGTGTAATTGAGTATAAACATTCTTACAAATTCACATCCAAACTTTCGCATTTATAATATTAGTAGGATTCATATAGAGGAAGAAAGTTATTTAATAAATATATTTATAACATATTTGCTCGTAAAGTGTCACTTATTTCACCAATTTCAATATTGTATTGTATATCATTACGCACTTGTGCGTTATTGTAAAGTAAAATGCACGCTCCGTCTAAAAACGAACGATACTTTTTTAAATCTTAGCAAAGAGTTTTTATGTCAGAAAAGTGGTCAACATTTTATGAATAAAATTAACTTTAGGAGATAAAATAAATAAAAATTTAATTCTTTAAATTAATTTTGACAATAAATTACAACCATTTATCTGTAACAAAACACAAAAAAAAATATTTTCTTTATTAGTAATACTGGCTGTTTTTTGTGCATTTGTATTTAAAAAAAGCGCTAGTTTGTGAATAAGTAAAATTATACCGCGCGCTTTTCAACCGACTTCCCAAAAAAGGAGAGGTTATATGTTTCGATGTATGTATGTTTTTTTTATGTATGTTCGCCGATTTCTCCGCCTATAGTGGACTGATTTCCGAAATTATTGTTTTATTCGAAATAGTTTATTCCCAAGTTGGTCCCATTTTAACCACGTCAGAATCTGTTCGGTAATTTTAAAGATACCTAACAAAATATAACAATTCAAACATTGGATTATAGAGCAAAAGCCCGCGACAGCATGCCCTTCCTTATTTTGTGAAAAACTCAAGATATTTTATGCATGTCTCCAACACAGAAATGGCGATTAGCGACTAAAAAAGTTGCAAGTCATGCATGATTGCTTAGGCAGATAATTTGTAGCAATCATATTTAAAGTGGTAGCTTAATTTCTTAAAGTAAGAGTTTTTTTAAGATTTTATTCCGAATAATATAAGAAATCATGCCATCCATTGCCAAGCCATTGGTGCAGATTCAAAACCCTGCCAGACATTGTAACTTTACTAAATTATAGTCATGTTTGTTTTATTATAATAGCTGAATTTAGTAATACTTTGAGAGGTCCCCAAAGGTGCTTTCGACCTATAAAATTCACTTTTGCTATCAATATTACCTACATAAGCAACTAAGATTCAAACTTCATGCGTAGTCACTAATCTTTTTTACACGGATATCCCACACAGAGAAACATTCAGCATTTTTGAAATAAGGCAGGTTGGTCGTCGCGGGCTCTTGGTTTATTTATGTGCCAAAAAATCCGTGGAATTCTGACAAGTTCTGACATTTTAAATCAAATTGACATAAACGTTTCGATTTCTTAAATTTTGGCCAGTGAAAAATAAGTTTAAGTTTTCATGACAACAAAATTGCGCCAAGTGCACTACAAATGATAAAACCAAAAAAATGAACTCACCTCACTCAGTAGGTAGCATGCCAATCACATTTTTCTTTTTGATTAATCTGCCTATTAAGTTATTTCATGATTTTAAGTTTTATATTGGAAGTCGGTTCATTTTTTTGGGAAAAAATTATTCTTTGGTATTGTCGTTTTCCGAGTTTTATTTAAATATTTCCTCGCAAATATGTTATAAAACGTCGTATGACATACGTGGGTTGTTCTTCGATAAATATTATTTTTATCAATATTTTGGTTTTTTTTTAAACCTCAATGAAAGGGATTTTGGCTTAACTAAATGCAATCTAGACGTTCTAAATCTAATATTGAAAAGAGAGGCACACTTTTATTTTTCATATTTAATGCATAATTTTATATTTTTTAATTATTCGTGTTGAGGCAAATGATAACATTATACTGAGAATGATATCATCAAAGAACATAATGACGCCATGTTGCAGTTAATGATGTAAAAGGTTTCAATTTGGGAATTTCACAATAAACACTTACATAATCAATCAACAATGTTTATTTAACAAATTTTGACATAAAAGTAAACAATTAACATAGTAAATAATTAACTTTTACGTTGCGATTCATTTTTCTTTTTCAAGGCATCTATTATAGATATTAATACTTTCCTTTTTTTTTATATTCTGTATATCTAATTTTTCTTATTGCACGTTTCAATACTGGATACTCACGATCATGTTGTAAAGGGTGTTCTTTATTGCGAATACTCTCATCTTCGTTAGATAAACATGCATCCATGGTACTGGTTTCTACTTGAACAGTTTCTAATGTGACTTCTTTTTTAAGATTTTCTTTTTCTCTCTCTGTACTTTCTAGAATTTTCTATCCATCTTTTTCTCTGTTCTCTTTGTGACCGAGGAGTTTTGTCTTTGATCTGAAGAATCTTTTTATTTTCCTTTTCTTCTAAGATATTGAATTCTTCGTTTTTCTTTTTCAATGGCAAGCTGTTCTGGATCGTTTTTTATTTCGTTGTAGCGTCTTCTTTTACACATGCGCTGTTTTGCTAATCTCTGCTCTTTGGTTTGCAGCATTTTGATTGCTGTAAGAAAAAATTAAAAATTGAAAAAACGGCAAGTTGCCTACAATGATCTAGCATATAATGACGAGTTGAGAAAAAAACCTGCATGGACACGTTTGTAAGCCATTAAACTTTAGCAATGATTTACAAAAAAAAATCAATTGGTATTTGTTACTACAATATAAACAAATGACAATTATACGTGTGTAATTCAAGGAATTTAGATTGCTTACACGAATGACTTGTTTACTGACAAAATATAAATGAATGAAAACTATGAAAAATTACTTACATTTCTCAGACGCACACGTATTGCTTCGCCAAGATGTCGCCGTCGTCTGAGGTCCCCCCTCGCGCATCCGGGCCGGTGAATTACAGTTGCGTTCGCAATAAAGTTTTTAAGTTATAAATTTTTCCAACGGTATGGCGATGAATTACGTTTTTTCGTGACAATATTTTAATTAAAATTTTAAGTTGGTTATTGACAAGAGTTTCGGAAAATTATTATGTAAACAAAGGATACCTTCTTAAACTTTGGAGTGGAACACGGCAAGACATGTTTATGTTGATTTTAATTATTTTAGAGGCCAACGTTGATTAAAGGTACGCAATTGGAATAGGAGCAAAATGACGTTTGGCGATGTTTTCAAAGCGTATATTGATAAATATAATATACAATTATTTTTTTTACTTGATAACGTATAAAATACTACGAAATTTAAATAAAACTCACTTCAAATGCATCCCGAAAAATTATTGTCTTGAATTATTACATCGGAAGGCATATTTAGACATTTTTGAAGAACAACCCACGTGCGCTTTGAAAATTACAGCCTCTGCCCTTCTTGTAGCAATATCGCCTCAGCTGTAATTTTCAACTTAACGCACTTATATCACAATGTACTATTACGATTTCGTCTTACATAAGTAAATGAGTGGTCAAATACAAAAAAAAATAGGTATCAATAATGTTTATTGAGATAATTAGAATGTAAACTAAAAGCAAGTACATATCATGATAATTAATATGTCTAAACTATGTAAGAAAAAAACTTATACTTTTATATTAAAGTTACAGGTGAAGAAAGAACATTTTTTTATAACATAGGGCGGCAAACGAGCAAGTGGTCACCTGATGGTAAGCGATCACCGCTGCCTATGGCCAACTGCAAGAGTGTAATCATCACATTTATTAAGATAATGAGAATATATTCAAAAACTATATATCATGATAAATTAAAACTATATTATGTGAGAAAGAAAAGAAACTTATTCTACATTATATTAAAGTTTCAGGTGAAAAAAGATTAGCTTTTGCAACTGGTTGCCGAGAAGCCCATAGCTAAATTATTCAAATCCTGACCCGAAATCCTAACCCTGTCGCGGGTTATGTTAGAAACTTAAAAAATACATATAATATTTATGCTGAACAACCTCTTCCTAACCTGATCCTCCACATCGTTCCCGCCATCCAATTTGGGTTATGTACTAAAAATCCCAATCGGGAACGTAAGACACTGATTATTTCATACATCAGTGAAAAATTCCCTAGGGACGGGACGGGAGTTTCGGGGATTAGGGATATCGTTCAATATTACAGTATGATTTACTTCGTCAAATGACTTTGTAAATTACAATTATTCTATTCATTACATAAGTAGATCAGTAATCAAAGTTTTATACACTAGACTTAATAACAATAAACATTGAGTTATGTACTAATAAGATATCGTAAAAGTTTATAATAAGAAACCTTAAGTGCATATATGAACTCCGACCTTAATAACTTTTAAACTATGGTTCCAACGGTTCATTTGTAACGTGCTTAGTAGTCTTTTTAGAAGGTTCATTTGTAACGTGCTCTGTAGTCTCTATAGAAGGTTCATTTGTAACGTGCTCTGTAGTCTCTATAGAAGGTTCATTTGTAACGTGCTCTGTAGTCTTTATAGAAGGTTCATTTCTAACGTCCTCTATAGTCTCTATAGAAGGTATATTTGGAGCGTCACATTTCTTCATTCTTTGTTCCATTCTTTTTATATACCTTTCCGTCTCTTTAGCGACGTACTTTTCATAATTTTCAGCATTGCTCTTAATTCTTTGTAGTTTGTTTTGCTTTCTCCTCCTTTTTGCTGCTCTAATTTTTTCTAACCTTTCTTCTTCTTTGCTTTGTTGCTTCTTTACATTTTCTGTTTTTACTTTCTTCGATGAACCTAAAAGAAAATGTTATAATGAAAATTTAATTAACTCGAAGTTATTCACTAAGAAAAATATGGCTACCACTATTAACACTACATAACTATATTTTACTTATAAAAATCAGTATTATTATAAATTGCGTATCAGCACATATTCTACCTATACTCGATAAATAAAACACAAAATCACAAGAAAACTTTACAGAAATAAACTCATAAATTGTGACATGGCAGGAGCAGGACGTCAATCAATACCAGGAAACGTTCCTAACAGAATTCCCGCCAATATTTCCCACTCAAATTCTTAGCAAGTACAACTTAAATAAATTGGAAAATCACATAATAAATTAAAACTGTTAACTCCGTTCTTTTGAATCCCGCCTTTGCAATGAGAACTGGCTTTCGATTTAGAAGATTTATTTCACTTTTTTGTTATTCAATTATAATATCTTAAAAATAATACAAGATTTAGTACATGCAAAAAAAATTACAGAACAATAACCGCGCGAATAAAATTCGCAGTGCAGTGCGGAGCTTAGTAAAGAGTTCTCTGTTCTTCTACTATTTCTTCTTCTTCAGTCTTTGGTTGCTGAATTTTATAGCGGTATGTTGCAAAAATGCATCAACATCTTTAGGACAACATGTTTTATCTGCTTTATTCATAACTTTGAAAATAAGGTCTCGCACATTTAGAAAATTTACGAAAGGTATTTTATTATACCCTTTTATAGCTCTCCACACACATCGGTTAAGACATTGATCTTTAATGATACGGCTCAATAAGAATAGTCCATCAGTTTTTAAATTCATTGATTTGCGTATATCTTTTGAGAACTTCTTTACCTGAAATATAAGAAATGAAAAATGAATAGATTTTTTTTTATAGAATAGTAGACAAACGAGCATGCGGGCTGCCTGATGGTAAGCAATCACCGCAGTCCATAGACACCAGCGACCCTAAAAAGGTCACTGATGCGTTGACGACTCTTTGAGAAAGCGATATGCTCTTTTCTTTTCATACAATGGCGTCGGTTGCACTTGTCGTACTATCTAGCGGTGACATGCCTTTACTATCAGCAAATTACTTATAATTCAAGCTGACTAAAAGCTACAAGTAAACAGTTTTGTCAATCATTGAATTTATGAATACAACAAACACAAAATACGTACCAATTTGTTCTTATAGTTCTTATTCTGAAGATTAGTTTCCAATTTTGTCAAATCTCTTATTGAATTAATAGGAAATTCTAAATCAATTTGTGACTTCTTTCTATTTGAATTTAATTCAACCTTTATTGAATCTTGGATTCCCTCTTCTAATAAGATACATGTGGGGTAAAAAATTTCCTGGTGACCTAAAACATTTGTCATATAAGAATACCTAATTAAAAAAATGTGACCAGCTTGGCTGGGTTCATAGTAATATTTTCTTTATTGATATTTTTAATCATACTATGAACTTGTTTATGGTCAATTTAATAAATGAAAAAAAAAGGATGGCCGACTTTTTTCGTGATTCATTAAAATATATTAAAAATGTTTATTTTCATAATCTTTGCAAATAAATATTCATTACGTTTTACAGACAAATAAAAAAATTTCATGATTACTACTCATACCTACGTCAAAAATTAATGTCATTAATTTGGAAATTATTTCAAACATCAAAGACATTCCAATAGCAGCGATTCATTTATCATTATTAGAATGCTCCTCGGACTTTCCTTCGAAATACTCTATAGTTTTTTTAATTGCAGCATTTTTGTGATTATAAAATCTTGTCTTGACAGAACTAAAGCTTGGCATTGGTTTTATTGTATTAAAACCCGTTTTGTTATATTCATTGACAGCATCTGCATATATCTGACGAAAAGGCGTCGATTCATTTTTTATCCTTTTAAGACATTCCGTTATTTTTTTCTTAATTTCGTTGTCAGCTACATCAGCCTGGCATCTGTGGATATTTTCTCTGACAACTTCGGTACCATGAGTAGTAACAGCAGCGTAACAAGAGAAAGTCCTATTGATGCAACGCCAAACAATGTGGCCATTTTTTTTTACTCGGGTTTTGGTAAATCTGTAACCTTTATAAAGAAGAAGATCGCGACCACGACTCGAAGAAATAATGGAAAATGGTGCACTATCATTAACGTGTTCCTCCTTTTTTACACCTGCAGAGAACAAGAAAATGTCTTCATGTTGGCTTTACAGGTTTTGTTGTGAGATAAAAAATTATCATAATAAAAAAAAATCATATCTTTGATAGATGGCGCCAGGTTGGTGCTTTACTATGTATTTTTTTCTGTAACATATACCAATATAATAAAGTTGAATAGTTTGTAGATTTGTTTGAAAGCACTTATCTCAGGAACTTTGAAAAATATGGGGGATAAAGTCACTGACTTTATACATTAAAAATTTACAAAAAGATAATAGAGAATTTAGTAAACAGTGTACAGAAGCGATGTAGCCGAAATGGAAAGACTGGTGACTTAAAGAAGCTGGTAAGACGATCAAGTACCAATATACGTACCGGTAGGATATACTTGGATGCAGGCAGATACCGAGAAATCTGCTGGATACAGCAATACACTTATATGGAAACAAAGAAGCAAAAGTCCTCAATTAAAAATGAAAGTTTAATTTAATTCAAATACAGGCTTCTTATATTTCTAACTCGAATGCTCTTTAGCGCTCTCTTCAAAATAGTCCAAAGATTTTTTTATTGCGGCATTTTTATATGTATAAAATCTAGTCTTGACAGAACTAAAACTAGGCATAGGTTTAATTGCATTAAAACCCATTCTGTTGTATTCATTGACCGCATCTGCATATATTTGACGACAGGGAGTTGATTCTTGCTGAATCCTTTGAAGACATTCATCAATTTTTCTCCTGATTTCATTTTCAGCTTCATCTGCTTGGCATCTGTGTATATTTTCTCTAATGATACTTTCACCACTAGTAGTAACCGTCGAGAAACAAGGCAATGTCTTGTCATGGTAGTTAATACAACGCCATACAATATTTCCGTTCTTTCTCGTTAATTTTTTCGTAAATCTGTAGCCCTTATAAAGGAGCATTTCCCCTCGACCCGACGAGAGAATGCTATATGGTGCTGTGTTACTAAAACCCTCCTCATTGTTTTCTCCTGAAGAAAAGTTAATATTAATAAAAAACCGCGCAAATGCAAGTTTTGGTCGCATATCGGGTTCCGTACAAAAGTTTGTTTATTTGTAAACTCTTTATTGCACATATACATAAGAAAAATACAAAAAAATAGTGAAACAAATAGAGAGGCGTACAATGGCGGACTTATCCCAAAAAGGGATTTCTTCCAGTCAATAGTCAATAGTGTACCTATGAACATTAGTTTGGAATCTTAAGAACCGTTACAAGCATTGTCAGTTTGTCTGAAACATTGTTTGTTTGAAACATTGTTCTTTGCGTGTCTACAATCTGAGATGACACGCAAAGAACTACATCTCGATCTGGTTAGACGGAGCCAAGACTTAAAGGCCACGTATACATATAAGTAGTTTTTAAATTCTTAAAAAATAAAGCACAAGAACGGACAATTTTACAGTCCTATATTTCAATCAACACACGTTAAGAATCTCATAAACTTAGGTAAGAGTTACTTGAGTAAGACGCAACCTTTTGAAGTTGATCATGATTTTCCGGGTAGGCACTGCATGATATAGTAGCGCCTATTTTAATACCCGGGGGACACGTTCAGGGTTGTGTAGGGTATCTCCTGCGGACGCGAGTAACAGATTGTACCGGGCACTAGGAAAACACTTCGACCCCTTCGGTCACGACGTTCGATCATGCTGTTCGATTGATCGAAACACGCGGAACTTTAGTTTTTTTACGGTTCGATCAATCGGACAGCAAGGATTCTTGATTCTTTGTAGTTCGGTCATTCATAAATCTAAGAAAAATGTGAAACCAGAATCGACTGCTGTCGTAAGCAAATTATTGATATTAGAATGTTCTTTGGACAAGCAATCAAAATACTCCATTGTTTCCTTAATTGCCAATTTTTTTCAACGCAAATATTTTTCACATCACAAACATTTCAATAGCACCGATTCATTTATCACTTTTACAATTGTTCTTCAGAATTTCCATCGAAATACTCTATAGTTTTCTTAATTGCAGCATTTTTGAGATTATAAAACCTAGTCTTGACAGAATTAAACCTTGGCATTGGTTTTATAGCATTAAAACCCAATTTATTATATTCATTGACTGCATCTTCATATACCTGACGAAACGGAGTAGATTCATGCTGTATCCTTTGAAGACATTCATCTATTTTTTTCCTAATTTCGTTTTCTGCTTCATCTGCTTTGCATTTGTGTGTAGTTTCTCGAATCACTAACATTTTGTCATAAGAGGTAGTAACAGTTGCATAACACGAAAAAATCCTAGTATTGATGCAACGCCACACAATGTCACCTTTCTTATTTTCTCGATTTTTCGTGAATCTGTAACCCTTATATAGGAGTACATCTTGACCCCGAATCGAAGAAATAATGCTAAATGGTATATTACTCACTTTCTCTTTCTTTATACCTGAAAAATATACTCCTTATAAAAAAACAGAAAAGATTTGTTTCGACAAAATATAATCGACTAATTGAAATTTAACTTATTCAACCCATCTAGTTGCCAAGTATTATCTGATAGAACAGGATGGATGGATCTTACACATACATATATACATATCATCGCTTTTTGCCGTGGGGGTTACAGAGACTAGCGATTTCCACTTACTACGTAAGAGTTTAGTTTAGTTCTCGTTTCCTCTAAATTCTTCAATCTCTTCATATATTTTCGGCCACCCATCCCGTGACCGACTATTAGAAAAGTTGCTACCGCCACTATCGCAGGCCGAGTGCGGAAACCACTACGCTATCGAGCTCCTCTCAACAGGTCAACGAATATAAGAATTGTATCCACAGAACTATCAACATATACTTACGAGAAAATAAGTAAATCGTCTTAACACATATGAACATTTTTATTATAAATAAATAAATTAGGTTTAACATCATTCTAAAAATTGCTACGTTATCCCTAGGATTACTATACAATATACATTCATACTATATATTATACATTCTTTTTACACGAATTGTACCTACCTTTTACTTCTTGTCATCGCCATACACATACGTCGGGAAGTAACCACTAGGATATCTTGTATTCGTAATTAGTTTAAGAATTAATGACGTATTATCGCCTATGGCCGACGAAATGAGGCGTGTCAAGTGTATATATATATAACACCACACCACTCTATTTGGAATGTTTACATTTTAAAATATTTTATTTACAACAATAACACTATTTGGGAGGCTCTTCGGTCTTTCCTTCAAAATACTCTATTGTTTTCTTAAGTGCGGCCTTTTTAGTACTATAAAATCTATTCCTGACGGTAACAAAGTTTGGCATAGGTTTCACAGCATTATAACCCATTTTATTATATTCATTGACAGCATCTGTATATACTTTACGAAAGGGTGTAGATTCACGCTGTATTCTTTGAAGACACTCATGTATTTTTTTCTTAATTTCGTTGCCTGCTTCGTCCGGCGGGCATTTGTGTGCATGTTCCTTAAGAACTACTTTACCACGAGTGTTAACTGTCGCGAAACAAGACAATGTTTTGACATGGCAGCAACGCCACACGACATCACCATTTTTATTTACTCTATTTTTCGTATATCTGTGGCCTTTGTAAAGGAGCAGATCATGGCCTTTAATCGAAGAAATAATGCTAAATGGTGCAGTGTCATTCACGTCAACCCATATGGTTTTATCTGGAAAAACAAACTGATTTAAAAAAGCTCGAGGAACTTTTATTTAACCACAAGATTCCTAGTAACGAGCCAGTAACCACAGTTTTAGCTAAAACCTGAGTCCTGGTCTAACTATGTAAAGGAGATATACAATAAATTTTTCTATGATCCTCCGTGGATTAAACACGAGCAAGAATCAATCCAAACGTGGTTTTAAGAGGAGAAAAATTATGCTATGAACCTAATTAAATGAACCTAGTGAACGGGTTGGGGGTAGAGAATGTTAAGTGTCATAGCAATTTTTTTAAATATATTAATTACAACTTATTTAACTAACAACTTACAACTCACTTGACCCATGCTACTCTGCGCGCTTGACTGATTCACTGTCAAAATATTCCATCGACTTCTTAATAGCTTTTTGTTTGTGATGATAAAATGTGGACTTAACATAATCAAAACTAGGCATCGGTTTGATTGCATTAAAACCCGTTTTGTTATATTCATCAACTGCCTCAGCATATATCTGACGAAACGGTGTAGATTCTACATGTATCCTGTGCAGACATTCATTTATTTTTTTCTTTATTTCGTTATCGGCTTCGTCTGGTGAGCATCGATGTAAATTTTCTTGAATGATAGATGCACCATGGGTAAAAAGTAATGCATTACAATAGGGTCTATTGACGCAGCGCCAAACAAGGTGACCATTTTTTTTAACTCGAAATCTTGTATATCTATAACCGTTTAAAAGAAGAAGTTCGCGACCTCGTTTCGTAGAAGTAATGGTAAAAGTGTTACTGTCGCTACCACCCGGTTCCTGTTTTATATCTGAAATAAAAATTAAAAAAATATTCAACAAATTAATTAGATTTCCGTGGACAGCATTTATGGACTTTATTTATAACGAATTAGATTTCGAGACAAAGAAAATTAAAAGAAAAAAATTCTTGCGTCGTTTTATTCAACTTATCACTATTTTTATAACAATGATAGACCTAGCACAGTCCTCTTAGTACACTCATATTTTATTTACTTAAATAATACAAATTTTACTGTGGTTTAAACCTTAAAATTTTATTTACTACTACTATTTGATGTTTTTATCCTGTTTTTGTTGCTGATTTTGAGCCTGTACAAATGATAATTCCGCCTTTAGTAACGCGTGTTTTCTATGTCTACGGAAACTGTTCTTTAGGCTACAGAACTTAGGAAAATTTTTAATTGCATTATAACCACTCTTGTTGTATTCCACCACGGCGTCTTGGTATATAGTTCTAAAAGAAGTGGGTTCGCTTTCTACTCTTTTAATACATTTTTTTACTATTATCTTAATTTCATTATCTATATTGTTCTGTTCACAGTTGTGAGGTTCCTCTCTGAGTATTAATTTATTAATAGTTGCTATGAATGCGTTACAATAATTTCTTTTTACACATCGCCAACGTATTTGGCCATTTTTATAAACATAGGCTTTTGTGTATCTGTAGCCATTGTAAACAAGAAGTTGTTTACCCTTATTTGACTGAATTACTTTAAACGGTGCACCTTCGTAGTCAACTTCGGCTGCAATAAATAAAATAAGTATATAATCGAGCCAGCCAAATTTTAGTCGCACATAATGTGTAACATCTGATATCTAACCTAGGTATTAATCCGGTCAAATAAAACATTGAAGCTTGCCATAATTCGCGTAGAGCTGAAAATTTGTATTGAGTTAGCTCCAAAGTAAGTTCGAGACCTGTGTTATTTATGCATAAGGAATAAAAACGGGGATTTTTTACCATTAATTTAAAATAGCATTGCTCACATTCACACTAATTATCAGTTCTATGGGAATTATTGTAAACTTACCACTATTTTTATGACTAACTTGTGCGGACTAAATATTGATTTATTTATGGATAAGATCAAGACACCAAATGTACTACTATAAAATCGATTTAAATTTTTAATAGGTTTTTTCTCGTCCCACAAACCTCTGTAATGCACCGAACAGAACAAAAAAAATTATTCTTTTATAGAGGTCTATAAAAGAATAATTTTTTTTTGACACCACAACTGACAAACTGGGTTGACAAATGAAGCCGAAAAACGTTTTACAAAAATGACAGTGTGTGAAAGTGATGTGACCTTGCAACTAAACATCGACATTTTGTATCGATATTAAGTATATAAAATAAAAACTGAACTCGAAACGCGCGCACCGACGGGTGTCGTACACGCAAAGCTTTCACAGAAGATATTACCTGACAATCACCAACATAGGTTAAAAACCATGTCTGACATCCCGCTTACTCAGCTGTCTGTTTCTCTACGGAAAAATAATTTATTCTTCTAACTTAATGAACATCGCAAGATTCGAATTTCCAATAATATTTCTATAAATTTAGATTCAAGTGCATTTACTTAATAAAACAACTATAATTAGTATATTCTTAAGCACAATATTTCACAAAATAATTTTCAAATCCGATTTATAAAAACGTTTGCGTTCAAGCAAACTACCTTCATTTAGAGTATTTTATAGTACTTTTTTTGATGCTGATATTGAGCCTCTAGCATTTCCAATTGACAATCCAGCTCTCAGCAATGCTAGTTTTCTATGCCTCAAAAAACTGTCTTTTACGCTAGTGTACTTAGGGAAGTCTTTAATAGTATTATAACCCAGTTTGTTATATTCCAACACAGCGTCTTGATATATTATCCGAAAAGGAGTGGGTTCAGTTTCTACTCGTTGAATACATTTTTTTACTATTAACTTAATTTCATTATCTATAGTGTTCTGTTCACAACTGTGAGGTTCTTCTTTGAGTATGATCCTATTCGTAGTTGTAATATATGCATTACAATCTTTTCTTTTTACACATCTCCAACGAATTTGGCCACGTTTATTAGCGTAGATTTTTGTGTATCTGTAGCCATTATAAACAAGGAGATCTTTACCCTTATTTGACCGAGTTACTGTAAAAGGTGCACCATCGTAGTCAACTTTAGCTGCAATAATAAAATATATATAAAAAAAGGGAACACCTCATGTTGAATACATAGAGTCCAAAGTTGTGTTCTAATTTCTGTTTCAAATACATGTGAATTTGTTCGATGTTTTTTGGTTACAAGCAAAATACCTGCGGCTCATCTAAAAAAACTATTCGATAAGATACGATTATGACATAGGATTCTAGAATTATATAAGAATTCTGATTTATAAAAATTACTCTCGTATCTATCTAGTAGATTCGAGTGTAAATCTGAACTTCGAATAACAGTACATAGTTCGATGAAGCAGTGTTTTGCGACAAGCTTCTTCATTTCGATGCTGCATTACTCTAATACTTACCTCATAACTTCGATGAATATGTGCCTTGAGGCAAGTTAATTTTGATGACATTATGTTAAGAAGTTTCTTTACTGCGATATATTTTCATTTCGAAACTATTGGAATTTGATGCTTTTTTGTTTAAAACCTTATTATATCATAGATTAGCTATAATATAATAGGTGGCTATTCTCGCCCGACAAATCTCTCTATTTGCATCGCAAAATATGATCATTTTTATAAATTCAAAGTCATTACAAATTTAAAGTTCTTTTCCTTTTTTGACTCTCTTTTAAAGGAGTTAATTTGCGATAAGTTTCAATTGACAAATGATTTGTACCAATGTTCGCATAAATATAATAAAAAGCTATTGAATTAATGCAATAAATTTTATTAAAACGTTTAAAGAATTTATTTCTCAAAAATAATATACAGATTGGTATTAATTTACTGAGAAATTTAATACTTTTAAATTGAAACATTTTCTCGACGAGTATCTAATGAGGTTCACAATAGGTGGACCTATTGTGCCATTACTATTGTATATGTGCAATAAAGGTTAAATAAGTAAAAAAAAATAAACAACAATTACACATTTTCACAAAAACGGTCTATTGAGGTTCACAATAGGTGGACCTATTGTGCCATTACTATTTATTTGTGCAATAAAGGTAATACGTGGACTTATTGTGCCATTACTATTGTATATGTGCAATAAAGGTTAAATAAGTAAAAATAAATAAACAACAATTACACATTTTCACAAAAACGGTCTATTGAGGTTCACAATAGGTGGACCTATTGTGCCATTACTATTTATTTGTGCAATAAAGGTTAAATACTTAAATAAAAATAAATAAACAACAATCACACATTTTTCACAAAAACTGTCTATTGAGGTCAAGTGTAAGTTGAATTCCCACACGTAGGGTTCGATACCGTACCTTCGAACGATAAACTAATATGGGAAAAATTAACAAAAACAAAATTTTCGTCTCCATTTAGCAAAGTACCTTCAATTAGAAAAAAATTTAAAGCGCTTTTTTCTTGCTCATATTAAACCTGTAGTATTTCCAATTGATGCTCCTGCTTTGAGCATTGCATGTTTTCTATGCCTAAAAAAACTAGTCTTTAGACTTGTGAACTTAGGAAAGTCTTTAATAGTATTATAACCCAGTTTGTTATATTCCAACACAGCGTCTTGATATATTTTCCGTAAAGCAGTGGGTTCAGTTTGTATTCGTTTGATACATTTTTTTACTAAAATTTTAATTTCATTATCTATAGTGTTCTGTTCGCAGCTGTGAGGTTCTTCTTTGAGTATGATCTTATTCGTAGTTATTATACATGAATTACAATTATTTCTATTTACACAGCGCCAACGTATATGGCCACATTTAGCAACATACATTTTTGTGAATCTGTAGCCATTACATACAAGAACGTCTTTACCTTTATTTGACTGAGTAACTTTAAATGGCGCACCTTCGTAGTCAATTTCATCTGCAATAAATGCAATAAAATATATATGTCGCAGGAACATAGGTAAAACCAGGAGTTTCGCGAAATCTCTAGGGATACCACGAAATCGCGGAAGATAACGATTATTCATATATATTACGTCATCTTACTGAAAATGTTTAGTGATATGTCGTATCCCTAAACTAAAAAATACTATTGATGAATAAAGTTGTGTGCATGTGCATTGTATGAGAGAGATTAATAATAATGTGTGGAAATTTATTTTTAAGAAATATTCAATCCACAAAAAGAAGTATTGAACACTATATGCAATATAGTAAGTAGTTCATATAGGCATACAAATCAAATATCGACATAAAAACCCACGAAATTAAGTGCCAGCTACAATAAATTGTTACATTTATCTATGCTCGAACTTTTCCTTAATCAAAAACAACAAATCGATTTTATGCTTCAATTTGGTGGTACTCCAAGTGGCTCACTAGTCGTTGTCATTTCCAACGTATTTGAACACTCTTGAGCCCTTATAGCTTTCATTTGTTCCTTTTTCAGCCTTTTACACATGTTGTAATAATTTGGCATTTCTTTAATATGGTTAAAACCACACGCATTATATCTGTCCACTTCATCTTGGTAGATACTGCGTACATTTGCGTGAGGATCTTCTTTAATTCTTTCCAAGCATGACTGTATCCTCTTCCTAATCTCGTACTTGACTTCATTCGGTGCACATTTGTGTTGTGAGCATTTTAAAATTTTATTGCCTTGTGTCCAAATTCCCGCGCTGCATACTTTTGTTTGTGTAGCGCAGCGCCAGCGTATCTGGCCAGACTTGTTTGTCGAACGTTTAACGTAACTGTGTCCTTCGTGGATAAGAAGTTGGCATCCTCTTTCTGACGTAATTATATCAAATTTATTTGAAGTTATCGTAGCCGAATTATCGCACAGAACAAATTCTGTAACTAAAAATAAATAAAATGGTAAACCTGTCTATAATCTAAACTTTGTCAGCACGTTTGGTGCCAACTAAGAGTATGTTAGGAACTAATTTGAAAAAAAAAAAACAAAATGTCAACGTCAAAAAAAGAGTGACAGATGGAGTTGTAACAATATAGTATAGAAACGTGTACCTACTTATAAAATAAATTATACTACGACGTTGCTTCCTCGATATTTATTCAATCAATTCACTATGCAGCTCGCTCTGCTATGTACTAGGCATGACACAATTTTTAGGACCTAGGGATAAAATAAAATAAGTCCAAAATTTACATCCGACTCTCGTCCCACCCTTACCTGTCACCGGCGGAGGCGCCATACTTCATTCGCTTTTTGTGTGCGGGCATGGCAACACACACACTACAACAATATTTTTAATTTCTTTATATTCCAAGTATCTGGAATATCTTTAAATTAATTTATAACCTCAGTGTCAGTGGAAAATGACGTACTTTAAATTCATTTCACTCGTAAACAACAAAAAATGTAAGTATTTTTTCATTACCTGAATATCTGGTTTGAATATTAACGATACTTTGAAAAAGTTATAATGCCTAACAAAATGTTAGATAACTACGTATTTATGTTGCATTGGCTACTATTACTCGTACGTAATCGTGATTTTACATCACACCTGTGTGCCCCTGCGGGTACTTTGATAACATTTAATCATAAACTCAACAAACAACGGTCGTTAGACCAATTGAATTTTATTTTTTCTCCGCTGACCCAACTATGCACCTACCTTCCTTTTATCTAGGAATTGTCTGTGCATGATGTTGCATAATACAATATCGCGAATAGTATCTCGCGTCCTGAGTTGCGATTTTACATGAATCGTAACCATAATATGCGTCACATGTTTAAGTCTTACATTTGTAAAAACATTTTTTCGTGGCAAAACACGAATCTACATATGTATTGATAATTTTCTTCTTATTCCTTGATTGTTCTGACCGTCGTTAAAAGTTAAACGCAAGGCCCAATTGGGTTATTTGTTGATGAAAGATTAATCATATTGAACTACGATATAACAAGTATGTTCAGAATAAGTCTGGGTCCAATTCTATACTGAAGACCCTGGAATAATTGTGTAAACAAGATTTTAGCCAAGCATAAGCTGTCATCATTGCAACATTTAAAATTAAACTTTTATCCGTTACGTCAATTGCTTAATTGTTTATTGTGATAAAAACGTACGTACCTATTTTGTACGCATTCGATTTTTTCGATTTTAACGTTACTTCGTTAGTGACTGGATGGGTCTGTCTCAGCTGTATTCACAGTCTTAAAAACCCATCAAACCCCATTGGGCCCACTTGGTGCCCTAATCCTCCTTACCCATCCATGGGAAGGACAGTGCCCCAATATTGGGGACATTAAAATAGCTATGATGATGGCGGTTGGTCTACGGGTAGTCAACGAGGAGTCTACAGGCGATCTACGGGTACTCTACGGGTGGACTACGGGTGGACTACGAGTGATCTACGGGCGGACTACGAGTGATCTACGTGTGGACTGTGCTAAGCACATACAGAATTACAATGCGATTGTAGTCACGTGTGCTCCGACCCAATAGATCTACAATGCGATTGTAGACGGGGTTAGAATTACAATGCGATTGTAATCAGGGTTTTACACTATAGTCAAGCACATACAGAATTACAATGCGATTGTAGTCACGTGTGCTCCGACCCAATAGATCTACAATGCGATTGTAGACGGGGTTAGAATTACAATGCGATTGTAATCAGAGCGACTATAGTCAAGCACATAAAGTCCGATAGAAGAACAACAACAACGCAGAAGATATGCAGCTGCCCAGTTTCCTTACGCAAAATGGGCCCAATCAAGAGGCCTAACTACAAAATCTTCGCGCAAAGTAAAGTATTACCCAATATGACTACGATATAATCGTAGTCTAGTTTATATACTACACCTATATAACAGCACATATAGAACTACAATGCGATTGTAGTCGCGTGTGCACTGCCCAATAGAACTACAATGCGATTGTAGTCAGGGATACACATTTACCCTTAGAATTACAATGCGATTGTAATCAGGGTTTTACACTATAGTCAAGCACATACAGAATTACAATGCGATTGTAGTCGCGTGTGCACATGTAATTTTAATAAGTCTAATTTTTGCCATTTCGACTCGAGATGATGATGATGATTATTACCTTATGTAACTACAACGCGATTGTAGTCAGGTATACACTTTATTACCCATTAGAACTACGACGCGATCGTAGTCTGGTTTATAAGTATTTTTACTTACTTACTTATTTTATACACACTTTTATTAGCATAAACAGAACTACAATGCGATTGTGGCCAAATATACACATTATCAGCCAGATATACGCAATAGAACTCCCAAGCTATCGTAGATAAACTATTATCCGAAGTATAACTATGCAAATAGTAATATTATCAGATGATAACCATGTAACAAAAGTGTGTATCTTACTATACATTTCGAACACCCTTTAAGTATCTCATACTTATTAAAACTTTACTAGACTGATACAGTCAAGTATTATTTTTTCTGGCTGCGTAAGTTCTTGGAACTATAATGATGTTATAACCATGCACTGTCAGTATTAACTCAGCTCTGTTCATTTCAGCTAAACACGGACTTCGAGTCTCAACTCTTGGTAGTGACAGATTATCTGTATGTATCTGTTATTATAAATGTTTGAACATCAGGACTGATGAAAATCGCTGACCATTGCTGGTCATCATAACAGGTATGTACTCATACCAAATATCTAAACATTGGGGAGCAGATAGAGCCCAAGAGAAAGCTGGGAAACGGAGTTCGGTAAACTGAGGAAAGGAAATCCACTCATCAATCGAGATGATTATTCGCCAAATATACATAATTTAGATAATTTACAATATACACGTCTGGTACATTTATTCAATACTTTTAATAAATCGACTGATCAATCGATCAATCAGTTATTGCCTTTATATTTCATATATTAAACAGGTATTCTATGTCACTATTGAGTATGGCGTCAAATTTGACAGTATTTTAAATAAACTGTTCCGGCGATCAATTTTCTCCTAAAAAGTTTGTATAATGAAATATTTTCATTGTCAGTCCGGGTGACTCCGGAACCACCCAATATCGGGTCAATATCCGATACCGGTCTCTTTATCTTTTTATAATTAGCAACTCGCTTCACTGACAGTTGCCCATGTATCTTTATACATAAAGAACACATACCTACATAAAGTTTTATACATAAAGATTATAATACATAAAGATTCAGCTTCTTGACTGATTTTTTTGCATCCAATCCAATCCATCCAAAGTAATGATACCTAATACAAACTGAGATTATGTACTTACTTATTATTACATACTTTATTTCAATACTTACATATGATCAAGCTTATCAATCCAATTAACCGGCTTCTACGCTCACTATAGTTGTACAACAGCAACGCTCTAAAGCACCTTATAAATGGAATATAAGTGCCTTAAGCCAGTAAGAGCAGTGCTTTCTTTTTGGGCAAATTAAAGTAAGATAACAAAGCACTTGTTTCTTAAGAACTAGACATTAGCTCCTTAGCTCTAGCTTGAGCAAGCAAGTACTGAACAATATTAGATACTCAGTATGTTGTTTTTTAGTTTCTGTCTATGGGGATTTATTCAAATAGCCAATATGGCAATGGATTTTTTCTGATCGTAAATGTGTTGAATACTCTACGTAAACTCGAATCTTTGGAACTAATATCCCCATCATTCTATTAATAATTCAATTTCCTCCGCAAATTTAATTCAACAACTGGATGCATAATTATAGATATCTATCTTAGTGATTTGGATGCAAATTTTTTGATCAATAAAAAAAAAAAGAAAGAAAAAAAAAAAAAAAAAAGAAAAAAAATAAAGAAGACGTAAAGTAGTATAATATGGACCTTTTCTTTCTACAGCTACTCTGTATTTATTACAAATAACTCCTAGCCAAGGTCATCTGCAACGACTTGCGCGAGTAAGTTACCATTTGGAACAAGGAAGTAATCTATTATCGAGAATCTAATCACAATTAAAGACTCTCTTGTCATTACACGGCCTTTGCCTATACGTTACAGAACTTTTAGATTCTTCTTTTGGAAAACTAAGCATCATAACTATTTTCTTTATAATATGTATTTGTTACTGGAAACATAATAAGCTTGTACAGAAAGTACACTTGAATTTCGTTTGTTGAATTCAGTATTTCGTTAATAGTTCTAACTAAAGGCTCGTGCATACGAGTACGTACTCATAACAAAAGTTATATTAAAATCATCGTACTGTGGGTAGGTACCTAATACTACCTATAGTTTATACTCTATGACTGTAGCCAATTCACCTATATATTCGGCTAAGTACAGTCTATAAAAACAGTGTAGTTTATATAAACAGTATATTTCAGCAGAAATGTACCGACCTCAAATTTGCATATTCATGTTTTTTCTCTTGCAAACTAATATACGTATATTTGTCAGGTGAAGATACTCCTCGAGTACTTATAGAAAGAATCCTGAATTAGTATAGTGTCCTTTCAACTCGACACATTAACCATCTAGAAGTGTATGTTCATAATCAATACAATAAAGATTTCTAACATTAGGTAGTCAAAATTCTAGTCGCTATTCGTAAAATTAACTCTGAGCAAGCACCTCTGCCTGCGTTGAGTTTGCTATTGCAGACTAAAAAATGTTCATTCATCACATCTCTCTTAGTAAATATTTACGTTTTAAAGTTAACATATCCTATTCCCAAATAAGCCTGTTAAAATATCCTGTCTCACAGGAAATAACTATGATAGTGTTAATTTGGTTATGTTAATTATTGTCCCATAAGGTATACTCATAGAACTTTTAATCTGTTTCTTGTTAACTTCTTTTTCTCCCAAAATATCAAGGCTAGCAACCAAAGTCTGTATCCTACAGAACTTAAACATTGTATTTGATAAGCTTTAATATTTTTCACCATTTTGCATTACAAAATGAAAAAACCGTAATGGCATTGCATCACATAGCCTACTCGAAGAATTTTTTTCTTAAATTTCGTATTTTTTTTTTTTGTTTATTACTAATATCTTTTTTGAAGATAATCGTAGATGCAACTACATTTGTATTTATTCATGTAATTAACCATCCTATATCAAAGTATCTAAGGATCCACTTTTAATAGCTCACATTAAAGAATAATAATAATTAATATTATTATAATGATATAAAAATAAAAATCTTGCAAATTTCGCAATGGTTCTAAACATCTGCATAGTGAATTGATTGAATAAATATCGAGGAAGCAACGTCGTAGTATAATTGATGGTTAAACAAACTTACCTTAATGAAGTTTGACCATAATTATACAAGACGTTGCTTCCGAAGATATTTATAACCTGCGCCCGTCCCAATCAATATGTTAAATACATATTACGCGATATCCCAAGCGCCACATTTCGAAATTTTGTTCTAAAGGAATGAAGTATGGCGCCTCCGCCGGTGACAGGTAAGGGTGGGACGAGAGTCGGATGTAAATTTTGGACTTATTTTATTTTATCCCTAGGTCCTAAAAATTGTGTCATGCCTAGTACATAGCAGAGCGAGCTGCATAGTGAATTGATTGAATAAATATCTTCGGAAGCAACGTCTTGTATAATTATGGTCAAACTTCATTAAGGTAAGTTTGTTTAACCATCAATTATATTAATTTATATAAGAACAGTATTATTAAAAACAAGAGACAACCTAACAAGTATACTCGTAGTACAGCACATGTACATGATCAGGCACACAAGGCGGATACAACCAGCTAAGTCGATTCCCTACTGGGTTTTAAACACTGGCAGTAAGATGAGGACAGAAATGGTAATAGAAAATAAAACAATACATTTTCAGAAAATCACGCTACGTATATATTTTTTAATCAACCCAAAAAGTAGGGTTTTCAGGGTCTTTACGGTTGGGTTGCATCGAAATTGATGTTTTCTATTTCAATTTATTTATTATTGCTTCCATGGTTAAGTACATAGATCACATAATACAGAGAATATAAAAAAATCACATGGACCCTGGTAGGGCACTACAATAAATAACAATTTAGATAATAACATATTTCAATTAACTACTTACTTAAGTACAAATCATTAATTAATAATTTTTGTTAAGGTTGTGTCAAAGTTAACGTTACATCGCCGAAGACGTTCGCCCCGGTAAAGCACCGCTTCGCCTACGCTGTATAGTCGTGTGTATAGTCTTTTATAGATATAAACTTAAGCGATACAAAATGCGCTATGCCTTCGCCCCCGCTCCTTGCGCTGCTTACTCCTTGCTCGCGCTGTAACCCGTAGGCGGAGCGGGAAGAATAAACAGAACTATGGTAAGACATCTAGAATGGAACTCATCAACCTCGGTCGTCCCGCTACGTTAATGGGAAAGTTGGGAAAAATTGTTTCAACAAAACGAATAAAATTTAACAATGCTTCAATTTTGTGTTTCACTAAGATGCTCTATGTATTTGTCATTGGTCCTGAGCACTTTCCAAATCTTTCCTTTGTTGCCTTTTCAGACGTTTGCACATGTTGTGATAATTTGGCATTTCTTTAATTAAATTAAAACCACACGCATTGTATTTGTTCACTTCATCTTCGTAAATACTGCGCACACTAGCGTTAGGATCTTCTTTCATTCTTTTCAAGCATGACTGTATCCTCTTTCTAATCTCGTACTTGATTTTATTCGGAGTACACTTGTGCTCTCCTATTTTTAAAATTTTATTGCCCTTTGTCCAAATTCCCGCGATGCATGTTTTCTTTTGTGTAACGCAGCGCCAGTGTGTTTGACCAGACTTATTTGTCGCACGTTTAGCGTAACTGTGACCCTCGTGGATAAGATGTTGGCATCCTCTTGCTGATGTAATTATATCAAATTTACTTGAAGAGGTCGTAGCTGAATCATCGCACAATACAAATTCTGTAACTAAAAACAAATTAAATGGTAAACCAGTCTGTAATCTAAACTGTGTTAACACGTTCAGTGCCAACTACCAGTATACTCGTAGTACCTGTCTGTATGTACATGTACATGATCTGGCACACGATGCCAACTACGTGAATTCTCGTAGTGACAGTTAGTCTTAGGTAGGCAGTAGGAAGAGGAAAAAATAGATTCTGTGGCAATGGAAATAAAACAATCTTTTTTCAGAAAATCGCGTTCTATATAATTGTTTACGTAATTGACATTGGTTCTTAAGCACCTTTCATAGCTTTCATTTGTTGCCTTTTTCAGCCTTGTACTAATGTTGTGATAATTTGACATTTCTTTGATTAGATTAAAACCACACGCGTTAAATCAGTCTACTTCATCTTCGTAGATACTGCGCACGTTTGAGTACGGATCTCTTTTTAATTCTTTCCAAGCACGACAGTATCCTCTTTCTGCTTGATTTCATTTGGTGTACACTTATGCTGAGAGTTTTAATGTACACTTATGCTGAGAGTTTTAAAATTGTATTGCCTTGTGTCCAAATTCCCGCGCTACATATTTTCTTTTGTGTAACGCAGCGCCAACGTATTTGACCGGACTTGTTTGTCGAACGTTTAATGTATTTACGTCCCTCGTGGATAAAATTTTGGAAACCTCTCTCTGTTATAATTATATCAAAATTATTTGAAGTCCTATCGGCGCAATTAATAAATTCTGTATCTATAAAAATAAAAGGTAAAGTCTATAATCTTGTTAATTCTACTTTCACATGTATAGGTAAGAATAAAAGAATGAATATCGTTTACAAAATATTTAATGAACTACACTATATGTATGGTTTTCTCGTGTTCTCTACTTATGTTATGAAGTAGATTTAACACTAGAAACGTGGCATCTCATCGTGACGTTTCAGTTTAGAGCGGATGATAGATTTGAACGAGGGACAGCGGAGACAGCGTTTTTAAAAGTGGCGGATAAAAAAACAACATGATTCATTTTTTTATGTTTATGATTGTTAACAATTAAAAATTATTTTTATACCAATATTAAAAATTTGAATGTTACACACCTTTTAAATTACAGTTTATAATTAAATCAAATTAAGTAATAAAACAATTAAACTAAGTATACCTATATGAAATACCTAATAGCCCTAGACGAAGCAAGCTCGTGTGCAAGTCGACTTGTCGAGTGTCTCGCAAAGCTAAGGAACTTACTGACCCTTAGTTCATCAAAGTACCTAGGCGTTACACGTTTAACTAACGGTTGCAATTTGTAACATTGTCACACATTAAGAATATTTTTCTCGTTTAGTAACTGTTACAGATCTTGGTGTGTCTCAACGGGTAAAAACGGCACATTTGATCCCGTTGGGTCACTAGTTGTTGCCGATGGTAATTCCGCTGAATCAAAAAATTCATATAGTTTCGCTTTCTGTAGCGCACGTTTTCTATGTCTATAAAAAGTGTCCTGCAAGCTACTATAACTAGGAAATTTTTTAATTGTGTCAAAACCACGCTTGCTATATTCAAGCACAGCCGTTTCGTATATTGTTCGAAAGGCAGTCGGTTCGTTTTCTACTCTTCTTATACATTCATTAACATATATCTTAATTTCATTGTCTATGGTGCTTGGTTGGCATTTGTGTGGCTTCTCCTTTGTAATTATTTTTCCCATAGTTCCTATGGAAGCATTACAAATATTTCTTTTTGTACAACGCCAGGAGATTTGGCCATTTAAACAAACTTTTGTTTTTGTGTATCTGTAGCCATTGTAAATAAGAAGTTCATTCCCTTTATTTGATGTAATAACTTTAAAAGGTGCATCCTCATAGTCATTGAAATCTACAATAAAAACAGAAGATAATTTTATTAGAAGAGTTATCATTATAGTAATAATGTTTTAAAACTGAATAACTACCTCTCAATTCAAATGTAGAATTGATTTGATTTATAACAAATAATGAACTATTTTAACTATGATCCATAAGTAAGTGTTGTACAGTTTGAACATTATAATAATTTATTGAATAACTTGCAGGCATACAAATGAACTACCTACTGACGTTACATCGAACGACGAAATTAGGACCTATCCAGTTTAAAATAAATTGTTTAATTTATCAATATTCGTGACTAACAACGAACGAACGAACATAACCCCAGTTAAATAATTGCGAGACAAAAAAACAATAAACAAGAGCAAAAAAAAATTGGGTTAGTATCAGAAGGTCACGATATTAGAATGAAAAAGTATCACAAAGTACACATCTCAAAAAGACTTTGTATCCAGATCGTCTTTATATCATAATTACTAAGTAGCATAATGACTACATTGCAAAATGCATAAGTAGAAAAATGACTATCTTGAAACGACTACATAAACCCGACGGCAAATAAACTGTATTGATACACTATGCATAATTTTCGTGGTCTTCTAAAACTATATTGATAGATTGAGCATCATTTTCGTGGTCTTCCAAAACGAGCTCATAGATCGTTGTCATTTCCGAAGTTTCGACATTTGTCATTGGCTCTTGAGAACTTTTCAAAGACTTCATCCTTTGCCTATACATCGTTGATCTTACGCTATTAAAATGCGGCATTTCTTTAATGAGATTAAAACCACACTTATTATATCTGTCCACTTCCTCTTCATAGATGTTACGCAACTTCGCGTAAGGTTCTTCTTTAACTCTTTCCAAGCATAACTGTATCCTTCTCCTAATCTCATTTTTGATTTCACTTGCTTTACATTTGTGCTGTGAGCGTTTTAAAATCTTATTTTCCAGCGTCCAGATTCCCGCGCTACATATTTTCTTTTGAGTGCAGCGCCAACGTATTTGACCAAACCGGTTTGTCGAACGTTTAATGTAACTGTATCCCTCGTGGATAAGAAGTTCAGATCCTCTTTTGGATGAAATTATATCAAATTTGTTCGATGTAGTCTTAGGTCTCAAAAAAGAGCATATAACAAATTCTGTATCTAAAACAAAATAAACGGTAAAAATGTCTACAACGTAAAATTTGTTAATTGTATTTTTACATCTTTAGGTGCGAATAAAACAATGACAACTGTTAGAAAATTATATAATTAACTACACAAATTAATTTACATTATATAAGGCTTTATTGTTTTATTTTTCTTGAGGTTTTTTAACTTTATCTCTACTTCTATATAAAGAAGATTTAACACTAGAAAAGGGTGGCATATCTTTTATTTTATTCATACCACTATTGTTATATTCTTGGACAATCTCCCGATAAATAGAAGGAACTTTACGATCTTTCTCAATTTGAACTCTTCTCTTGCATTCTTCTATTTTCTGTTGTATTATATATTTAACATTTCTTCTTAGACACGTATGATTCATATGACTAATAACTGTTGCTTTCTCAGTCTTAAATCCTCCAGTATATTTTTTGTCTCCACATCGCCAAGTTGCTACTCCGCTTTCATCAGTGTCATATTTCTCATATTCAATACCATCATAAACAATATGATCGTCATCAGTGGAAATTGGATCAAAATTATCGTCAACAAGTTTAAATGGAACTGAAAATAAAACATATAAATTATATAGATATTCAAAAGTTAATAGACCTCATCTCTGTCCTCGGGCAAGATTGTGGTCAAGAGCAAACCCATCTTTTATAAAAAAAGTTATTCATACATCTTTACGCAGACCAAAGGCACAGAATTAATATAAGTACTACGTACAGAAAGTAAACTCCCTGCCCCTCCCGCAATATGGCACCCCTCCGCACTTCTCCCCCGTTCTTGTGTGTATTGGGACGCTATGACTATGAAAACACACATTGACGTGTTACTGACGTGTTCACGTATATACAGTTTCATTTGTAGTAGTAGTAGGTATATTTGACGCCCCGTTTCTATGAAGCGCCCGCCCTGTGCCAAAGGCCAGGAAGATGATGATTTCAATGTATACCAAATTGAATGTTGGGCCAGTCCGCGGTGTTATATTTGTATGCATTCAAACTGATATAATTGTTAAATTAGAATAAATATATCTGCGTTTTGAAAGGAGTTCAATTAATTTCTATGATTAAAAAAAAATAAAACAAAAACACTTAATATGTAAGTGTTCAGATGCAATAATATTTAAGCCTTATGACGGGTGTTACGAGTACTCTTGCAAAATATCCAAGAGTATTCGTAATTATTCACCAATCGTAAAAGTTCGGCTAAATAAGATTTTTGTCCACAAAATTAATAGCTATGTAATGAGTTGCAGAATATTCCTTTGTGACAACTATAAGTATTATGTGGATTTAATATATTTTATGCCTCTTTTAAACAAGAAAAGTTTGTGATGGGTGTTATAAAAATTGTGGCGGGTGTTAGGAGTGAAAATAAACTAAAACTTTTTAGACTATACATATTAATTAATGTAACAATTGAAAACTTGAATCATAATATTTAGAATATGACTTTTGGCTATGACATTAATATTAAGAACAAATCACTTTTCAAATAAATCAACCGGTGAAGCATATTTATAAAAATCCTGTTTCCTTTTGTCATTTGTTCCCGATGAGTCATACCAAGATTAGTAACACTGAGACTCAAAGGGGAAAAAAGTATCGATGAGTCACAGTATTACTCATTGCAACTGATGTTTTTCCCAATGAGTCACACTCTTACTCATCAGTACAATGGGAACAAAATAATAAGTATTTTTAAATAATAATAATAATAATTTCGTGGAGAAGTTGGGAACACATGTATAAAGATTGGATTACTTTGGGAACGACCCCGATTATCGCGGAAGTACAATAATTTTGACATACAATTAAAAAAAAAACTGTACTTTTAATAAAACTGTGACTGGTCTGTGTCTGTACTTAAGGGAAAGGTACTTTAAAAAATTACGGGGGTCTTTATGGGGCCAATAAAAGCCAAAACGATTTTTTTTTATCTATCTTTCTGTCTGTATGGTTTTACGCGCATCACGCAAAAACTACTAGACTGTACGTACATACCTTATACTTGTTTAAACTTTACTATACTTTAAAATTGAAACAGAAATCAGTAGGTATTCAAAGCATTTATTTAATTCTCAAGTTACATACGAGTACGAAATAGTCAAAAACTTATGAGATAAAATTGATAAAAAACAGCATGCATTTATTAATTCAAAATTGTGACAATTAGTACCATTAACTACAACTACACAATATTAGCCTAGGTGGGTTTAAATCTTATACAAGATAACTACGTTTAGGAGTAAAACCTACAAAAACTTCATTTCACTACAAAGATTCTCATCAAAAGCTTATCTTATTATCAAAACATTTACGTGATAGAATTTATCCACAATAGTAAATCTAAAAAGTTGCCATATTTCAAAAAGTAATGTTACATCATTCTCCATGGCACCTCGTTTAAAATTCTTATGAACTACGATTCTTAGTATCGAACACTTAGGAGAACATGGAAGTAATTAGTATGCAAATGAGATCTGATAATACAGTCCTAATATTTATATCATGCAAGTAAATTCAAAATAAAAATGTTCCTAATTATAGTAAGCATTCGAGCACTGTGGTAGGAAAAGCGATCCAAAGATTAATCTTATGATGTAAACTTAAGACATACGAGTAAATGCAAATTTTGTAAACTACCTCTAAATTTCCTAATTGTGCTTGGCATCATTTTGGCGGGTATAGTTAAACATACGATACATTAATGATTTTAAAATTTTACGTGAACTAGGTACTACCAATTCGATGAAAAGTATTTTTAAATTTTAATTTATGAAGAGAGCTAACGATATACTTGAAATACTCATATTTGGAATCACGAGTAAAAATGTAATCATGTATTATAATCCACGAATTACTTCGCTTTCTTTTCTTTACTCTCTTTAACTTTCATTCTGCTTCGGTATAAGGATGATTTGATGCTGGAAAATTCTGGCATATCTTTAACTCTATTCATGCCACTCTTATTATATTCCTCCACGATCTCCTTGTAGATAACAGTAATGGAACGCTTGTCAATTTGAACTCTTTTTTTGCATTCTTCAATTCTCTCTTTTATAACAAAATCAATATTTCCAGCGGGACATACATGCTTTGTTTGACTGAGAACAGTAGAATTTTTGGCCGTGAATCCTCCTGAACACATTAGAATAGCACAGCGCCATGTTGCTACTCCATTCTCATCGGTGTCAATTTTGTCGTATTTTATACCTTCGTAAAGTAGACGATTTCCTTCGGTAGATACCGGATCTCCATTGGCATCCAAAAGTTCATATGGAACTGAAACCAGATAAGTAAAGTTAATGTAAGCTCGAAAACACCAATTGGCTGATAGAAGCAGCGTCATGATTTTTGAAAAAATGACATATAATTACATTTTTGGCCATAGAAAAACATCCTAAATCGCTTGTTACCTCTTAATTTTTATAAACGTTTACCATATGTGTGTAAAGGTTCAAAATTATGATCACCATACCTACTTATTACTATCGCTGCGGCACACATGTTTAATTTTCATGTTTTTATTTATCTTTTTGTCATACTGTTGTGTTTGTATTTCTCTTATTAGTGTAATTATAACGTGTGTGTCTTTTTGATATCAATAAACAAATTATCTATCTATCTATCTATTAACGTTAAAAGAAAAACCTATTCTAAAATCATTTATTAAGAAAACTTAGAAGTTTAAGATAATAATAAAATTTAAAATCTAACGCGCACGATTAAAAAAATACAGTAAAGCTGAAGTAAATGAAACTTCATGAAACTATTATCGCCTAGCCGTGACAATATAGTAATTGTATTTCTAGGTTTTCGTTTTACAAAAATGTATAAGCATACAACACATACATAGACATTTATCGGAATTGACAATTTAAATAATAAGTAATAAAATAATCACGTATTAAATGTATGACTGAAATCTGAATATATAAAATGTTGCGAATTAAACTAACTACCGTTCCCAAAGAGAGTAGTTGCGACTACTTACGCTTAATGGCAATATAAGAGCTAAAACTTATAAACTAGCTGATAGCCGCGGCTCTACCCACATAACTCTCGAGCCCTCCAAATATCTCCACACAAAAAAAACAATCACACCTTCGTGGTAAGGAAAATTAAAGACTTAGGATAAAGCCTAAACTAGTCAGTATACCGACGAATAAAATTGATTGAGTAAAATCAATTTTATTCGACGTCGTCGGTTTATGTACCTATTTAAAAAAGTTACATTTACCTTATTGAGTTAATTATTTCATTCATGAAGAGGATAAACGACATTATTTATTTTTTAAATATTTGGGAGTATTACTTAAAGTATGGAGATCGTCTCGTTCGATCTAAAACTGAACGCACATCCATTGTAAACTATGTACTTTAAAACAATTTTGTTAGTGGAGGGGCATTCAGTTTTAGATTAAACGATCTCTACCTACTTAGGAATAACTATAATTCTCCAATCAAAATCATTTTGACTTCTTTTCTTTAGTCTCTTTAACTTTCATTCTACTTCTATACAATGACGACTTGATGCTAGAAAAATCCGGCATATCTTTAACTCGATTCATGCCACTCTTATTATATTCCTCTACAATCTCCTTGTAGATAACAGTAATGGAACGCTTGTCAATTTGAACTCTTTTTTTGCATTCTTCGATTCTCTCTTTTATAACAAAATCGATATTGCCTGCGGGACACACGTGTTTAGTTTGACTGAGAACGGTTGAATTCTTGGCTTGAAAACCTCCAGAACACATAATAATAGCGCAGCGCCAATTTGAGACTCCATTTTCATCAGTGTCAACTTTTTGATACTTAATCCCTTCATACAGAAGACGGTCTCCGTCGGTAGATATCGGGTCACCATTCGCATCGACAAGTTCATATGGTACTGAAAAAATATTAACATTAAAGCACCTGAGTGTATTATCTTAAGTACCTACGTTAAAAGTATAAAAATAAGTATTAAATTAAGTAATATAAAAGAGGTACAATAAATTAAACTCGTTAGAGCGTATTTTTTAACGTCACTACGTAGGTATTCTTTTGTAACCATTAAATATAATATTTTGAGCCATGAGAAATAATTACGTAGAAATATGAAAATAACGTCAACACGAAACTTTTCACGTTTTCTTGTGAAAACTTTTTATTCAATTTTGATTTCTGACAGTTTTCTATCTGGCTACACAGATTTACTACCAGTATTTACAATACGGTAACATTTTTTTTCTTTTTTATCTTCTCTAACATGAATACATTTACACTTTATAGTATCCGTTCGTCGTCCATTTATATGTCGGTAAGGGGTGATTATGGTTCGTGTTTTCCATTATAATGCAACCACTGGCATCTAGCTTTAATTGAGCGTTACATTTGCCGACGAGTCTTTTAGAACACCTAAGATTTTTCTTATACTTATTTTGGAAAGAAAACGTGTAGCCCTTATATAGAACTACTTTCCTGCCGTCTGCCATCGTGAGATACGTCAGATAATCTGCAAAAATATATAAAAAACAGTCGAAACGTAATGACTAGAATAAACAATTTATTTATATACTTATATACATGTAGTAAAACTGCAGCTTGTCTAAATTTTAACTACCGAATGAAAGATGCGGTTTTCAGTTTTGCTTTTTATTTTTTACGAAGGAACCCTAAACATTTCCGAGATAAAAACTACCTTTGTATCTTCCTTTACCCTAAAGCGAATATCCCAAAAAATCGGATAAGCCGTATAGAATATTACCCTAAACAAACAGACAGAAAATCTAGAGAATAGAATATAAAGATTTCTAAAATAACAGCAAATTACACAGATATAGCAACAAACATTATGGCCAAGAATACAATTTTACACGATTTGCCATGGCATATATTTGAATACCGAAAGAGTAAATTTTAAATACTTGACTAAACTAAGTCTACACTTTAAAATAAAGACCACTCGACGTTTTTGTAAACTTTGGTGGAGGGTGATTGTGACTTGTGTCTTCCATGACTACAACACCATTGTCGTTGATCTTCAATCGAGCATTGCACTTCCCCACAGCCCTTCTCGAACACCGTAGGTACTTTTTGTGATGTTTGTTTACAAACGAAAAACTGTAGCCCTTATAAACAATTACTTGCTTGTTGTTCTCCATTGGCAAATACTTCAGCTCATCTGTAATTAAATTCAGGGTAAAAGTTAAATAATATGTACCTCAAACTACTTCGATGAAATCGTTGAAAACTAATTTGACTAATTTAGTTAATTTCAAAGACTTTGAAAAAAATTATAAAACAGTCGAAACAACATAAAAGGTATGTGATCTTCTTCTTCTTGGCGTGTCGATGCCATTCCAACGATCCTTTCAAATTGTACCCGAAAAGTGTTCCGCCACTTTTACCGCCTCAGCGGTGGCCGCCATCTATCTTATGTGATCTTAAAAATCGTGTTCAGATTTTCTGTAGATGTTCTAACTATTGCTAGTTACAGTTGTAGAAAAAAACCTTTTTCACTTCTCATGCTCAGAAAGTGCTTATTTGTGCAGGATATAGGCTGCACAAAATCGAATTTTGTGCACAAGGGCATTAACGTATCTACTCATAAATGTATCTATATTAAGGCAAAGATAATGAGCCATACAGCCAAACACAATAAAAAGTTCATAGATAGAATTTGTTATTTTATAATTTTTACTTTAATTTATTTGCCTTATGTGTTTTTTAAGACATAAATAATATTAAAATTATTTAATTAATATAAGAAAATTATTATTGCAAAATTAATTTAATAGTAGGCTGTATAGGTCTGCAGCCGAAGCCTAATATCAATGTCGTAAGATGAAAAAAAATGAAGCGGCGGGAAACAGCTCTTGTTTTTTCGTGCGTTTTCTGTTTTATTTCCTCGCAATCGAAGTGAAAAGCAGAGTTTATAACTCGTCCACAAAACGATTTTTATCCTCGACATTACTATCAGCCCTCGCCTTCGGCTCGGGCTGCTAAAAGTCTCGGATAAAAATGGTTCGTTTTGTGCACTTGTTGTAAAATCTACTATTTCTATGCAAGATGACTAATAATGCATCGATTTTAGAGAAAATATACTCATCCGTACCGCTTCCATAAAACTTTTTGCCGTTTTGTTTCGAATGACAATTATGCCAAAAGAGTAATCGATGATAAATCATATTAATAACTGAATGATAATACATAGTGGTAAACAAAAATAAATCAAAGTGATTGTCACACCACGGGTAAAGAAGGCACATGCCATGCAAATAAAAATAATAAACATATCAGCCATCATTTATTAACTAAAAAAAAGCAACAAAACCCTTAATTTCAACACAAATTAGTTTAAAAATTGACAACATGACATGATGTACTAGTACTAACATAAAATACAGTAAATAAAAACACACGGGATTAAATTGAAGATAATTATTATCTTGTCGTCGTGCAATGCAATAATAAGAAACCCTTAATTTCAACACATATTAGCCTAAAAATTGACAACATGACATGATGTACTAGTACTAACATAAAATACAGTAAATAAAAGCACACGTGATTTAATTGTAGATAATTATTATCTTGCCGTCGTGCAATGCAATCATAAGAAAAATTACAAAGGCTACTTAACCAGCCATTTAAAAATAATAATTCAGAGAAATAAACATTTTGCAAAACTAAAATTTCAAGAATAAAGCCATAACTGCTTTTTAATCACATAGTACATAAAATGCATATATAGATAGTAAGGAGTAATAGGTAACGTTTTCCCTTTTCCATATAAAATATAAAAATAGGACTCTAGTTTGATATATTTTCCGGGAGCTGGACAATGTTACTAGGGTTGGTAATCATGAAAAACCTAACAAATGTTATGTTACATATAAAATTTAAATATTATGCAAGTAAATTTATATTATCTACCTAATACCGATATGATCATTGTCAATAGCGATGTTGTCTTGACTCTATGGAGCGATAAGTTCATCAAATATTTCTGAACTAATCTGTACAATTGACTAAAAAGTATTACTAATAGCCTAATAACATGTATTGATGATAGTGATTTTATTGACAGCGAGAAAGAGCGCTGAATATAGCTCTCAAATTTCGTTACGTAACTTCTTCATCGTCAGATCTGTCAATAGTTACACAAACAGGGACTTTCTTATCTTCCCACGGTTTATATATCTCTCTCTCAATAAGACCATCGGCTGTGATGGTGTATTTAGGAGGATCATGGTTATGAGACAAATTGCGGAAAACGATTTGTCCGTCAGCGTTCAGGGTCAACTTAGCAGGACACTTTCCTCTGAAATATTTTGAGCAAAATAAGGACCTCTTCGAGCGTCCTTTGGTTGAGAATGTGTGGTCCTGGTATAAATACAATGTATGTCCTTGCTTCGTCAGCACCAATTGGAGAACATCTGAAACTAAAACCAAGAATCAGTAATTGAATTGATTAAAAAATAACCTAAATCATACTGTCATTTAATTAACAAAGATTAAAAATTATCCTAATTTAAACTAAATAAAGGAAATAACAAATTGGCTGTAAGAAATTATTATATTATTATATTTATACTAAACATTAGAATACCTATACTCTTAAGTATAACCCTGAAGAAGTTTTATGGAGTCGGGGTGGTAAATGATTATGTTCATGGAGAACTTGGAACACCTTTCCATCAGGGTCAACTCTCAAGCGAACAGGGCAGCTGTTACCAGAGGAACTCTTTGAACACTTCAAAGATGTCCTTTGCTTGTTTTCATAGTAGTAGGTGTGATTCCTGTACATGATAATGACTGTCCCATTCCTGCCCTTCGTTGGCAAAAATTGAAGGAAATCGTCTGGATCTAGAATTTAAGTTGTAAAAGTTTTACATACATATTTAATATAGTTAAGATTTGGAGAAAGAAATGAGAGAACTATGTGAATAATTTTATTTTTATTATTTCAAGTAACATATGAATAACACAAATACAATACAAAATTCACTACACTCCACGAGTTACACAATGTACTTGCAATAAAACACACATAAAAAAATTACAACAACTTGTGGGAAGCCCTGGAGACTCAAACTAGGCTGTATCTTGGGCCACCGGATACAGAATAATCAAGATTTATACAATTCTTTGCATTACAACACATTCTGTTTTATGGAGTTATATGCTAAAATCAGTTGTTTTTTCGTTCACTGCCTGAAATACATGCCGTTGTAAAAAGAAAGCCTAGGGGGAGGATGGTTGTGTTCTCCAAAAGTGTCAGAAACCCTGGCATCCGAACTGACCCGTAGTCGAACAGGACAGTTAGTTGGGATCGCACGTTTTGAACACTTCAATGTTGTCTTGTTACGCCCTTCATAGCAGAATGTATAACTATTGTAAAAAATTATGAATTTCCCTTTTCCGTTCAACGATGGTAAAAACTGAAGCTTATCTAAAATAAAAATATTTTACAAACAAAAGAAACATAACAAGTCAGAAAAGCTAATAAGATGAAAAAATTATTTAGTACCAACGAAATTAGAACCGGGAAAGAAATTTCTGGAAAAAAAAAGAAAAAGTTCAAGTAAGCTATAAGTTAAAGTAAATATATATTTTTTTAATTTTTTTATTATATAATAATATATTTACTTTAAATAAAACACATAATATAAACTTATATATTTATATTATTATATTTTCAAAATTACATACAATGAAACGAAATTATCCAACTGAAATGAACGAATATCTTAGGGTCCTTAAGTCTTTGTAATAGGTCTGGTCATCGTATTGATTTCGACAAAAACAGGGATACCCTTTGATGCATATCACCATGTTTTCACGTCTTCATTTCTTACGACAAAAATTCCTAAATAAAAATGAATTAATCCCTTATGGATTCAGCTTCATTAGTTTTTACAACCGAAGCATTCGTACATACTCCGGTATGGTAATGGAAGATGCCAAGAAAACCTAGTTAAGTCACTCTCGGCAATAATAATCTCTGATTGCAGAACTGTTTAATCCATGGATCATCGTTTGGATCTCAATTGCCCTATTTCTTGTCAAACAGAAGACCAAACAGATGACAAAGTTCATATATTGGAATCAGATTAAAAGACATTTAGACTCAAACTTTAAGGTACTTTCCCGCAGCAGTTCTGAATAAAGAAGGCGGGGGATGATTATGTTCATTTCGACATAGTATTACCCTCCCATTTCCGTCTACATTTAGTCGTACGGGACAATTACCCCTTAGATACCGAGAACACCTTAGAGTGGTTTTATACTTGCTTTCATAGGAGAACGTGTAATCTTGAAACATGATGATGGTCCCTTTGTTAGACGGTAAAAAACAAAGCGCTGAAATAGAGTATAATTTTATTAATCAAGTATATCTAACCTATAATCAAAAGAAAATACTAGTCAGAAGACCTCTACTGAATATTACAAAAAAACAAGATTAAACAGTCACAAATATTTATTTTTATTATATACACATTAATGTACATTTAATAAGAATAATTTACTCCAAGAAGACTTAGTATTTACTCCATAGAATTAGAGAAGTGGAATAAATTATAAATAAGGATGTCTCAAAACCAATTCGGGCATCCGCCAACTTCAAGTTAGAATGCCTTTATGAATATAAGAAAAAAAAAATGTATTTAGTTATATCCCTGTGTAGAATGAAACGCGCAACACCAATTCCTATTATGTATCTAGGTTCTACAGCTTGCAATGTACTTATATACTAAATAGTTTGTATAAATATAATTTTTTAAATAAAATTTATAAATAGATTAAATTATTAAAACCACTGAAAAGTATTAGTAACGTAGAACGAAATGACTGATAATTAATACTTATTCAATTATTAGTGAAATCACTAATAATTGAATAAGTATTCAAACAATCATCGCAACTCCTGATGAAGACCAAGACGACAAGAATAAACTAGCTAGAATTCAACAAAAGCCATAGTTCATTACACTACGTCGCACTCGCAATATGTTTATCATACTCTAGTTTGATTTTAGGTTTATGATTGTGATTTCTTAACCCATAAAGGAAGTTCCCCTGGTTGTCTACCTTTATCTTCGCTGTACATTTCCCTCGGAGTGTCCTAGAGCAACGTAGTAGATTCGATTTACAGTTGACAAAAGAATACGTATAGCCAAGGTGGTAGCCGAGAATGCCTCGTCTGGTTTGCACAAACTTGACTTTTTCACCTGTGAACAGAGCCATTTAAAATGTTAGTTTTGTTTAAGCGCCATCTTTAGAGGTTAATAAATAAGATGAATAGCAATAGCACGCCTGTGGTGATGAAGCGAATCGTAAAGAAAAAGATGTAATGAAAATGAGTCTAAATGAAACTATAATTTTTAGTGAAAATATTTTTTTTAATAATGTCGCACTTTTTTGTTATCGACTTAAAAAATTCTTCACAATTAATATTTACATGATTTATCGAAAATCTATTTAAAAACAAATGAACTGGCCTAAAAATATCTAAGTTGTATATGAACAAAATGTAATTAGACTAGATTGCATTTAATAAATAAATAATTGACAACATAATAACATAAGCGTTCAGGCGCGGATTTCACTTACGTGAAATAACAAAAGGTACTCGTAAGATTGCTTGTATCGAGAAAACGAAGAAAATGATTACACCTAACCTACAATACCGATTAGCATTTAGAAGTGAAATAGGAAAAACAGAGGTGTGGTTTGTCTTTAGGTTAATCGATACAGCAAGTCTTCTGGAGGTGGATGTGTGTGCAGCAAGTAACTAAAAGCGACCTCCTGGTCATTGGTTAATCGCACTCTAGCTTTGCAGCCTTGCTTCTTCTTGGAGCAATACCAATGTCTTTTGGAGTGCTGCTGGGAGAAACTATGTCCCTCGTATACAAGTATTGGGTTCTTCCATCTTCCCTTAACGAATGTAAGACCTGTATACAAATTAACCAAATTTCATTTAATGGCATTACTGGATGGCGGAAATAGAATTAGTTTGCTAAGTCTGTTATTCAAGGAAATCTAAAACTCTTTCTTTTTAATTTTCTTATGCTATAAAACTTTAGTTCCAAGTTTATTTTCGAAAAAGATCCAAGAAATATTTGGAAAGATAAGAAACGTCTAACGAGTTTACTATAAAACTTTAATTTGTTTTTTCAAAATCAATAGTCGTTTATAAAATCTAATCAAACAATTTATTTCGACATAAGCATCTGTTTTTAATATATATCCAGTTGACATAATATGACGTTAGTATATTATAATCTCAATGAATTTAACACATTCACGGACCAAACACAGAGATGGCGTTAGTGAAAGCGTTAGAAAATACCACTGAACTCAGAAATCAGAATAATGACAATACCTATCGCAAACACATAGAAAGTTCCACAACACCTTAAAATTCATCATTAAATTATATCAATCCGTCTAATATTTCATTTTCGAAGGTTCATGATCGTGTAGATTGCGAACAGCAAAGATGGATCCCTCGCCAGGGATGACCACGAGCTTCGCCTTGCATCGAGGATATCTGTTGGAACATACCCAGGACATTTTGCTTATCTGTGAGTATGTATAGCCCTTGTACAATATGAGCTTCTTCCCTCTTTGAGACAGCACGTGCGTGTAAGTTAAATCTAAATAGGCAAACAATAAAATACGATTGGTTTCAACAAATTCAGTGTACCGTATTCCTTCTAAAGATCATTTCATTATCATAATTTGTACATTGGCGCACATGAAAGAGTGTGAATGTAAGGCTTTTGTTCTCATAAAAATGCAAATGCAAAACTTTAAAAAAATATTTCTATATTTATGGCAAACTCATCTTAAATTAGTAAAAAAGACGAAGTAGAGGTTTTGTCTTGATTTGACTAGTTTGACAATGAAGTAAGTTAGTACCTACATATTTTTGTGTAATTATTGAGGTGTCGTCATGTTAATTTAAAAAAATCTGCTGCATTTTATCTAAAGGGCTTTCAACACCGAACAAACTTTCCTGCAGACGTTTTCACTATGTTTTTGGCCAGATGGTTATGTTGATTAACCATTTCTGTAACTATTCCCTTTTCATCCATCCTCAATATACACTTACAGATAGGGTGTGATGAGCAAACCCATCGGTATCGACTAGTACTGTAGAATGTGTATCCGTTCAACAATACTAAAGACTTCCCTCTTTGTGATTGCAAAACTTCGTATGAAAGACCTGAAGGCAAAAACGATAAGTAAATTTACACCAAATTGTAATATTGTTTGGACGATTATTCCAATTACAATATCATTTATTCAAATCCGAAAGATTTTAAAAGGGTACTACAAATCTCGAACGACATACGATAAAGCATGAAACATTAGATAAAACAAAGTGATGTTGTCATTGTTCTGTTTTTGCCTTTTGAGGTACGGTGACCTAAAAATAAATAAAAACACGGGGTAGATTCAATATGGTGTATTTTACTAAAGATTTCTTACCTTAGACAAAAAATAATAAAAAATCTAGTCTAGCGTAACGAACTTACAAGGCTAATTTTTGAAAATGACATTGACAAGAGCAATCATTTGGCATCTGATATATCTTTACTATCGTAAAATATTTACAATAATACCATATACCTATTGAGCTGTATGGAAAATACAACTAATCACATTAATTTCAAATAAAACCACAGGCCTATTTACTACACAAAATCGTTTTCGTTCGTTGATCGTATCGATTTTTCCAAGGAGCACAGAACAAAAATATATTAAATTTCTTTATTTCAGGACAGATATGATGAAAATTCCTAATGTTTTCACATCCTTGACATCCATCCTTCAGATTCAAGGAGTGATCTTAAAATTTGAAAATATATTTAAAAAACAACCGGTTGAGATCTGACCACAAGACAAGTCTTGAGGTCCTGACCTTAATATTGCTTTCTTACATAACGCACGTACTCGCCACTAGGCAACTTAACATATTTACTGGTAGGCTGATGATTGTGATTATCATTTATACTGGATATGACCCCATCTTCGGTCAGCTTTAATTTCGCTCTACACCTGACATTTTTCTTGGAACAGACCCAGGTACACTGCGTATTCTTAGTTTTGGAGAAAGTATAACCGTTGACTAGAAGCAGTTGGTGGCCCATCTTCGATGGTATGAAGGCATACTGCAAACCTGTTGAAAGGATAAACAGATATGAGCCAAAATTTTCGAAAATACGCAAAAAGAAATTATCAGACATTTTTTTTTCGCCGTATTGGAGTATTCGGAGAAAAAAGTAATAATCTGATAATGATCTGAGACCGAATCTTCAAGTACATCAAGAAGAGATTATCGCCAACGCATTATAGTTGAAGTACTTACTTTACCATTTTTCGACCTTTCAAATAATTTGAAGGAAAACAATAACACTAGATACATACCTAAATATAGATAACTAATCTAGGTGACTAATGAAACACTATTTCATAAGCAATTCATTAAGATCCTTTTGATTTTATGTCAATGTAACTTAAGAACCAGCTAACTAGTTACGCATTCACACACAGTAGATTAATGTCGGACGAACTAAATAAATGATTGATTGATTGACAACGACAATGTCTACTCTTAGTATAAGCCTAATTTTTTCATGTATCAATGCATTAAAATTAAGCTATGCAAAACCGCAACGTATTGCCAACGTGCATAATATTTACGACGACGCCTTTACATATTGCCCGTCGGATAAGAGAACATATTTTGGAGGAGCGTGAGTATGAACCTTCGAATGATCCCTTATTTTGCCATCAACGTCTAACTTTACTCGAGCTCGGCATCCAGCGTCTTTCTTAGAACAATAATAGTTCTTGGTGTCTCTCATTTGCGAATATGTGTAACCATCCAGCATCAGCAAAAACTTGCCACTACGAGTCGGTATAAATCGATACGCACTGAAAACTGAACAAAAAGTATTGAGCAAAGAGTCATCCCCATAGAGACGGTTTTTCTTAACCTTTCACGCTTAAAATACGTAACTATGATTTTAACGGTACTTTGCATAGCATGACCCTATAACAGAGCTGTCGTCGACGTAGTCGATCATATACGACAGATTTTTTGATACGAGATGGTTTTGGCATTAGTGGCAAATGAAAACAACAACACTAACATGATGCACACCACCACGGACAATAATAATGTCAACTACAAAAAGTATGACGGAATCATAGCTTCTGAAAACTAAGATACAAAAAGCTAGGGTACCAAGTGGGCAGTTTTGTCTGAAAGCTCTAATGCAAAATAAGTTCGTTTATCTGTCAGTATTAAAAAAAGTGGAAAATTAACGTCTATGATATAAAGAGCAGAATTATTACGACAAATTGAAACGAAATAGTTTATAAATGTTATTTTTATTAATGTCACGCTTTATTTATAATCGTTGCAAAATTAACTAACAGGAATCGTTAGCTCATAACACTATAGGCTCATTAACTACTACTTCAACTACAAACTTAAAATTAAATTAAAAACATAAAATTATGATATTAAAAAATCTGTATCTACTAATCTTTTCAACTCCTAACAATATTGCAAAAGTGCTGCTAACTTCAACGTTAGTTTATCCCAGAATTAAAACGCAAAATAACAAAATTATTTGAAATCATCATCGTAAAACTAAACCTTAATATAAAGTCCTGTAGCAGTTTTGACATACGTGGGTGGGTCGTGATTATGATCTAGACTAGCTAAGACTACTAGCCCCTGCTGATTGAGACGGACCTTTGCTCTGCAGCCTGACAGCTTCTTGGAGCAGTAGTAGTTGTTACTCTTGCTGTCCTTGGAAAAAGTGTAGTCTTTCACCATGAGTAATTTAGAACTTCTAGCAGTCGGGATGAACTGGTACGTCACTTCTGGAATGACGGACGTAATATTGGGACTACAAATTGGATATTGTTGAAATACTTTAATAAGAGTGTTTTACTTTTATCAAATAAATAAAAAACTTAGGCAAATGTTACATCAGTACACCAATACAAGAACCGTTTCTACCTTGAATGATTACAAAATAGGGAGTTGTAATGTAAAGTATATAAATAAAACAATGATGTTAGGTACTTATTCGACTTTTTCATCACAACACACTTTAAACCAAAAAAACACACCATTATTACAAGTAACTATTTAACTTTTATAAAATTTCCATTAGCCGTCTTCACATACACAGGAGGATCATGAGTATGGTCGTAAAAACCATTCATTAAATATCCTGCTTCCGACATTTTGAATCTAGCTTTGCAACCCGACATCCTTTTTGAACAGTAATAGTTCGAGCTCTTATTATCCTTTGAATACGTAAATCCATTTAGCATTATCAAGTTCCTGCCTCGACCGGATGGAATGAAGTCGTAGGTTAGAGCTACTGAAAATAATCATCAATAAAAAAACATATTTTGTCTTTTATATGTCTTACATGCGGAATAAGGGGCTCACGAACGATGGAAAAGGTTGGCTGAACCTTTGTCAAATGATAAACTAATTACTAAATACTAGGTAGACTACGGTTTTATGTTTAATGAATTTAAAATATAAAACCTTATTAGGTAATAATACTAGTGGTTCTGTGAACAGTAGACCTCGCGGACGGAGCTCCATCTCCTCACCGTATGCGTGTGTAGAGCTACAACGCACTTCGCCATTTTTCCCCTATTTCCCTCTTTTTGATTTTTTTTACAACAAACTGTTGGAAATCGGGTGTACAATGTTTCCTCGAAATATTATTGAAAAAAAAATTGACGTTCATAAATAACGCTACAGCAAACTTCCCCCTTTTTGCCCCCCGAACAAAAAGCTCTCGACAAAAAAAATCTAATAAATCAAGGAACATCTGTGCCAAGTTTGGTAAGGATTCATTTAGAAATGCGACCTCTAGCCCAGAAGAAACACATCCCGAAAAAGCAAAATCGACCAGTCTTTAAATGGAAACTCTCTCGCTCGCTCAGTCAAATATCAAGCTACGCAAGTATTAGCATTGACCGATGTCCACACCCCTGTCAGTACACCGCCCGTTGAGTCGTGGTTCCGGCGGTGGTTGTTTTTGATACATTTTAACCAATTATTCCTATGTGTGTATGTTGTGCTCGTTACATATTTGCATTTACCGAACTCTATGTGGGTTCCAAAAATACACACAAGCTTAGCGCTTGCTGTGAGGGAGGGGTAAACTATTTTGACTCGATAATTAGAAAGAGGTTTTTCAAAAACATGTTTTATTTATTAAACCTTTAAATTCGAACCTCTAGCGGTCGGCATGAACTGTGGTACGTTCTGGAATGACGGACGTAATATTGGGACTACAAATTGGATATTGTTGAAATACTTTAATAAGAGTGTTTTACTTTTAACTAATAAATAAAAAACTTAAGGCAAATCTATGTTCCATCAGTACACCAATACAAGAACCGATTCTACTTTGAATGATTACAAAAATAGGGAGTTGCAATGTAAAGTTAATAAATAAAACAATGATGTTAGATCATGTACTTATTCGACTTTTTCATCACAACACACTTTAAACCAAAAAAACCCACCATTAATTACTAGTAACTATTTAACTTTTACAAAATTTCCATTAGCCGTCTTCACATACACAGGAGGATCATGAGTATGGTCATAAAAACCATTCATTATTTTTCCTGCTTCCGACATTTTGAATCTAGCTTTGCAACCCAACATCCTTTTTGAACAGTAATAGTTCGAGCTCTTATTATGTTTTGAATACGTAAATCCATTTAGCATTATCAAGTTCCTCCCTCGACCGGATGGAATGAAGTCGTAGGTTAGAGCTACTGAAAATAATCATCAATAAAAAAAACATATTTTGTCTTTATATGTCTTACATGCGGAATAAAGAGGCTCACGAACGATGGAAAAGGTTGGCTGAACCTTTGTCAAATGATAAACAAATTACAGAAAAGATAAACAACAAATACTAGGTAGACTACGGTTTTATGTTAAATGTATTTAAAATATAAAACCTTATTAGGTAATAATACTAGTGGTTCGGTGAACAGTAGACCTCGCGGACGGAGCTCCATCTCCTCACCGTATGCGTGTGTAGAGTTACAACGCACTTCGCCATTTTTCCCCAAGTTCCCTCTTTTTGATTTTTTTTACAACAAACTGTTGGGAATCCGGTGTACAATGTTTCCTCGAAATATTATTGAAATCCGTTCATAAATAACGCTACAGCAAACTTCCCCCTTTTCCCCCCATACAAAAAGCTCTCGAAAAAAAATTCTAATAAATCAAGGAACATATGTGCCAAGTTTCGTAACGATTCGTTTAGAAATGCGACCTCTAGCCCAGAAGAAACACATCCCTAGAAAGCAAAATCAACCAGTCTTTAAATTGAAACTCTCTCGCTCGCTCGGTCAAATATCAAGCTACGCAAGTATTAGCATTGACCGATGTCCATGTCGCAGTCGGATTGTATAATCCGCCGTATTACATTACGGCTAGCCGTTTTACAAAACAGCGCCGTTTTGTAATACGGCGGTTCAACGATTAGCCGGATTGAATGTGGCTGAATGAAAATCCGCCGAAATGAATTCGGCACCATGCGTTCTTCAACGCGGCTAGCCGTAATGTAATATAGCGGGTCATTAGCCGCCACTTTGTCAGTTTTTAGTCCCGTTTTTTAACACTCGTGGCGCTGCCTGACGTAACAGCAACGATGGCGTATAACTATAATAATAATTCTTGATTGCTAAAGAATATCGTAAAAAGAAAATCTGTTAGCATTTTCTTATTAAAATAGATTTTCATTTAAACATAGTTTTATTTTGTAAGTATGGTCACCCTAAATTCTAAATACTTAGTAGTACGATACGGCTTAACATGGGCCGCCATATTGAAGAACGTATCGCAGTGACAATCCGGCTAATCGTTGAACCGCCGTATTACAAAACGGCGCTGTTTTGTAAAACGGCTAGCCGTAATGTAATACGGCGGATTATACAATCCGACTGCGACATCCACCCCCTGTACGTCCACCCGTTGAGTCGTGGCTCCGGCGGTGGTGGTCTTTGATACATTTTAACCATTTTTTCCTATGTGTATATGTTGTGCTCGTTACGTATTTGCATTTACCGAACTCTATGTGGGTTCCAAAAATACACACAAGCTTAGCGCTTGCTGTAAGGGGTAAACTATTTTGACATATATGACGATAATTAGAAAGAGGTTTTTCAAAAATATGTTTTATTTATTAAACCTTTAATTTAGAACTTCTAGCAGTCGGGATGAACTGGTACGTTCTGGAATGACGGAAGTAATTTTTTTGGGTTACAAAATACTTGACTACAAATTCGATATTATTGAAAATACTTTATTAAGAAAGTATTACTTTTAACAAATAAATAAAAAAAATAAGGCAAATCTATGTTACATCTGTAGACTAATACAAGAACAAGAACCCATTCTACTTTGAATGATTAGCAAAATACAGGGAGTTGCAGTGTCCAAATCAATTCACATATTAACTAACTCGAATAAGTCTGCCGAAAGTCGAATAAGTGTATGTACTTATTTGACTTTTTATCACAACACACTTAAAACACCGTACCGTAAATGACTAGTGACTATTAAAACTTTACATAATTTCCCTCAGGCGTCTTGACATACATAGGAGGATCATGAATATGGTCGAAATAACCATTCATTATTTTTCCAACTTCCGACATTTTGAATCTAGCTTTGCATCCCGACATCCTTTTTGAACAATAATAGTTCGAGCTCTTATTATGCTTTGAATACGTAAATCCATTTAGCATTATCAAGTTCCTGCATCGACCGGATGGAATGAAGTCGTAGGTTAGAGCTACTGAAAATAATCATCAATAAAAATACATTGTCTTTATATGTTCAACCTTACATGCGTAGTAGAGGCTCACAAACGATGAAAAAGGTTGGCTGAACCTTTGTCAACTGATAAACATATTACAGAAAAGATAAACAGCAAAGACTAGGTAGACTACGGTTTTATGTTTTAATGTATTTAAAATATAAAACCTTATTAGGTAAAACACTAGTGGTTATATAAACAGTAAACCTCGCAGACGGAGCTCCATCTCCTCACCGTATGCGTGCGTAGAGCTACAACGCACTTCGCCATTTTTCCCCAATTTCCCTCTTTATGTTTTTTTTTTACAACAAACTGTTGAGAATCCGGCGTACAATGTTTCCTCAAAATATTATTGAAATCCGTTCATAAATAACGCTACAGCAAACTTTCTCCTTTTTGCCCCCCAAACAAAAAGCTCTCGACAAAAAAATCTAATAAATCAAGGAACATCTGTGCCAAGTTTCGTATGGATTCGTTTAGAAATGCGACCTGCGCAATAGAATTGGAATATGGCAATGTATGTAAGTATGCAAACCGACCGTGCCACTAGCGGGGGTGACGGTCTGAGGGAGGGGACCGGGGATGCAGAAGTCAGTGCTGCCCAATGGCGTTTTTACATACAGTGCGACAAGGATCTTTTTGCACGTGAGTGAGGATGCCACCTACGTTTTAAATAAGAAATTGTAATAGTTTAGGCATTAGTTCCGTTTTCTACCGCGTGCAAAAAGATCCTTGTCGCAGTGAGAAATCAGATTGACATGACAGAGTTATTCCGGTCTGATCTACCAAACGGATCCACTCTTCGCTTTTATTATTACATTTGTCCGGTCTGATCCACTACCTGTTTAGTACAGTCAAGAAAAAAACAGTTGTTGATGAAAAAATAATCAGTTTTTATTAATTACTAGCCTGTGCCCGCGACTTCGTCCGCACATATCTCAGGTTCTAAGCGGCGTATCAAGATGAAATTTACGCCAGATTTTAAGTTTGCTATATTGATTTTAAGTTTGTTATAACTTAAAATCTTCTATAATACAACAGTAAAAACCGCATCAAAGGTCCAGCAGTTTTTGCGTGATGTGCGTACAAACATACAGACAAAAAGACAGACAGACAAAAATTCTACAAAAAAATGATTTTGGTTTCTATTAGCCATATGCAAACCCCTCATTGAACAGACACAGACCAGTTACAGTTTTATTATATGTATTAATTAATGTTAATACTAACTAATATAAATCACAGATAATCATAAATTTGCACTTTTAATATATATTGTTTTGCCTAAAGACAAAAAAAAATCAGATTTTGGGGATCAGAGCGGAATAACTCACATGACATACTTTTTCACACTATTTTTTTAGTGGGTAGATGATAAGAGCGGCCAGCTCGTCACTGTAGTTTTCGAAGGAGGCGCGCACTTCATACTTTTATGGATTAAACTATTTGAACTCGGTAATTAGAAAAAGGTTTTTCAAAAATATCTTTCATTTATTAAACCTTTATATAATTTCCAGAGGGAGTCTTCACATAATTGGGGGGTCCATGGATATGCACCGTGTCGGCTTGCATTATATCTCCGTTTGAAGCCAACTTAATTCGAGCCTTGCAACCCGCTATCCGCTTCGAGCAATAATATGTTAAACTTTTATGATCTCTAGAAAACGTATACCCTTTGTACATGAGCAAATTGTTGCCTTTCGGAGTAGGTATGAACTGGTAATCATAGTCCCCTGAAATGAGACTCAAAATGTGTGTTATCAACCGAATCAGGTACTCGTAGATTCGATATATTACAATTATAATATTTTTACAAAACCATTAATTATCATTAACCTAAACTTATGTTTAAATAAGATGGTTTATTAGTTATTTAAAGCTATACTTAAATAAAACTTAATAATATTTTACTAAAAATATAATTCCACCACAAAGAGTGCGACTTACAAAAGCAAATTAGTAACACTGAAAATATAGCCTTTATAAAAATTATATAAAAGTTCGTGAACAGAAAAACACAACATATAACTAAACAGTAACAAACTTAATTTACTATGTGATATATACTGAGCGACTTTGTGATATATTGAGAGAATCTAATACATATACTTAGAGCACAATTAAAGTTCTGCGCACCGCTGCTGGTCATCATATTTTGAAAATAATTTGATAGAATTTTAAAATTTAATGTAGAATACTTCGAAAAAGCTTTACATGAAAATTATTTTATTATCTCCTTACATGAAAATTATTTTATTTTAATTACTTTAATAATGAGTTACGCAAATTTTTTTGTGTGCAACATGTGTTTTTACACACCGATCACACTATACAGTATAAGTACACTGTTTCACTGACGAGATCTAGTCTACCGTATTTTGATCAAATTATTAATGAAATATTATGAAATAAGTATTAAGTATTAATTTAGAAAATAATAGTAATTGTGAATCATCAGGTGAAAAACGTTTTTATAACATTCAAATAATTCAACTATCTATAATTTTACATACTTCCCATCAGCTGTCATAATATAATTAGGAGGGTCGTGAGTATGGACGCCTTCTGTGGACAGTATGACGCCAGCAGGCGACATCTTCACTCGTGCCTTGCAGTGTTTGCTGGACAGGTTCGAACAGTAGTAGTTCCTACTCCTGTTGCATTTACGGTATGTAAAACCTTTCAGCATCAGTAGATAACCACCTTTATTCGTCGGTATGAACGTGTAGTTACGTTCTGAAAAGATTTTTTTTCGTTTATTTCCGCGTCCCTGGTGCGCCGAGTGCGAAAGAGCAACAAAAGAAGGGATATTTTTTTATTACTTTGGGGAAATTGAAGAAATCTTTCTACTTATTAAAATGTATAATTTATTCAAATTTGGACATCAAAAAAATGGCACACACAAAGCAATAAATGCAGAGACAACTCATACCATAATATCATAAACAAATATTAATTTTGACACAAAAATAGGTCGACAGTGGGTATAAAAAATTACGTGGAGATCGAGACTAAAGCTACGGTCTCCCGATCGTATACATAAAGTAAATTAAAAAAAATAATGTCCGATGCCAATCGCACCGCCACCCCCGCCGCCCCCGCCGCCGCGCGCCGCCGCGCCCCGCCGCTTGTCACGATCGCAAGACCGTAGCTTTTAATAAATGTATCAAACCAAAAGGTTTATAGCAGTAGCTCATACTTTGTAATATCGTCCTGCTGGGGTAACTATAAACTTAGGGCACTCATGTGTATGAACTGTAAAGCCGTGTTTGATAGAGCCGTCCTCTTCTAGCCTGATGCGAGCCTTGCATCCAGAGTTCTTCTTTGAGCAGTAGTAATTTAATGATCTTATATGTTTACAGTACGTGAAGCCGTTATACATCAATAACTGCTTCCCTTTCGAAGTCAGTACGAAGCGGCAGATACCTTTGGTAAAAATGTAAATTTTTCAAAAATAATGTTCGAATTTTCCCATGGAACTAATAATAAAAATAATTTTATGAATTTTCAACACAGACCACATAGCGCGTAGAAATATTTGGTGTGCTGTTGGTAGTATTATTTAGGCCTTTACCCAGCAGTGGAACTCAAAATAGGCTTATAAAAATAATCTCTGTATATAAAAAATCTGTATAAATAAACATTTAGTATGTATGAATTCTTACTCTCTCTATTTTTCTTTTCAATCCTAATTAATATTTTGTAACTATTATAAGCTGCTACAACTTGAAGAAAAAGAATCCAGGATCTGCCCAGTATATTTATCTATTCTAAATATTTCAAGCGAACTTGTACTTACGCATAGGAACTTACTGTGTATACATATACAGGGTTACTTGTAAAACATCAATAACCTCGCAGGTGTAGATACCTACCACCATATCCAACAACATTTGTTCTACGACTTTTGATAATTCGTTGTTTTTCACTATCATACAAAAATTAAAACATATTTTAAAGATTTTAAAAATTTACCTGCGAGGTTATTGATGTTTTACAAGTAACCCTGTATACATTACTTAATTAGGTAATTTAAATAAAACAAATGTTTAGGAACAATTTATATTACATTATTTATCATATTCCATAAAATTATAAATAAATAAAACCTAAGAATGACTTATAAACAACTATCTTCTGGATTGATAAGCAAGGTTTTGAGTCTAGTTTAGATTTTTGAATAACACATGAAGTAGTAACTGTTATTGGATATGGTACCTTCATTATACCTAATATTAATCCTGACTTGAATGACACAAGGAACAGCCGCGAGCATTCTCTACCCTACCATTTACATAACATGCTTTTTCTTGTCTATATTTTGCTACTCCCATAAACAACCCAACATTAAGGTCAATTAAAAATCGAGAACAGACCTGAATACAATTATTGTAAGTATTGTTATACGTTTATAATACGTGACAAAATTTACTGTGGCAAATGGATATGCTACGAGCGTGCCCTATTTGCATGGCTTGTTTAGATAGACGTCCTCTCTATACTCTCTCTGTTATTCTATAGAAAAAACAAAGCCTATTAATTTTTTGGTCAAGGCAACTACATCCCATAGTGTACTCTTTCTGATTCGGTACATTCTTTCAAACTTTTTTACAATATTCTGCCATTAATAAGGCCATACGCTGCTGATATGCTGGTGGATGGGTATGATTGTAATCGGCGTTGATTATGCCACCGTAACCATCCATTCTCACGCGAGCTTTGCAGCTTTTAGACTGTTTTTTTGAACAGTAATAATTATTGCTAAGTCCCATCTGAGAATATGAGAAACCGTTGTGCAAAAGTAACTGCTTCCCTTTTGCCGTTGGAATAAAACTATATTCGGCTGTAATACAGAAATTGAATTTTAAATTTACAATTTAGATTCAACAGGTCTTAGTTTTAAATTTTTTTTTTTAAACACGTTTTGAAAGCTAAATAAGAGGTAAAGTACCTAGTCTTGTACAAAATATGAAATCAGTAATTTTAATACAGACTAAAAATTAACACTAGTCTAGTATATTCTAGTTGATCGAGAGATAGTTGATCCATTGTTATACAAGAAACGAAAACTTCACCCACATCTTCTCACATAGAACTCGGGCCAACTGCGGCATATTTATATTCAGCCATTTTTCATACCATTCTATGAGCACATTTCTAATCTGTTCACGTATTTTTCTGGTAATTTTATTAGGTTCAATTTTATTTTTTAATTCTTCTCACTGCTTACAATGCCTTTTCTTCTCTCTTTTCTTATACTAAGAACATTTTTGTAATCAATTTTGAACCATTCTTTTTGAATGGTTCAATAAAAAAAAAAAAAAAAATCAGGTAAAATATTTCTACGCTTTTCAATATTTTGGTTGCTACAGTATGCCAAATAGTTAGTATGGTCTCATTTTTTGAGTTAATTATATTAATATTGTTAATGAGTAAATTTTGTTTTGGTACTTATTTAAGGAGTTAGGTAATAAAATAATACAAATACGCAGATATTATTAATTTATTTATTATATTCTTTAATAATATTATATTTTTATACTACATCAACTTTACCATAAGGGATATAGTGCAAGCACAGTTTTTTTTGTATTATAATTTATTTCCCACTAGCTTTCGCCCGCGTGAAATTCCCACGGGAACAGTGCTTTTTCCCGGGATGAATGGTACCCTATGTCCTTCTCCGTACTTTCAACTATGTGTATGCGAGATTTCAGAAAGATTGGTTAAGTAGATAAAGCGTGAAGAGGTAACTAACAAACAAACAAACAAACTCACTTTCGCATTTATAATATTAGTTAGGATTTCCTAAATAAGACCTATTTTAAATATTTAAGAAACAGGAATTGGATCAAATTCTGATTGTCAAAGTGTCTTTTTTAGATCCCCAGTTCTATGCTTAATGTAATGTAGATAACAAAGGTACCTAGTACATTTTGTGCACTACCAGACTCGGTTACTTGGTAATTGACGGGTTAAACATGCACACAACTGGTAAATATTAGCGGCACGCAAGAAAGCTCTTTTATTGGATCTTGCTCCATCAATAAAATAAATAAATAAGTAGGTTGCTAAAAAGGTCGTCAAGTCAGGTGGCCCAGCCCACAACACATAGAAAACTAAAAATCGGGATCAAAAATGGAACCAAACAAAAGGTTTTTTGTTTCGGGGCTTAATTTGAAACTCAAGCTGTGTTCATTTAATTCTAATATAATAGTCTATCACAAATGGTAAATATTTTCCTGTTTGAAGCGACTTCTAAGGCAGTCTGATAGAGAAATATGACTCATAGGCATTGAATCATGAACTTAATATTATAATTAATAAAAGAAAAGGTTGACCTTGAAACTGTAATAATAATAAAAAATTAAAGTTATTTTTATATTATACTGTTATAAACTTCATAAAATTAAATTTGAATGCAGACTATGTTGTAAGTAATTTAAAATTCTTTTGTTTTGGTACAAGTGTCAAAATATTAAAGCAAAATAAACACCAATATGGGCGGATTTATGAGGTAAGAATATGTTTATACGGAAATCAATATGATAAAGTATTGTATAAAGTATAAATATTAACCAAAAAATGTATAGAAACATGGTAAATAAACAAAGTATACAGTGCTTATAGGTCCAACATAACTACTTACCAGTCAACAACTGCTGCCTCCAATTTCATATTCACAAAATACCTTTTCTAATTTAAACATTAAAAATCACTTTTACACTAAACATTTAAAATTATTGTTATATTCAAATAGAAAATAGAACTTGGATGGCACACTTTTTAGGTTATACTCCTGTCACAACAAAAAGTATTTTCATGTAAATATCCACTATTTTAATTAAATTAATTTTTACACATATGTCGCATCACAAATCACAAAATAATATTTCTATTAATTTACATAACTGACCGAGTTCTAAATAAAATAATAGTGTTTACACAGTTTACAACAAGTTGTACTAGTAAAGCAGACGAACGTACGTAGGTACGGTACCACAAACTAAATAGAGAACAGAAATTTGACAGAAATGGAATCTACGATCCACGAACTCTACGAATAGATAAGTTGCATGCGTTCCGTTTTAACAACTATTTATTTTTCCTTGATTATATGGAAAATGTGGATATCTGTGGATTATAAATAGCCTTACTATTCGGGATTACGCATGGAAGTAATAAGTACTTTACTTATGTACTTAGTACTTCCATGGGATTATGAAGTCCTTACATGTGTCCAACATGACGTTGGCTAATTAAATGCTTTTTATATAACATGTATTTTTTTTCTTAGTTTTTAGCACAGATAAACGTTTTTTAGTTTATTTTAAGTTAACGATTTGTCTATTTTGGAGTGAAACAATACATACCTACCTAACCTACCTATCTCTTTGCTTTATTGTTTTAAAAAGCTTCATATATTTAAAAAACCGGCCAAGTGTGAGTCAAACTCGCGCACCATCAACATCATTTCAGGTCATAATCTAACTTTGTACCAAATTTCATTGAAATTCGTCCAGTAGATTTTGCATGATTGAGTAACAAACATCCTCATAAACTCGCATCCAAACTTTCGCATTTATAATTATTGACTTATTAAAATATATAGTATACTGGCTTTTGCCCGGCATGAATGGTACCCTAAGTCCTTCTCAGTACTTCTATACAAGGTGTAACGGAATACCTATATCCATATCGATTGTGATAACTGTGATAATGGTTTTAAACTAGTTCCAGACATTTTTAGTCTTGTATGTTTATGATTCAATTTTTTATTTTAAGGAAACCATACATGCACACATTTTTCCAATTTGAATTGGCACAACACTATTCACCACTATGACAGTAAACAGCTGTTGAATTCAAGGTCAATCATCTACAACTATCAAAATTAAATCACACCTCTTGATTCGGCGCCTGGTATTGTAATAAATTAGAATTTGCGAAAGAGGTTCCGCACTCTTTTTTTGCAAATGTTACAGACATTTGCAGTCTGAAGATTTGACATTCTGACAAGATAAAAAAGAGGGTTTGACAAAATTTTCAAATGAACTCTGAATAAGGCGTCGCTTCTACCTTGTTAGGCGGATATGTGATCCTAGTATGGTCAAAAATTAAATTTAAAAAATATTCCGCGTGTTCATCTTCATGGAACATGACAATAAAATTAAAGGTAAATATTGGTTTAATGCAAGAGATCCATGGAACAATGGGAGGTTCATTGGAAAAATGTCCTATTTATCAGCAACACCGACTTCGTGGGGGTCCGTGTTGCTCTATGTAGGATATTTATTTATTTTGTACTAGGACGGCAGAATCAAAAAGGTGGTGTGAGTTTGGCTAATAAAAGACGGGACTGGACTTTTTCCGAAAATGTACCTGGCAGGACAGCACCAAAATTAAAAAGTAACTGTCACTATTAGCCTGAGTTGTTGACTTGTCAAAGTGAAAAATATTTACGCGAGTTATTTGATTTCTAATTAAAAACATGATGAAGACACTGAAAAGCGACTTTGCGAATGGTTTTTTTTTACAATGATTAATCAATTTAAAGTAAGGTAAAATTGAAAAATTCCCGCCGTTGTGCTGCGCCGCTCTGCACGTGTGGGCGGATTACATTGGTATGATAAACTGTTAAAAGGTGACGAAAGCGGATACTGCTCAAAGTACCAGGTTTTCATAGTAACCGAGAAGGTGAAATAATTTGTGTTGTGATATGTGTGTGAGCAGTGCAAAGGTAACCTTGACATTGAAATATCCTGAATAGTGATGTGCAGTGTTTGTTTACATGGCAAAGATTTCGTTTTATCATTTATTTTTTTAACACTCCTATTTAAAAGTGCTGAAAATAATCTGAAACTTCACATAAAGGATCTACCCACGGTAACGAATCTTTTCACTTTGTATAGTAATACCCTTTCCGTTACACCTTGTATAACTATGTGTATGCATATTTTTAAGAAGATTGGTTTAGTAGATAAAGCGTGAAGAGGTAACAAATAAATAAATAAACAAACATAATCACTTTTGCGTTTGTAATATTAGTTAGGATAGGATTAATAGGATAGTAGAATTATAGGATAAGTATAGGATAGGTAGTAGGATTACCTTGGATGCGACCATGCGACCCTGTATTCTGTCATTGTGTGAACAATTATAATAATAATCGCACATAGGAGCGGCTCAAGACCTACCTTAGCGGATGGTGGGGTAACCCATAGAATTTTTATTTTTTTGCGTAACCACCCCTCTTTTGCAACACTTTGAAAACATACAGACATAACCAATGAGGGATTTTCTAAAACCCAAATTAAAAAAAATTGTTCCAGATGACTTCATAGATGGCGCTTAGTAAAAGGCGAGAGAAATAGTTCCATACAAAAAGCAAAAATTCACGGGATTGGCATTTTTTAATAAAACTTAATGAAAAAATAAACTTAATGAAGCGGTGGTGGCCGAATGGTAGGCGCCCGCCTGTGGATGCAAAATCCCAGGTTCGAATCCTGCCCGGGCTACATGAGTTTGTATACCAATCTGACTCATGTTAGTTTTCATCGACCACCACTTGCTTCCGGTGAAGGAAAACATCATGAGGAAACCTGCACTCTGGTTGATGATTATCAGCTAGTGTGAGAAATGGAGAAGGCAATGGTAAACCACTCCATTAAAATTGCCAAGAGAGTCGTTGTGTGTGTTTCATTCCATATAATGACCACGACCCTCAGTCATGAGGAAATACGACTAAAGAGAATGAAAAAAAAAACTAAAAAGTATCAATATTGTGATTTGTGCAACTGTCAAACTTGTTAGGTGATTTTTTCTGCTTCTGGTTGAAAAGAAAAAGCGCACCATATAGGTTCAGCTATTATTACGACTCGGCTTTCATAAAACGCTATCTGTTGAGACTTTTATATACTGATTTTTTTTCTTAATTTAGCTGTCAGAAAATAGCTCATTGTATAGTACGGTACTTAGAAAAATAAGATCGGGAATAGAAATGAACGCAAGTCTCAATACAAAAAAACTGCCGCTTTCGGTGGGGGGAAAGCTGCGCGCGCAATAGCCAGTGCTCGAATGTATCTGTCGCAGTCGGATTGTATAACCCGCCGTATTACATTACGGCTAGCCGTTTTACAAAACAGCGCTGTTTTGTAATTCGGCGGTTAAACGATTAGCTGGATTGAATACGGCTGAATGAAAATCCGCCGAAATGTATTCGGCACCATACGTTCTTCAATACGGCTAGCCGTAATGTAATATAGCGAGTCATTAGCCGCCACTTTGTCAATTTTTAGTTCCGATTTTTAACACTCGTGGCGCTGCCTGACGTAATAAACAACAACGATGGCCAATAACTATGACATTACATTACCCTACATTCTAAATACTTACGAGTACGATGCGGCTTAACATGGGCCGCCATATTGGAGAACGTATCGCAATGACAATCCGGCTATCGTTGAACCGCCGTATTACAAAACGGCGCTGTTTTATAAAACGGCTAGCCGTAATGTAATAACGCGGATTATACAATCCGACTGCGACACATCGATGTTGAATAGTCGATGAAACGTCGATAAAATTTTAGAATGTTACGAGGTTGGTTTCATAGTTTTTATACTATGGGTTACAAAATATATATAACACTAGCTTTAGCCCGTGGCTTCGCCCACGTGAATATATTTTAGAGTTTTTTTAATTTTCACGAACGATCCCTAAATGTTTCCAAGATAAAAACTACCCCATGTGTTAATTTATAACTTCCTTAACTCAGCGAGCGAAAATTCCATCAAAATCGGAGATGTCGTTTCGAAAATTATTATTTGCCCGGCTTCGCCCGCGCAAATAATACACAAAGATCTTCCTTATAACCCACCTCACAAATCAGTACATATCATGAATACCTACCTAAAACTAAAAAAACTGATCCTCCTGAGGCAGTTGGTAAATATATCGATAAAATATTTTTTTATTAAAGATGGGTTTGCTCATGACCACAATCTTGCCCGAGGACAGAGATGAGGACAGTTAGTTAGTTGAATATGGACAGTTAACACTGTGATATCCCATCACTAGATTAGTTGACGTGTTTTGCAGTATTTCCATAACTGTATGTTGAAATAGCCTATTCTTTATTATATTGTCGCCTACAATAATATTTTATTAATAGGCGATAAGTCTTATTTTATTGTGTGTAATGTATACTTGTATTCATGCAAATAAATTTTTGATTGATTGATTCTTTCGGTGTTTACAAAAAATTGAAAAGTACGTAAATATCGATTAGTATAGTAAAAGATTTTATTTTATACATAGTCTCTCTCTCACTCTCTCAGCCAAAAGACGTCCACTGCTGGACAAAGGCCTCCCCCAAGGATTTTCACAACAACCGGTCCTGCGCTGCCCGCATCCATGCACAACCCGCGACCTTCATCAGGTCGTCGGTCCACCGAGTGGGAGGCCTGCCAACACTACGTTTTCCGTTATACATAGTAAATTCAATGATTCTTAAATTAATTTAATGAGTTGCGGGATATTAACTCAACGATAAGTACTATATTTTATATCAAATTCATACGTAGATTTATTATTTACTAGCCGCGCCCCGGGGCTTGGCTCTCGTAGGAATTTCGGGATAAAAAGCACCCTATGTACTGTTCCCGTACGACAGGTGTCATCAGGGTCAAGCCCATGAAGTTCCGAATTTTTTGATTTTTAAATCTATGCGCGGAAATGTAGTAAGCACAGAAAATTTTTTTTTTTTGTAGTAAGTACTTGAACTTCCGGCGTGGCCGTTTAGGCCATTGCATCCGGCTACAATAAATCGATAGTGAAAATATAAAAAATCGCAATACATGGTTTATTTAAAAAGGTTTGTTATTGATTTTTAAATGCTGAATATAACTATTTTGGCACTTTAAAATTTAAAAAAATTAACATTAAAGCAATACAAAAAAAATAGAAAGTGGGACCAGAATTCATGCAATCGTATCGAATCGTGACATCAGAGTAGATACCTAATATTATTCACTATGAATAAATTATCCATGTTAGTGACTATGATAGCTACTTTGATGGTTCAGACTTCTGACTAATAAAAATAATTATTTTATTTGAATTTGTTATTTTTACGTAAAATCAAATAATCGTAGCGACTCGTGTATAGGTGCATCACTATTATTGTCAAACTGACATACGTCATACGGGAGTTTAAGTTTCGGCCATGATTACTTCCATGGTTTCGGTGTTCGGCCGTACCTAACGGTAGTTTTATTTATATAACGAGTATGAGCGTGCTCTTGTACTTTTGCCAGAGGGGAAATGACTGTAGTGCACAGACATATAATTAGAAGCAGACCTAACATTAAAAAAAAAATGTTATGACTTATATGCGCTTAAAAGGCAGAGAAAAACCATGCAGCATTACGTTCAAAGTACACGAAATCATGTATCAATATGGATTTATGCAATGACTGTGTGATTTTTTTTTTGTGGTTGAAATAAAAATTATATATTACTGTTTACAGTTTCATAAAATACGTTAATTTTTTATACTATTTTTTTTTAGCTGTGAAAAAGATAGAACAACAACCATTATTAGTTTAAGAGCTTTTTTTTGATCGTTCTTCGTAGTATACATGTCATATGAAATGCACAGAAACATGAGAAAGAAAATTATTTTAAAATATGATTTTGACAATATTTTGAACTTTTTTTACAAATCTTTGTTAAATATGTAATATAAATTCAATATTCAAGTAAGATATATGTATAATCTTTGTCATATATACGAGCGGTGTTTAAACAATAGTTGCAAATTTTAATATTTTATAAAGAATTTTCAATATCGTCAATGTATAATGCAATTTTTAAAAAAACTGTGAACAAACCAGACATACAGTTTAATAAAAATAAAAAAACGCAGTCTGAAAGCGTGTTAAGTACATGAATAAATTCATTGTAATTACAAACGGAATTGTGCTAATTTGTGTGTCAAAAAAAAATAAATAAAGTACAATCTGTAAGTTTTTTTAATTACATTTTTTTTTGAACAACCACATCTACATTTTTTTAAAATCAATTTTTTTAAGGAAAATATAAAAGAATACATTTTTCATATTATTACCGAATATTAAATAATTAAATCTAGAGTTTACTATTATGTTTTTTAACTGAACAAAAAATAAATTATGTATAAAAAGTTATAGATTATTTAATCATGCTAGATAATTTTTTTAACATATTGCATTTTTAAATTAATAAATTGAAAATTTTATGTAAATAGATAATAATTTTTTATCTCAAAATAAGTGTAAGCCTGCCATTTATTTTAAAGCCATTTTTTTTTCATTACTGCTTTAATTAGGGTTTGTTTTCAGCCCCTAATTTATTTCCCTTTTTCTTTTATCTGTGGTCCTGTTCCTGTTTACTATGACTGACCTGTACTGAACTGAAACAATGCAATAAATACCATTAAGTATTAAACTCTATTGTATTGAAATTTCATGGTTCAGTAGATAAAGCGTAGTTTTTGTTTTTTAGCTTGTTGATTAGCATTTATGACAATACTTTTTCATCATGGTATATTTAATTTTTTTATATTACTATAGGCCATCCCTTTTTCCGCTGAGAGATGATTAAGTATATTTTCCTTACTTGAATATATACTTCTGTATGTTTCTTAAAATTTAAAAGTTTTTTTTGCATGACTACTGATTCAACTATAAAGTATATTTTCGACACCATAGTAAAATAAATTCTGTTTCTTTTATTTTTGCATTATCTTTTTATGCGTTTCCGTGGTGTCTTTGACCACACTCTTTTTTCAATGCGATCTTCTTTGTGTTTGTTCACAAAACCACTCTTAATCCATTTTTATATTACCAGTTTTATTTAAAAATATAAAAATGCTATTCCTCTTTTCAAAAATTATTTTGTTCATCAATAATCTATTGTAATACAATGATATTTTCTTTGTATATGTTATATGTTTGACTCTTTAATTCTATGTTGATAATTACCATTTTGTGAAGATAAAATATTTATTCTTTTGGATTTTCTAAATTGTTATAATATGTACAAATCTTCTTGCTTTTTACAAAAATGTGAATAAGGCACGTTTTATTTCACAGTTCAAATATTACAAATTTATGACTTTCGCGTTAAACTCATTACATTTTAAATTTTCTATCAGTTACAAAATTATCGATTGCGTAATTGAAATTTTTCTCATCTTCTATAAATCACATTGTGGTAACCGTGGCTTTAAATAATAGTTTATTAATTTTGTATAATCTTTTTTTAGTTTTTAAGGTATTTTATTTCTTTATTTTAGGTCTTACTTTCTAATTTTTAATTTATTTGTTAGGTATAGGTACCAATATCAGTGTTTTCAATGTATAGAGTGACTATATTTTTTGATTTTTTCCCAAGTGTCCCAATATCTTTATACTTACCTACGTACATACATAATTACATTTTTATATTATTAGTTTTATTTTATATTAAATACATTTTACAATTTAGATATTAATATTGATATTGTGTCTCAATTTAGAGCCAAAGAAATTGAAATAAAGTGACAAGATCTCTGTAAGACTTCTATGTTTAATTACGATTTCTTTGGCGTTTGAGTGAAGCACGACATCTTTTGTTATTTGTAGAATCAAGGGCCTGTTATATTGGGTCTGCTTCTAATAATAGGTCTGTGCTGTAGTGGCCTATCAGTGGTATTTATTCTGAGGCTGTGCAAGATTTTTTGTAGGTTTGTCATGTCTATTCTTTTTTCATTCGTCTAATCTTTGCGTATAAAAAAACTATAATTTGACACATAAATAAACTTGACAAGTTGACTTTGACAAATAATATCGACGCTATTAATAATCATAACAGATTTTTTAAAATATTTAAACTTGTTAATACACATGATGATTTTTATATAGCTTTTAATATTTTTTAATAGTTAACATTTTTTATTTTTGTAAAAAAATTAATTTGTTTCAGTAATATTAAAATAAAGTATGAGATAGTAGGAAGTTTTTTTTGTAAGGAGTATTTTATTTAAATACATTATGTATTTAAGCAAAGTTGATACATTATAGTAATTAATTAAATTATTTGATATAGTCATAATTTAACATATTTAAGATACTAGTATTTGTGATATAATTGTTGTTTTTTATTGACAAGTTTTTTAATAGCGTGTACACAAGGTGTCATTAGTTCTTTTTGCTCCTCAATTCATGAGCAGTCAAAATATTCTAAATTACAAATAATGGGCTCGGCTTTTATACAAAATGTATTCCAGAAGGACCACAGATACGTATAAAAATAGCTATATCACCAACAGGTAATGTTTTATACTTGAAATTTAAAAGTTTTGGTGACTTAAAATTTACGCAGTTCAACTGGTACTTTTTAAAACGTTAGAATTAGCACTTTTTTCCATTATCTTTGAAAACAGGTGTTGCCTTTCTATAAAATATATTACTCTATTGAAAACAAAAAAGGCTTAGTAACTTTTGTCCAACCGTTTCCATAGAGTTATAGTTGAAAAACTTTTCGGCTCATTGCCCCCTGCACTTTCTATTCACCCCGTTTTACGGTATTTAATAACCTTCAAAAATGTTAAAAATTATTATAATCTTGGTCTAATACACATATTTTGATGATCTTTATTTAAATATCTTAAGATTGTAATATTCACAATCTCTTATATGGAAAATTTCACTAATGGACGTCTTATGTGATATAAATAATTGTATGTTGATAGTAGTTTGAAGCTTTAGGTAAATAAGGAAGTTTTTTATTAAAGCTTTGGCTATATTTATCTTATTTAAAAGTTGTATTATAGTATATTTAATTCAATATTTGTTTCTTAGCTTTCATAAGGTATTAACTGCCTAACAGGCAATGTGAGAAAGTGATATAATTTTGTGTTTGTTGTTTTGCCAGAAATAAGTCAGTTTGCTGTCGTTGCAAGGTTAGTGTAACTTTTATTTCTTTAAAACAGACAGAAACTCACTGCACTGACAGTTGCCCAAGGCGTGCAGTGAGCTATAGTTACATTAGTAAATTGATAGGTAATGTACACAAACATCTACAAATTGTCTTAAATTAATATTAAAAAGATCAACATATATGGCAATCGGAAAGCAACCAGGGCGTTGAGTAGAGATACAGCTAGGATTAGTGGGTGCGTACCAGGCTGTGAGAGAGTGTGTCTCTGCCGTAACTTTTTTATTTTCTTAACAGGTAGGTGTTTTTTACTTGTAAAGCTGCGTTGATGGCAACAATCCGAGTCTGGTGCTCACTCGACGAGCTCGCATTGTGGCAACCCATGAGCTAGAACTCAAGTGACTCTCGTATGAAGATTACTCTGATGAGTCCATCCGGTAGACTCTGATCGTGTCAACGCGGTTTAAGCTATGTTTACATATTAAAAAATACTAGGCATAAAGGAGGAAATAATGTGAAAAAGTCTCAAATGACATACCTAGTAAGTAAGTGACAAAAAAGTTTATGAGATTCGGATTCAGTGAGACAGGGGTCTCAGTAACAGAAAACTCTTTTCTACTGTAAAAATTGACCAGATTTTTTATAAGCCTTCTACAGGCATGTGTGACATTTTTGGGAGTTTTAGCCAGTTTTGATTCCTTTCTTTGTGAAGTACATTTTTTTTATAAAATTATATTTTTTTTGGTTACTTACAGGTAAGTAATTTTATCACTATAAAAGTTGGAATGTCTACATGAATGGTATTGGTAGGTGGAAGTCAATCTATTTGATCCTTCAAGCTGATCCAACAGTGTGACCATTCTTTAATTGTCTTTGATACCAGTGTGGCTTGAAGGATAAAGATACATTATTTATTATGTTGTCAAATTTTTGAGATAAGATAGTATTATAAACAATATGAAAGTAGAATAAAGTACTGTCCAAAGTAATTGTTGTTGCGTGTTTCATTGACTTAACCAATGCATTTTTTTTTATATATAAAATGTTTTTGTATGCACAACAAACACAAAAACCTGGTCATGGGTGCCTTAATTTTGTGTGGGCGGTATATTCCTACTTCTGTATATGTAGTATATTTGAAAAAATTAATAGACATATTCCCAACAATATACAAATATGTTTGTACTAAAATATGTGGTATAATATCTGTCTAGCAAATTTATATTATTGCATATTAATAATTTGATTGCAGTAATATTTTAATTTGTCGTGGGGAGTCCTCAGTGTAGTCATAGCATGTATTCAGTCTGTTTCTCTCGCACAAGTGCAACATAAGTAAGTAGTATCTCCATCTCTTGCGCACATAAGCTGTGTGACTGAGACAGACTGATTGACGATTACCACGTCATGGTAAAGACATTTATATCGTGATTACGTTTTGCGCATCCATCCTACTATTTCTGTTACTATAAATAATTATAAATAAATATATACGGACAAATCACACAGATTAAGTAGCTAGCCTCAAAGTAAGTTCGAGACTTGTGTTAAGGGATACTAAGAAATCAATGATACTATATTTTATGACAAATACATATACAGGATGTTTTTTAAATCATTGGCATCCTTTTCTATCATCCTTCTACTTCGGTGAAGTACTCATGAACATAAGCACCTGTATGGGACCGACTCCGATCCGATGGAAAAAAATCAGCTGTTCCATACATTTCGGGTGAGTAGGTAGTTGGAAAATAGTATGGAACAGCAGATTTTTTTTTCCATCGGATTGAGTCGGTCCCATACAAAAAGTTGCTCATGTGAGGCATGAGTCCCACTCTCTTCACCAGACAAAGTTGCCACACACTTTAAAAAACACCGTATAGATAAGATCTAAGACCCAGGCCAATCTGAAAATATCATTTTCCATCTTGACCTGACCGGGGATCGAGCCCGGGACCTCCGGTGGCAGTCTGGAGGTGATGTCCGTTAGGCCACGGAGGTCGTCAAATTATGTAGTAAAAGAATAAAAATAATTAATGGTGCTAAGGTTATATATTTCTCTTACAGCTTTTATTATATACAATAATTACAACAGGCTAAGGGCTCACGCAGACATATATTACAACAAGTACTTCAGGAAGCAATGTAAACCATCTAAAAATGGTTCAAATCTGGTACTGTACTTGCTTATAATAGAACATCTTGCAACTCAATTGATTCACACGGATCCATTTGATCACACATGGTATTGATTAAAGGTTACCATAACCTGATAATATACCTATTATTCTTAACACTCCTAACGGTATTCTAGTCCCTCAAATAGGAAAAACCACAGAAAAACAAAAAGATAAGTTTTGCGACTCCAACTTCCAACATCATGAGGTAGATGCTTGGTAATTCCATTTCAAATAGTAGAGAAGTAAGCTAGTTTAATTTTATCTAGTTGATTATTCTATTGACTCACTCCAACTTTTATTGACTACCTTATTAAGCTGTGATTTGTATTTGTAGTAGAAGCAATTACTTAATTTTTTGAATGACAAAATCTATCAATATTGCTTTGTATTAAATAGACTTTACTTATTGACTTTTAAAACTAGTTCAGCATGAAACTAAGTCATAGATGGAAAAAATCATGATTCTCAAAGTTAAGGTTAAGCACTACAACAAATATATTTTAATAAATAATGTGATATTTTACACGTTTTTTTATTTATTAATTATATTATTAGTCTATGAAGAAAATACTTCAACATGAATTGACGGATTAAGTGGTAAAACACACCGTACATACATTTATTTAGGTATCATATTTAGTAAACAATAATTGTCTTTTAAAGTCGTATAATAACGTAGAGTGGTAGTAATAATTGTTATACAATAGTATTCCAATATCCCTATTCATTTGTTTCAGAAATACATTTCATCACATCAAAAAAGGGGTATAAATTACTCGTCTTTGGAGCAGTACACTTACGCGCAAAATTGGTAAAAAAGTAAAAACAAAGTTAGCTAACATGCTCCTCTCGCTGTTCCAAAAAGTGTACAGCTCAGGTTGCTTTAACCAATGATGGAGAACTTGAGGTTATAAATAAGCAGCACAGTACCACCCAGCCCCCATCTTCTATATAAACGACAATGGAGAATATGTCAGAGTTTCAGAGAAGCAATTAGATAAACTGCAAAAATGAGATTGACGAAATGGAAGAACATTTTCTAGATAACATTAACTAGGCATTTGTAGTAATTGGTTCATTTGATATTGTTCATACGAAGAACTATGAATGTCACAGTGTATTGTGTATTTTTTATTAGACCTATTAATATTAATTTTGTACAATTTGATTTTAGTAATAATATGGACTTGAAAATGTTAAATTCAATTCTAATGCTATTTTTGAAATTATTTTCGATTGTAATATCTTCATTCGACAGCACATCTTCATTAATCGTACAGTCATCTGAAAAAGAGATTCGCTAAATTGCCAATTTAATATATTTTTTTTAATTATTGTTCTGCTACTGGGCAAAGGTCTCCCCCATTTTCTTCCAATCTTTTCTGTCCATATTAACCTCCGACCTTTCCTGAATGCCCTCAAATCGTCGCTCCATCGCGTTTGCGGTCTTCCTCTTTCGGTAGCGACTTTAAGGATGCCACCTGTTAGCTAAAAAATCCCAGCGGTGATATACATTGGCAATTTATCTAACATGTTACGTAGGCTTTATCGTTTTCTATGTGTCTGTTTCTGTCTTTTCATTATCAACATGTGCTTTGTATATAAGAAGTTTTATAAAAATAAACATTTTAAAAGCTACTTTTGTCTTTTTTACTACCTCGTCTTTTACAGAATTTTTTTCTATTTAAGGTATCTCCTAACACAGGCTCTTTGAAGCCTAAAAGGGCAGCCACTTTTGTTATTACAAAAAAAGAACTTTTATTTTATTACATCTGAACCACATTGAGGCTCATAAGATCAAGTAAGATGCCACATATATTTTACAATAAACAAGGATGACATAATTGGTTATGATTCATTTTACAGGTATTTTATAATAAAATCTTCACGGGCGAACCAAAACTTTTATATAAAGGTTATACATATAACAGAAGTTATATATCGACAAAGGCCTCCAGGACCAGATGGTATTGTTCTGCCAGAATTTCTTAAGCGGTGTAAAGTAAACACCGTCACAGACAATAATTACAAAGTACTAATGGTATCAGGAGAACATACACACAGTTCTAAGGAGTTTTACGTTTAAACATGATGTTTGTATAGTTTTTGAATTATTTTTTCACTACCCACAACATGTGTGAATGTATTTAAAATAACTTGTGTGCTTTAGTTTGCCTCAATTTTTTTTAATTATATTCTTATAGAAAATTTAAATTAATACACCGTGTATAAAATCATGATAATGGATCTAATTTTTTTTACATTAATTATCGAGTAATAAGATTAAAAGTGCTCGCTAACTTTAATTAAATTATTGGTAATCGTACTTATTACTCGATAATTAATGTAAAAAAAATTAGATCCATTATCAAGTGATTTTATACACGGTGTATTAATGTAAATTTTCGTTTCGCGTAGGTGATTTTTTCTATGCCAAATGTTGCAAGTAAGTAAATAACTTAGTTGTGCAAATATGATGTTTAAGTACTTTATAAAAATTTATTATTATTATATTAACACTTATTATATTAATTATATTTAATAAAGCAGACAGCCATGAGAAGTCCATATTGCTTGTCATGGCACACCATTACTCCCATAGATAGATATTGTACATACAGTGCCTAATCAGTGTATTCTCAGTCCAGCAATAGTAAAATATTTACAAAATATATAACTGTTTGATACTTCTACTGGCATAAGTACATTTTTCCAACGAAGATAGCAATCTCAACCATACCTTGTGTGAGATAAATATAAAAACCTGTTTTATTCATAAAAATGCATTAATTAATTTATATTAGATCTCATTTTATGTGAATTTTTTTGTTTTAGTTTGTTTTGTAAACTTTGTAAATGTTTATTATACTTATTTAAAAAAAATGTTTATCCATGTGTCACTGCATATTATATTTTTTCTAGTCCTTATTTTTAATTCGTTTTATTTTTTACCTTAAGAGCGATTGCACTTCTATCATCAAGCATTAAATGATACTGTGTTATTACATTCAAATCGTTGCGAATTCCCTTTACACCTTTACATCACTAAGAATATGACTCATACATTTTTATTTTTAGATCCAGTGCTTCTAAAAAGAAGGGCAGATATGTATTATTGTACAAATGTTGTAAATATTCTCGGAGCGCCAAGTCAAACAGGGGAAATCGTTTAAGCGTTCTTGAAAAGCAAAGCCAAGGTGTAAGGCCAAGTTACTCACAGATGATAATCTAAACGTGTCCTGGCTTCTAAGAAATACATAAAATGAACATACACACATGGAAGGACTAGTCACCGAAGGGAAAACCTAAGCACGTTTATTTCACTACAACATAAAAACGACTGTTTTGTATATTTTTTCATTTTTTTTTCATTTCTGCCTTTTATTATTGGTGACTTCCGATGTGGAATTTATTTACATTTTTAGAAATCAGTAAATTGACATATACAAGATTTTTTTTACTAAAAAATAAATATATTTTACATTTTAAACATCTATTATATTTAAAATTTAAGATATGGTGAATGAATTAAAATATAGCTTATGTATTATTTCATATAAGTAGTTATTACTACTTGATCATGTCAACGTTAAGAATATTTAGTTTTAGGTATGATGTAACTGGGTAACTTAACTAGTTATTGTTCTTTAATAACACCTAATTTGTATTTAACCACCTTTGTTAAATGCTCTAAGCGATAAGAATAGGATATTATTTTGTTTGTCCCATAAGCATATTTTGGTACGGGTCTTTTAAATTTGTTTTCATTAGTTTTATGTACTTAACAATAAAAATACCTCAAATACTATAATATAACTCAAAATACTCCTCAAATGCTATTTGACATGGCGAAATGTACAACTATGTAAGAAAAATTTTACCTAACATATGTGCTAAGTATTTTTTGATAGATATTATTATTACATATTATATTTTAATAAATAATTTTAAGTTCTCCCGAATCGTGTTTTATTTAGTTAAAAAACTTAAAATAGCCTTGTACAATGGGTCACATAGTACAAATACATTTTATAGTATATCGTGTTTTGTGTGGTAGGTATACTTTTCTATATGGCCCACTGTACATTTGTTATTCAATTAAGTTCTGAAAATAACTGATTACACTTTGATGCTTGGCTCTGTCGTGCATACATAAGTCAAGTAACTGATAAAAAGACAGTTTTTTTTTTTAATGAAAAACAAAACTACTATTCGATCTTTACCCAGTCTGCAACAGGTGAAGCAAAGCTAATTAAATCTTCTAAAAGGAAAAGGGCATACTCCATTATTGCTCCACAACCAGTACAAGTACCGCGCCACCACACAACGACCGACAGGATTCTGCTGGTACTGTTCAGCAAGCCATCGCAAGCCATCAGAGTTTTGCAAGGCGAGGCTCTCTACACCGACCATAATAATGTATTTTTGTTTTGCACATCAAATACCAACACACGCACGAACCAATGGTTTTAGATTCTACTTGTGAATATTATATGTAGATATAATCTGAGTCTAACACGCGAAGCTCTTTCAAAATCCCTTTGTTGCAGGTTTATTTAAATCTTGAAAAACAAATTATTAAGATTTTAGGTTTACTAATGATAATTAATATAAATTTGGCAATCATTTATTATAATATCACAAATTTATGAATTAAAGTTCACTGCCGCATTAATGTATTTTATTTCTTATCCATTTACCTCTAAAAATTAATTATACTCACGACGTTAAGCTTCCTCGATATTTTTATATTCAATTCACTAAGCAGCTCAGCTGTTCTGCTATGTACTAGGCATGACACATGGGTTCTTAAGAGATCTAGGATAAAATAAAATAAAAAGAAAATTGGTCCAGACATCCGATTTTCACCCCACCGTAGGCTAGATACGTCACTGTCCGCCGTGTCTCTTTCGCTTTTTGTGTGCGGGCATGGCAACACACACACTACAACAATATTTTTATTTTCTTTAGCTATTCCAAGTATCTGGAATATCTTAAAAATTAATTTATAACTTCAGTGTCAGTGGAAAATGACGTTACTTTAAATTCATTACACTTCGTAAACAACGAAAAAATGTAAGTATTTTTTCATTACCTGAATATCTACAGTTTGAATATTAACGATACTTTTGAAAAAGTTATAATGCCTAACAAAATGTTAGATAACTACATATTTATGTTGCATTGGCTACTATTACTCGTACGTAATCGTGATTTTACATCACACCTGTGTATGCCCCTGCGGGTACTTTGATAACATTTAATCATAAACTCAACAAACAACGGTCGTTAGACCAATTGATTTTTCTTTCTCCTTGCTGACCCAACTATGCACCTACCTTCCTTTTATCTTGGAATTGTCTGTGCATGATGTTGTATAATACAATATCGCGAATAGTATCTCTTGCGTCCTCGAGTTGCGATTTTACATGAATCGTAAACATAATATGCGTCACATGTTTAAGTTTTACATTTGTAAGAAAAACATTTTTTCGTGGCAAAATCACGAATCTATTATTTATTTATTTAAACTTTATTGTACATACATACAAAAGTACAGTACAAAAGGTGAACTTAATGCTAAAAACATTGTTCGACAGTCAAACCTGTAATATGAAGAGGGTTGATTCAAGAAGTTATGTATTGATATATTTTTTTTTTCTTCTATTTCTTGATTGTTCTTACCGTCGTTAAAAGTTAAAACGCAAGGGCCCAATTGGGTTATTTGTTGACATGAAAGATTAATCATATTGAACTACGATATTACAAGTATGTTCAGAATTTTAGATTCGCAATAAGTCTGGGTCTAATTCTATACTGAAGACCGTGGAATAATTAGTGTAAACAAGATTTTAGCCAAGCATAAGCTGTCATCATTGCAACATTTAAAATGTAAACTTTATCCGTTACGTCAATTGCTTATTGTGATAAAAACGTACGTACCTATTTTGTACGCATTCGACTTTTTTTTCGATTTTAACGTTACTTCGTTAGTCACTGGATGGGTCTGTCTCAGCTGTATTCACAGTCTTAAAAACCCATCAAACTCCATTGGGCCCACTTGGTGCCCTATTATCCTCCTTACCCATCCATGGGAAGGACAGTGTCCCAATATTGGGGACATTAAAATAGCTATGATGATGGCGGTTGGTCTACGGGTAGTCAACGAGGAGTCTACAGGCGATCTACGGGTACTCTACGGGTGGACTACGGGTGATCTACGGGGTGGGACTAATAGAGTGATCTACGGGTGGACTACGAGTGATCTACGTGTGGACTGTGCTTATGCACATATAGAACTACAATGCGATTGTAGACAGGGATATATACCCTTAGAATTACAAAATGCGATTGTAATCAGGGTTTAACATCTCATAGTCAAGCACATACAGAATTACAATGCGATTGTAGTCACGTGTGCTCATTACGACCCAATAGAACTACAATGCGATTGTAGAGCGGGGTTAGAATTACAATGCGGATTATGTAATCAGAGCGACTATAGTCAAGCACATATAGTCCGATAGAAGAACAACAACAACGCAGAAGACTGATGCAGCTGCCCAGTCTCCTTACGCAAAATGGGCCCAATCCAAGAGGCCTAACTACATGTAAATCTTCGCGCTAAGTATTACTTCCAATATAACTACGATATAATCGTAGTCTAGTTTATATTCTACACCTATATAACAACACATATAGAACTACAATGCGATTGTAGTCACGTGTGCACATTATTATGAAATTTTAATTTTAGTCTAATTTTTGCCATTTCGACTCGAGATGATGATGATGATTATTACCTGATGTAACTACAACGCGATTGTAGTCAGGTATACACATTATTACCCATTAGAACTACGACGCGATCGTAGCCTGGTTTATAAAAGTATTTTTACTTACTTACATATTTTATAAACACTTATATTAGCATATACAGAACTACAATGCGATTGTGGCCAAATCTACACATTATCAGCCAGATATATGCAATAGAACTCCGAAGCTATCGTAGACAAACTATTATCCGAAGTATAACTATGCAAATAGTAATATTATCAGACGATAACTATGTAACAAAAAGTGTGTATCTTACTATACATTTCGAACACCCTTTAAGTACCTCATACTTATCAAAACTTTACTAGACTGATACAGTCAAGTATTATTTTTTCTGGCTGCGTAAGTTCTTAGACTTATAATGATGTTATAACCATGCACTGCCAGTGTTAACTCAGCTCTGTTCATTTCTAGCTAAACACGGACTTCGAGTCTCCCAACTCTTGGTAGTGACAGATTATCTGTATCTGTTGTTATAAATGTTTGAACATCAGGACTGATGAAAAAATCGCTGACCATTGCTGGTCATCATAACAGGTATGTACTCATACCAAATATCTAAATATTGGGGCGCATAGAGCCCAAGAGAAAGCTGGGAAACGGAGTTCGGTAAACTGAGGAAAGGAAATCCACTCATCAATCGAGATGATTATTCGCCAAAATGTACATAATTTAGATAATTTACTTATACACGTGTATTTTACAATATACACGTCTGGTACATTTATTCAATACTTTTAATGAATCTGACTGATCAATCGATCAATCAGTTATTTCCTTTATATTTCATATATAAAACAGGTACTTTATGTCATACTATTGAGTATGGCGTCAAATTTGACAGTCAAATTTGACAGTAGGAGATGAAATAAACTGTTCTAGGCGATCAATTTTTCTCCTAAAAGTTTGTATCATGGAAATATTTTCATTGTCAGTCCGGGTGACTTCCGGAATCACCCAATATCGGGTCAATATCCGATACCTCTGGTCATTTTATCTTTTTATAATTAGCAACTCGCTTCACTGACAGTTGCCCATGTATCTTTATACATAAAGAACACATACATAAAGTTTTATACATAAAGATTATGATACATAAAGATTCAGCTTCTTGACTGGATTTTTTGCAGATTGCATCCAATTTCAATAAGTAATGATACCTAATAATAAAACTGTGTACTTACTTATTATTACATACTATATTTCAATACTAACATATGATCAAGTTTATCAATCCAATTAACCGGCTGTTACGTTCACCGTAGTTGTACAACAGTAACGCTCTAAAAGCACCTTAGTAAATGGAATATAAGTGCTCTTAATGCCAGTAAGAGTAGTGCTTTCTTTTTTGGGCAAATTAAAGTAAGATAACAAAGCACTTGTTTCTTAAGAACTAGACATTAGCTCCTTATTTCTAGCTTCGAGCAAGCAAGTAGTGAACAATATTAGATACTCAGTATGTTGTTTTTAGTTTCTATTTATGGGGATTTATTCAAATAGCCAATATGGCAAATGGTTATTTTTTTTTTCTGATCGTAAATGTGTTGAATACTCTACGTAAACTCAAATCTTTGGTACTAATATCCCCATAATTCTATTAATAATTAAATTTCCTCCGCAAATTTAATTCAACAACTGGATACATAATTATAGATACCTGTCTTAGATGCGAATTTTCTGATCAAAAAAAAAAAAAAGATGTAAAGTAGTATAATATGGACCTTTATTTTTTCTACAGCTACTGTATTTATTACAGTAAATTACTCCTAGCCAAGGTCATCTGCAACCACTTGCGTGAGTAAGTTACCATTTGGAATAAGGAAGTAATCTATTACTCGAGAATCTAATCACAGTTAAAGACTCTCTTGTCATTACTCGTCATTTGGGTCTATACGTTACAGAACTTTTTTAGGATTCTTCTTTTGGAAAACTAAGCATCATAACTATTTTCTTTATAATATGTATTTGTTACTGGAAACATAATAAGCTTGTACAGAAAGTACACTTTAATTCCTCTGTTTGTTGAATTCAGTCTTTCGTTAATAGTTCTAACTAAAGGCTCGTGCATACGAGTACGTACTTCATAACAAAAGTTATAGTGAAATCATCGTACTGTGGTAGGTACCCAATACTACCTATAGTTTATACTCTATGACTGTGGCTGATTCACCTATATATTCGGCTAAACAGTATAATTTTCAGCAGAAATGTACCGACCTAAAAATTTGCATGTTTTCATGTTTTTCTCCTCTTGCAAACTAATATATATTTGTCAGGTGAAGATATTCCTCGAGTACTTATGGAAAGAATCCTAAATTAGTATAGTGTCCTTTCAACTCGGACACATTAACCATCTAGATGTATACATGTTCATAATCAATACAATAAAGCTTTCTAACATAAGTAAGTAAAAAAACTCTAGATAGCTATTCGTAAAATTAACTCTGAGCAAGCATCTCTGCCTGCAGTGTGAGTTTGCTATTGCAGACTAAAAAATGTTCATTCATCACATCTCTCTTAGTAAATATTTACGTTTTAAAGTTAACATATCTTATTCCCAAATAAGCCTGTTAAAATATCCTGTCTCACAGGAAATAACTATAGTGTACTCATATAACTTTTAATCTGTTTCTTGTTAACTTCTTTTTTCTCCCGAAATATCAAGGTTAGCAACCAAAGTCTGTATCCTACAGAACTTAAACATTGTATTTGAGAAGCTTCTTTAATATTTTTTTCACCACTTTGCATTACAAAATGAAAAAAACCGTAATGGCTTTGCATCACATAGCTTATTCGAAGAATTTTTTTCCTCCAATTTCGTATTTTTTTTTTTGTTTATATCTAATATCTTTTATGGAAGATAATCGTAGATACAACTACATTTGTATATATTCATGCGTAATGTAACCATCCTTTATCCAAAGTATCTAAGGATCCACTTTTAATAGCTCACATTAAAAAATAATAATAATTAGTAGATATTATTATTATATGAAATAAAAATAAAAATTCTTGCAAATTTCGCAAATGGTTCTAAAACATCTCATTAGTGAATTTGAAAATATAAATATCGAGTAGAAGCAACGTCGTAGTATAATTGATGGTTAAACAAACTTACCTTAATGAAGTTTGACCATAATTATACAAGACGTTGCTTCCGAAGATATTTATAACCCGCCCGTCCCAATCAATAAGTATAATTACATTTTACCATATCCCAATCGCCACATTCCGAAATTTGATTCTAAAGGAATGAAGAGACACGGCGGACAGTGACGTATTATCTAGCCTACGGTGGGGTGAAAATCGGATGTCTGGACCAATTTTCTTTTATTTTATTTTATCCTAGATCCTCTTAAAATTGTGTCATGCCTAGTACATAGCAGAGCGAGCTGCTTAGTGAATTGAATATAAATATCTTCCTGGAAGCAACGTCTTGTATAATTATGGTCAAACTTTCATTAAGGTAAGTTTGTTTAACCATCAATAAGTGACTATAAATTGGGAAGCAACATTACTAAGTGATGCTAAAGGTAATAATTACCAAAAAATTTAACACTTATTTACGTCATACTTTTTGCATCTAAAGCTGGTCCTTTTACTTGCCCCCCGGTTCCATATAAAATATGTTACCAAATAGAAAATAGTGGATTGGAAAAACGGACGGACGCGACATGGTGAATGTCAAATTTAATGTTATTTAAAGTAATATTTTATAATATTTATAATAGAATTGTATACAAAATACTACTGAAATACAAAATTGCAGTGCGAATCGTGACAGCGGTTGACGGAGCATCCCTCCTGATGCTAAACGGGTATTCTTTCGCGAACCCCATACCGGTACCTGGGGGCGAGCGCTGGTACTGCTCCGGAAGGATCAAGTGGAACTGCCCTGTATGTCTACACGTCAACGACGATTACGAACTGGTGTGTATCTCACACGAACACACACACAGTCCGCCGGTTTATGAAAAAAGAGACGATGGACTGTATATTGAAGCTGTCATATGAGTGAAGTGATTGGGGGACTGAAAAGAACTGAGCTTTATGAAATCCCTGTAGATCGAAGTGGAACAGTGCTGTACAGGTCCCTGGAGGACTGCGATAGGAGATCCTAAGAGAAACTGTGGTTCTTTCCCTATTGCATCATAGATTTTTTGAGACGGTTGTGGTGTAACCTTCGATGGACTCTTTGAAAGTAGGCCAAAAGCATCTATTCATTCTGACTTAATTGTAGAGTGGGAATACCGGACTATCTACATCTGTTAGGAGGTCAGGATGTCACATTTATGGCTTCCGTGACCGAGGATGTATATAGATGATGTTGCGTAGACGATATCGTATGTTGTGTAAAAAATATTTTATGAAATTAAGTAATATTGAACATGTACCTAATATATGTTTTATATGTATAAACATTAAAGGATCTCCGCCTATTGTTGGACATAGATTTAGGTCGTACGTGTTATGGCATTATTGTACGAGTGTTAGATGAAGAATCGCTCAAGTTTATTTTTAAGCAGATATTAGGCTCAAGTAGAAACCTAAAGGGTTTCTACTTGAGCCTATTTAAGGCTTTGGGATTTTGGGCCTTAAAATTTTATTTACTGAGCCTACTCAGTCATGTTTTCAACAGAAATATAAATTATTAAATCGGAAACAAATAAGTATGATCTAATTAAAACTTTGCTTTTGTCAGTGTTCCTTAAAGTAAGATATAAAAGTGTACCTAATAATTAAATTATTTCACTATTTTTCATAATAAATAATTGTTATTAAGACCAAATTTATACACAGGGTATATTATTATAGTAAGATTTACGTAGATTATAAAAATCATACAATATTTTTTCCTAATAATATGTAAGTACTTACTTAATTTAAATGCATTAAATGTGAATATTAAATTATGAGATAATTTACAAACTGGTATAGTAATCTCATTATAATACTAGAGTATTTCTTTTGAATTTAAATTATACAATTATAAAACTAGAAGAATATCAATAAACCACTAAATAAAGGTATTTTTTTATTAATTACTCATCAAAACTTAAAATCAAGATATGTGTAGGTACTGATACGTTTTCCCATCTACGCACAGTTTCAAGATTTTGTAGAAGGTTTAATATGCAATTTTTGTAAATAAAATTTTTTAAACTTCAACCAAACCAACAAGTTGGGCGCCAATTTTGTTGTAGAGATAAAAACACTGGCTGAAAATATGTCCTTTTTTAAAAATAATATAAAAAAAGAATCGCTGGGGTTAGAATTTGCATATCTAGGGGCGCTGATGCTCCTCGTATTTTGTTACAATGAGTCAAGTGACGTCATCCTTCTATGGTTACAGACTTAACGTATTCCGTGATACCATCGAGCACCGGGAAGCGTTCGTTGATCAGATTCAGGAACTACACATTCGCACAAATCAATAAGGACATAAGGTATTGGTACTGCAGTGAAAAACTCCGACTGAAATGTCAAGCGAAAATGAGACTTAGTGTAGAAGGCGGTGAAATAATCGCCTATGACAATACACATAATCATAAACCGCCCCAATATTTTAGGACAGAGTCGGGGCACTATATAAAAATTGGTGATAAAAAATAGTATTACTATTAATTGGCACCTATTTTGATTCATCATTACCATTGAGATATATTATTTAGCTAATGATAAGCCATAGCATATTGTGTTAGTATTTCATTCACAAATGTATAAAATACTCTACTACTTGTATGTGCCATACTCTTCGTAATGTGAATATAATATCATTTTATATGACCATTTAATTTAAATGTATTTTAGGTTGTTTTAAGAGTGAAAACTAATATGTAGCGGTAAATAGTAGTTGTGCTTTCCTAAATCCAATATTTTTTATTTAAATACATACTTTTTAGTTCGTTGCTTTGCTACAGTATTATATACAGTATTAACAGTAACTTTAATATTACGTTGTGTTCTATTAACCAGGAATAAATATGTTAGTAATAAGACTTTATTTTTTAATTTATCAATAAATGAAATAAAGTCACGACAAATACGTATAACCCAGAATCAACTTCCAATACATTTAATTGAAATGTTTAATAAATGTAAGTTAAGATCCTGTTATTAAATATAATATTTTGTGTTAGTTTTGTCTGTTTTTTTTTGTAATAGGTAGCCTGTTATACACACTTGAACAATAGTGTCTACCGATAACGACGTCTCTGATTTTCATTCTCACTAACTTTGCGGTGTAGGTAATAAGATTAAATGTTTAGATCATGAACCCAATAATCTAGTAACAATGTATTAAAAATGTCAAAGAAGAGATAAAAATAATTTATTTTCCTCCAAACAACCAATACAAATAAACCTAAGAAATAATGATGCCAGAATCAGATTGGAGGAGGCTGGAGCCTGTCGAAGGCAGGACCTGTGATACAATTACAAAACTCCAGTGCTCTCCCTCTGCAAACTCTGCAGAGGCTACAGTATTTCTTAAATGTATGTAGAAGTTGATATAAAGATAGTTGTGACGAGTCCGAGCGATAGCCACAAAACCAGTTTCAGGGCTATCGAAATTCCAATGACTTCTAGTTCCAGTCCTATCTCCGGAATTTAAGTACTCTCTCACTCACACGCGTCTTATATTGGACAATTCTTGAGAAATACTCAAAATAAACTTATAACCGTCTCGGACACATAATCTATTTAAAGCTTTCGGAAGAAAAGTAAATTTATCACAAAATTACAATCGGAAACAGTATCATTTAAAAACAGGCGATTGTTAAGCTGATGAGGAAGTGATCCTGACTTCTCAAGTCATCTATTTTATATGTTTTTTTACATATACACTACTTACAAACTTTAAAATTAGTAGTTGAATTTATTTGTGAGTAGATAGATTCGTAGTACCTTCAGGATGTCATTTATTTTGATTCTTTCATTTTTGCTTTTTTAGTTACAGTAATATCGCTATATGACGGGAAAACATTGCTCATAGTTAATGGTTACACGTTTGAAAAAGAAATTACACTTAATAAGAGTACAAAATGGCGTTGTAACGAGCCGAATCAAACAAAATGCACCGTATTTATCTATTTGAATGAACGTTTCGAAGTGATTTTAACTAGAAATGATCACAATCATGAACCAATACTTAGTCGCACTTTTCAAGATCGAATAATGTAAGACTGATCCTTTTGAGTTTTTATTTGAATGTTTAATATCGTTGTCACAATCTATAAAATTTCTTTTAAATTGACTTATATATTTTAAAACTGTTTCCTCGTTTGAAGTACCTACTTGTTGTGTTTTAAATTTATTGTTTCACGGATGTTAAAAATCCATTTTAGTTTTATTTTCGTTATTTATTTTGACTGTTAATTAAATTACCCTCTTTTTTTAAATTCTTTTATTTTCTAGCTTTTTCGTTCTATAATTTCATGTTAATTTGTTTCTCAATTATGGGTACCTATATTATATAATTTGTTGACATCAATCCTTAACCTATCATTGATAAATAGATTGATCTTGCGCCTTGTCCTTCGCTTGATAAGAGAGAAGGACCAATAGGTTTTCCACCGCGTCCAATAGTTCCATAACTCTTATTTGAAAAAAAAATAAATAATCAATAACTTGTTGTTGACAGATGAAGAAGAAGGAAGCGACGAAGATTTCTTGGGAATACTGAAAGAGACTGATGCCGGTGAATATGACGACGACGTAGCCATGTTCGTCAAGTCTCGAAAAGGGAAGACTATCTTGCAATACAACGGCCACCGATATAGGAAAACTTACAGGTCAAAGCATGGCATCAGATGGGTGTGCTCTGTGAACAAGCAGTGTTCTGCATTCGTGTATGTCAACGATGATGATGAAATTGTTATGGCCAATCAAAAGCATAATCACACCAACGCCTTTGTGGACACCATTGATGAGGATCAGAATGGTGAGTGCCAATAGTTTTATTAATAAAGTATTCGTCTTAGGTTTGATTAATTAGGTACCTTATTAAGAAAGGAAAGAAATCATTTGAAAAAATATACACTTATAAAAATCGAACTTAAAAATACTCGTAAAGTCTACTTTTGAATGTCTCAACGATTCAGAGTCGTAATAAATTAAATTATCAGTGCTAAAATGATGATTTATTGTTCATCTGGTGTTATTGTTATAGACACTGCAGTCGTAATAACGTCTCGCAAAGGCAAAGAGATGCTGCTATTCCGTCAGTACACCTATCGAAAGCAATACCACAAAGGAGACAAAGCGAGGTGGGTCTGCTCCACTTTGAAGAACCTGTCGCGGCTGCGTCTTTACTAATAGCGACAACTTCATCACCTCTTCTTTTGAAGAACATTCTCATCTTCCTCCGAAGTACTATCTCAAACCAGACCATGTCCTAGAAGCTCTTAGACAACCTCTTATACAGGAAACTGAGTAATACTCCGACTCCAGTTGCAAAACAGGCCAACCGCCATTCATCGGATGGTCTGAGCCCTAGGCTAGCACTATATTAGCGCCTCTTAATGTAGGATAACGCTAATAAACGATAGCTCGAGATTACTTATGAAGGCGAACTTTACTGTTATCATGGAATCATAATTATGGTACAATCCTGGGAGAAAACTATACTTACATGATGCAAATTTTAGTTGATTAGTTAAATTAAGTTTTGACTTTGTTTTAGGGCACTCATACCTTATAATGTTAGGTAATCGAAGCTATGTGAAGATATGGAGACTCGCTAAATTAATGAAAATCTATTGTAAATTTTGTAATTAAGTAATTTAAAATATAAACATTATTGTACACATTGTTTTAATATCACAAGTTTTTTATTTATTCTGCTGATTTTTATCATTTCTGTCATTCACACCAAGATACATGTTTTATGCCAGTTACTGCCCAGTCGAATTAAATTTGTGCATCGTATATGTGTAAGGCTATTGATGACGCCAAGCGCCAAATTAACTCGATCAGGTAGAATAAAACGTGTTTAAATCTCGGTGTGAGCAGGAGTTAGAGATCCTGGGAATCTCTGAAACCATGAGCGATGCCTTCGTACGATATTAGCAGAGCTTCGCTTCTTGATGGATCGGGGCTTGAGTGAACCGTTTACTCACGTTGTGTCACCCCAAGGTTTAACACTGCTACAGATTGGGAATAAAATACCCGATCTGTAACTGTTACCCAACAATACAGAATAATAGTGAGAAAAAATTAGTTGCATTGTTTAACGTTAAGAATTTTTTACCCGATCTGTAACTGCCTTGGGGTAACGGGACAACGGGATCACACGAGGGCCAAGGATCTGAGCTCGAGTGTACTGAGTCTACTCACCTAAGGGCCCAACCAACCTAACAGCGGACAAATTTCCTCGAGGGAAGTAAGTAATAGGGTATTACACCATTTTTTAAAAACTGTTTTAAATTAATCCTGAGATCGTAATGAACTAGTAGAAATTTTGTTAATTTTTTTTAAAACCGAAAATCGCCTTAAAATCTCTTTTTTATTTATGATTTTGAATTTTCGCGCGGAAACGCTAGCCGCCATGCTTTTTCATCTCGTGACGTCACTCGGTTAGTAAACAATACGACTGCGAAAGACCAAGTAATAAGATTCGTGAAAATAATGAGTTATCATTGGTGTCTTGTGCCTGAATGCAAAAATACAAGTGTAAAAACGCCACAAAAATTATGGATTCAAGTGCCAAGTGATGTAAAAATGAGAAATACTTAAAGTATAACCATTGGCAGATTTGTACTTTCTGCTTTCACAAAACCGTCTTCCATAGTGAAATAAAGGCTAGAAGTCTACAAATGTGTTATTAACTCGTAAATTTATCAAAATAACAGCGCACAACTTATTTTCAGTAGATTGTTTACTATCGGAATGACGTCACGGCGGGATCCAACATGGCGAATGGCGTTTTAGACATTTGAAAAACAGATTAGAAAAGACGATTTTTAAAATGGAATTATAAAATTAAAATTGCAATTTTATGAATAAATATCGACGTTTCTTGTTTACTTTTTTCGAAATCTATTATGAACAAACATTTTTATATTTTTTCTTACATAGTGTAAAATACCCTATTAAACATGATCGGTGAGCGTGAAGTAGGTAAGTAATTAAACATGATGCGTCACTTGGGGTGATCTAACCATCAGCATCGCACTCACACTCACTGTCCCAATAAAGTTATTGATCTTTTTTTTGTAGCGTATATAGATACATATTATATCTAAACCTTTATTATAGTTAATTTAATATATGTATAATATAGCGTTGGATTGTAATATTGAGAGTACAGCAAACCTATTCAGTTATTTTGCGTGGTCTTGAGCGGCTGTTCACCAAGATGGCTCATGTATAAGGCACTGTAGCTACTAGGTACGCAGGATAGCTGTAAAACTTAATAACTAATAATAAGTATCAACAAACTAATAAAGTCCAATACTTCATAAGTACATTAATATGTATAAATACATATTTAGTTATATCGAGACATTTATTTTTAGTAGCTGTTGAGTTGTTATCAAAACGAGGTCGCCCTCTCCTTCTGTATAAGGGTTACACGTACTCGCGGTATCCTTCCCGCATCAAGCATGGTTGGAGGTGGTACTGTTCCAAGGTTAAGAATTGCCGAGCACACATCTGGACTACAGATGAAAATATAGTGGTGGCTGCTTACGGGACCCATATCCATAGTCCTGTTGACACTAAGACATTGGGTCACAGCGGATATTGTCAAATTTCCCAATCTATGTAAAGATAGTATTTACAAAATATATTTTGTTATTTCCTATATTGTAGTCCCTTGTTTAGTCGATTAAACAGAACGTTGAAATATATTGTTTGGTTTTATTTTTCTTCATAAATGCATGCCTATTTGAAAAAATAGGAAATTTCTTTTTAGATTTAGATTATTTTGTTTATTTTCGGCATTTTTAATCTTTTAATTTTAGTACTGTTTCATTACCAGTCGCCGGAAGAAAAAAAAGTGCCTACGTAAAGTTTTTTTCAGCATAGGTAAATACTTAGAATTCTATAATTGGCCTATCTAATGGTATAATCTACTATTTAAGTACCTACCAATCTGTAACGCTGTTGAATTCATAAATATATAAAATCAAAAATATATTAATTAAAAGATCTTATTGATCCGCAAGTCGATGGTTCTACTCCTGCTGGTATTATGCATGTCGCAGCCAACTGCAATTCAAATAACGGCCTGAATGATATTCTACCGTAGTATTTAATATAATATTTGATGAACTGGTAGGTTGATGCTAAGACCATTTATTAAGAGCTAATTAGAAAAAATGAATTGATTGCTTGATTTAGTCTCTTTAGGCCTTGTAGCTCCAATCACCCTATAATTGTTTTCTTTTTAGTTGTCAAAATGCCAAGAAAAAGAGAACGCACCACTACGAAAGCTTCTTGGACAGTCGAAACCTTAGAAAATGCTGTGAAAAAACTTCTGCGTGGCGGTACATCCGTATACAAGGTATCAAAGGAGACTGGAATACCCTACAGCACCTTGAAAAAGAGGTTCAGATTAGCTAAATCCAACAATGCTAGCTACCGATGTCCTCCAAAGCTTGGTAGACCCTCTGTGTTCACTGAGGAACAAGAAGCCATTCTGGCTGATCATCTTCATAAGATGTCAAATAAATTTAACGGACTCACGAGGGCTGAGTATTCTAAGACATGTTACGCCATGGCTGAAAAATTTAATGTCGCAGATCGATTTAACGAAGCCAAGAAGTGTGTGGGCAGAGACTTTTTAATTGGTTTTTTTCAACGACATCCTGATTTAAGTGTTAGAAAGCCAGAAGTGATAAAAAGACAACCAACAAAAAAGAAAAATTAAAATAGAAAAATAAAAACTTTTTGAGGATGTAAGTGACACGTCTGAAGAAGAAGACGTTGAGAATCTTTGGCACGATGTGTCAGAATATAAGAAGAGACATTGTGTGATTTGCCACAGGAAAAGTAACGAAATGTGGTAGATATGGGTAGATACCGTTGCAGAGGTTGCTGTAAATGGGCTCGTTCTGGTTCTGACAGCCCGATTGATATGTATGTATATGTACTGACTTGTAGAAATTTTTGAGGCCAATTTAATAATTAAGTAGCTCCCATTACACATTTTCCGCAAAGTAGGGTAACGAAAGCGAAACTGTTTTTTTGAAATGGCCAAATGCCTAATAATGTAACGTTGACGCTGTGATGGCTGTGATTAAATGATAGTCAAATAAGTAAGGATTTAGTTTTTAATAAACTATAAATTTGCTTTTTATTGAACTTTTTCCTTAGTAGACTCTAGGCTCCAATTCCCCCCCTGCTCCCCTACCATTCGTCATTCGGAAACACTAATAATTGTAGCTTTGAAAGTCAAAGTCATTTTTTTTTATTTAAATTGGCTTAAAAATAGCTTTTTTAAATCGTCGTATACTAATCAACTAGATTAGATAGTTGACGTCAGAAAATTACTTAAAGCTAAGTTTACCTCCACAGCACAAGTGGAGAAGAGGCGACGCAACAAAATCCACAGCTGCATTTCTCCAAAGACGTCACTTTACAAAATATGTGTCTTATAATAAAGGAAATATCTATGTGGAGGAATATATACTTACATTGAATTGTTATAAGAAATGTGAAATATTAAAATGTCAATGAAAAAATAAGTAAAAGGCTAGCTTCTGCATAAACTTTCAACATAACGGCTATTATCACATCACAGATAATTTTGTCATGATCAATTCCCACTCCCGTGGGATTTTGGGATAAAAAGTATCTACCCTATGTGGAACTTTTCTACCCGTCGCGTCGTCGTGTACCAAATTTCATGGAAATCCATCTAGTAGATTTTGCGTGATTGGGTAACAAACAAACTCACATCCTAACTTTCGTATTATAATATTAGTAGGACGTAGGATTAGTTTCAATGCGTTCAATAAACTACCTATCTTTTCAGTTTTACTCCCATGCTGGTCTGGAGCGAAGTAAAAACAATGTGCCAGTTGCTTCTCTACTCGCGTAGATTGTAAAAGTCAATCAAGGGAAAGTGCTTAAACTAGGGATAGCATTAGTCATGGGCTAGCAACCTGTCACTATATCTGATTTTTTTTTTCACCAATAAGCCCAATATCTGGCTAAACGAGGTCTTCGAGTCTCACGACTCTGTCTATCCCTTATGAGGTAAAGTCGTGATCGTTTTCAGCTTTATTATGTTAGCATAGATAACATACCATAAACATTCGTTTCAGCTTGGTCGTTTCAACCTAAAACGTCAGCAGGGAAGAATGAAGGAATAACATTCATTGAAAAGAACGGTGGGCTGGTTTTGCTAAGAGGTGGACACCAGTATACAAAATTGAGGGAAAACAAGAATAAAAGCTGCGTCTGGAGATGTGCCAATTGGAGTAGAAATCGAAGTTGCAAAGGATCATTCACAATAATGGTTAGTGTATTTTTAAAAATTCCTACTATTTGAAATAAGTTTTGCACAACTTCTACGTAGTACTTATATTAATTCTGTGACGTAGTTGTGTAGCCGCCTACATACTTACTGTGTTTAGTAGGCACATCCCTAGGTTGTACTGTACCTAGCTAGATCTCAGAAAACAGTATTTTCGTAGTGTCGGTTTTATCTTGATATATCCACTGTTACTCATTGGTAGATCCCAATAAGTAACACTGTAACTTGCAGTGTTACTTGTCGGGAAGTTTATTCCCTGTAGTAACAGCGTAACACGACATAGTGTAACAAACCGATATTCTAAAAAAACCCTGAAATATATGCAATAGGTACTTAGGTACCTAGTACCAAAGCCTAGTACCAATTACGACATTTTTAAATAGATTTATTCTCCTTTTCAGAACAATGAAATCGTCAACGAGACAAAGCATGTATGCGAACCAGACGAAGTAGAAAATATAATTGCAATGAAATTAGATGAATGTAGGAAAACGATGATGACGAGCGATATTTCCGTCACAGATCTTTACAACAAAATGAAAGAAGAGATGCTAGTCGCTGGAGAAGAGTTTGCGGCAAAATGGCCACCTTTCTCTAAAGTTAAATCAGTATTATATAGAGTACGCGGAAAATATAAAAACCAAAAAGTTGAATAACAAGCTAATTATTAAAAATAAAAAAACATGACTGACAAGATTTTACTCAAAAAGTACATACAAACATATAATTTATATAGATTTTTGAAATCGCCTTTTAAAGCCCTTCAATTTGATACCCAACTCAAATAAAATTAAAATTTGATAAGATTGATCAAATTTTTATTTTTTGGTCTGCTATTTATCGCATATAAAATCCGCCATTTTGTTTTTATGATGACGTCATATAGCCTACGTCACTTGGAGGAATGCAAAACTCTCACATCAAAATCTGTTAAGCTGTTCAGGACTTATGGTGAATAAAGAAACTTACATACATACATGACCCCTGAAAACAAACACTCCTTTTTTGGTCAGTCATGTAAAAAATACTAGGAAGCAATAAAGCAAATGAGTTTTTTTTAATGCCTACTTGTAGGCACTTGGCCCAGTAGGTAAAAAGTGAGCGACTATCAATTCAGCTATTTACCTAATAAATAAAAATATAAAAAGTTTTGATATCAACATTCCGCCAGGAACTTGGGAGATGAAACGGTCATAGAAAACGAAACGGATTCTAGTTTATCGTCGTTAGTTAGGCAAATATAAATTCTGTCTATCCCCTAAGGCAAGAGAGACGTGATAATATGTAGGTATCTATGTCCTAATATTATCGAAATTGCTCCCTTACTTCAAAATTACTTTATTCTAGTAAAAAAAAAAGATTAGAAACAAACCAGCCTTTCTTTTTTCAACAATCCCTTTAATAAACCTACCTACTTAAAGTTCTCCGTTTTTCCCAAAGGGCGGCTGTTAGATAAATGCTTGCATTAAGTCCACCTATTGTGCCATTACTATTGCATTTGTGCAATAAAAGTTAAATAAATAAATAAACAAAGTAGGAAAGTACTACAAGCAGTAGCGGATTTAGGGGTGTGGGGGGGGGGCTCATTTTACCATATCTAATTTCTATAGAAAAGGACTTTAGTATTAACTGCATCTGAGATGCACAAAAATCCAAACAAAAGTAGGTACCTAATTTTTAACTTTAAATCAACAAGGTGAATTATCTACATTTTTTATTAAACTATATTGATGATAATGATAATATGACATTGAATTAAACAATACTTGACACTTAGGTATACTTTATTTAATAAATATTTGACACAACTGTCTTAAAAGATCTTACTAAATAATATTAATTTATTTTTTTATAAACGAGTAAAAAAAGGAGGTAGACACAATATCATCAGTCAGATTTCCTTAAAATTAAAATATCCTAAAAACCATTTGTTTGAAATTACAATGAACTAATAATAACTTCTTAAATTCTATCCAAACAGTCTTTTTGATTCTTCAGTCATAATTTTAATTAAAACTAATTTAATTCTAATTAATAAATTGTAACAAAAATATAATTCGTAAAGGTACAAAATGAGGTAAAAAATTACAAAATCAGTCTTTAAGTAGAAGTAAAAATGTCTCAAACAACTTTGAAGGAACCGTCATTCCTTCGGTAGAAACCTGGAGCTGGATGGTTGTGTTTGTTCCTAACTCGGTTGATCACGGTTCCCAATCCTTGAGTTGCAGTGGTGACATCAACATGGCAGCCAGTCTTCGTCCTTGATGTGCAATACCATTGCTTCTTTCCATAAGCCAACTTGTTTTTGAGACGAAAAGCAAATCCTTCATGGACCAAAAGTAAGCTGCCTTTTCTTGTTGGTACAAAATTAGCCACTGAAATTTCAAATTTATGTTATTTTTGTTTGGTAAATTGTAGAAAAAATGCAGTCATGCTCGTATTTAAAATTTTAACAATATAATTTCATATATCAATGACAACAGGAAATTATTTGTAGAGCTAGCTAGCCCCACTCGCTACATAACACGGTAGGGTAACTGCTAATTTAGTTGTCCTTAACTAATTAATGAAGTTGACTACTTAATTATCAACACAAAGTATTAAAAATAAAAACAATATATTTAATTCAAGAGTATTGAAAGCAGCCTAAATTGTTGTAATTTTGTATTGTGTTTTTACTTTAAATAGGCAATTCGGAGTGTGCAGTCAGTCCTGACCAGGAAGTGTCAACTATTACAGATAGGTACCTACCTTTAATTCACATGCTACAGGTAGGTAGGTTACTAAAAATAAAAGCAAGCTAACATAAATTTTGTATAAATATATTTTTAAATAGGTGACATCAAATTCTATAAATGAAATACCTAAAAACAAGGTACTTATCTAAAACAAGGTATTATCAACACTTCCTTTAAGATGAACATAAGTTTTAGTTCCTATATTTTTTTATCACAAAAAATATGGTAAGTATAAAAAAATATGGTATCAGTTAGATACAAGCAAGTTACTTTCAAAACAGTTCACTTTGGCTATATAAATTAACCAGTATTACACTTACTAAAGCACTATTTTATTATTATTATTTTTTACTTTAAGTAGGCACGTTTAATTACAATACGCTTTTTGTACTTATATAAATATTTCAATCAGACAAGGTATCATAATAATCACTTTAGTACACTGCAGGCAGTGCAGCTCTTAAGTCTGTGCAATACAAATTACAAAGTAAGATAAATTAAAATAAATTAACACAAAAGGTACATAATAAGTTAATAGGAAAATAAATGATACTTAGGTACAAGGGTACAACACAAATTGGTATTTAAATAAACATAACAAACAACACATGAACACACGCACACAGTCAGTCAATTCAGTCAGTAGGTACCAGTGTGACCGTTTTAAAATACCAAAAAATTGTGCTGTCAATACTGACAATAGTCAGTAAGTACTAGAAAATACTAAAAGGAAAATTAAAAAATACCAAAATTGTACTAAGATTTTTTCAGAAATTGATATTTCAAACACACATTTTAATAATAAATATGAATAATCGCTTCAAAATTTTACGAGACGAGCAAAAAAAAAGACACGTATGGGACAGGAGCAAAAAAAGGAAGCATACGGGTAGTTAGGGTTCGTCACGCAATAATAGAAAAAGTTTGATTTTTTTAAAAAATCATCCCAGTAACATGGGCATATTTTGTAAACTTTAAGTCCTATCAACATACATCCAATGGCATTATTATAGAGAATATAATGAAGAACATCAAGTATTTGACAGTTTTTGCGTAGCTTTTACCGTTTTCATAAAAAAAAATTAGAAAAACCACGATTTGGGACATAAAATTCATTTCTTACTTAACACTTCGTGTTTCTACATTCATACCAAGTTTCATGCTTTCTTCCGGATGGGACCATAAAATCGTTTTCTGTTAGGACAAGGAGCCGTACTATACTGTTTCAAAGAACAAACGGACAAACTTAAAAACCCGAGGAATTTCGAGATTTTTCGGAAATTTTCAATGGAAGAAATTTTCGGGTGGGAACTTTATCACTGCCGCGCTACAAAAAGTCGCAGTGTGTAAGAGCCCTTAGGGTTTTTACGTGAAAACACGTGAAAATAAAAAAAAATACTAAAAGAAACAAAATATAAAATATTAGGTTAAGTTACTAAAAATACTAACATCATTCTGAAATGCCCCAATTATACTAAATTAGTACTGAAAATATCAAAAACGGTCACACTGTACAGTAGGTACAGTAGTCAGTTCAGTGCACGCTAGTTGCATTCCGTTATACGTAAATCGTGTTCTTTTATGACTAAATCCGATCTACGCAAAGAGTAGTGTAATGTTTAATAGACATTGTTTTACTCTGAGCTTTATTAAGTCTTACTGAAACTGCAGTTGAGGTGGTGTTTGTCAGTTGTGCCTAACTTTGCCTACAGTAAACATTCTATAACCACATTATGAACAAGAGAAATGTTAAACCCCGGTATGACACTCAGTTATGACAGGACGTACTTAGCTCCATTTAGCTCTATGTTAAGTTTTCTGTGATTTGTCCTTATATCTTGTCTATGACGCCAAAAAAAATTTACGTCAATGTCAATGTCATGTCTTATAAAAATGTGTAGAAAACATGTAGAAATGAAGTAACCGTGTGTAGTAGAAGTCGAGGCCTCTTGTCTTTTATCAAGTGATCAGAAAAACTAGGTATTTCTGTTTCTGAGAATATAATCTTCCGGAAATACCTAATTTCTACCAAGCGGAATTGTTAAGGATTTTTCAAAACGGGACTGATTTTGTGCAACCGTGCAATGGTGGTTTTTTGTGTCACAAAAGTTTGCAAAGTTAACTTGTGTCAAAGTTACGAATAGCACTTTTTCAAATATTAGTGTTTTCTGTATCAAGAAAATTGCAAACCAGCTATGTATAGTGCTAGTTACATAATTGAGTGTGTATATAAATACATTAAAGTGTGTTACGCAAATATTTTGGGCGACCTGCCTGTTAAAAAAAATATGGTTTTTGTGATGTTTCGATTTATGCCTATCAGGAATTACCTGTCTACTAAATCAAGGTTATAATTCATTAATGTGCTATGAACGCTAAATTAACATTCATCACAATATCCATATATTGAATCCATTCCCTTTACTACTACAATCATATTCATAGCAGTCTTATTATTACTCTAAATTCTATAGACATCTATTGTTTATGCTGAAATGTTACTTGGTACCTTAAAGTATTATAAAATGTAATATTGTTCAGTTAGTATTCCAAAGCAAAACTTTGGGGTTAGCTTAATTTGTATGAATGTTATAAATCTATACATAATAATTAATTATTGTTAATTGTGCACTTCAGGAATTCTTTCTTGGTCTGACCTGTAAATTTTATAAGTAACAGAGAGTTAAGAACTTCAAAAATCTGTGCACTTCTATAAAACCAATTTACTCGCACTGAAGGTGAAAAGTAACTGGATTAGATTAAAGGTTTAATAGTTTATTTATGTAGGTTTTCAAGTAGGTACATGAAAATCTACATGAATAAGTTTCTATTAGGCACCTATATAAATAAATTAACTAAAGAAATTTACTCTTAAGGTTCCTTTGCTGTCAATAAAAATATTGCTATGTACTTTGAACTCTGTTTCAGGACATCACGCTGACAAAACTCAACAAGTTGTTTTTTTGCTAATAAAATTTATGATTCAATGTTTGTTTCATTTTCCTTCCTCGAGATTGTTAGTATTTAATTAACACACATGCTAAGAACAGCAAACAAAAAGCAGGGTATATTTATTTTAACTTTAAGTAATAAACTAGATAGAATATCCTTCAGTGTATTTATAACTGATATGTAAGAATAAGTTAATGTCTAAGCTAATATAAGCAATTTCAGATCTGAACATAATGTTGATTTCAGGTATTTTCATCAACACAAGGGGGAATTCAAAGCTGTTTATCTACCAGAATCATACATTTCGATTCATGTACAAGAAAGCATATGGAAGCCAACTTTGGTATTGTTGGTACTTCTTCAGTCGATGTTGTCCGGCCAAATTAAGAATAAACAACAATGGGAAGGTGACGGAAAGCATCGGGAGACACAACCATGATCCACCAACCTGCTGGATGACCCCTGATGGCAAGTCTTACAGTCTTCCACCAATTCCTGACAAGACTACACCGTAACATGACAATGTAACAATTAAAAGTATTTCGAAACTTTTTGTGTTTCACTACCCTTAAATTTGTTATGAATGGGAATAACTCCTGCTTTGAGATTTTGTTTTCGAAGAAGTGGAGCTTTTTTGTGTACTATCTGTATTTAATATAACTAGATTAGAGACCTGTTTGGACGCCAGGACAGAACAATACATTTAATTGGAGAGAGTTCTAAAAAAATGTACATAATTAGTAGTTGTCAAAACAAGATCCCGAGGATTTAAGGATGTAAATAAAAATATTAATTAGTGTTAAATAACTACTGTTTCTGTATTTTAAAGTTTATCATTAAGAATTTTGTCATCTTTGTTACTAATTTTGTATAATTTTATTGTAGTCATTTTTATTACAAATGTTTGACCAAGGCAAGCCAATTAAACTGTCAAATCTCAATAATGAGAGATGTAAGTATATATATTTGTATCTTGGCAGTATTGAATTTCTTTATATAGAACTGTGTTTAAAAATACTAATGTATTTTTAACTATACTACCTACTTTATTGTCATTCCTATGTTTAGAATTTTATTTCATTTTCAAGATTTAGAAATTTTAACTTCCAAAATATTATTTAATGTTACTCTAATCTTAAATTAGTTATATTAAAACAAATATTCTATGAGCAAATCGCATTTCAGTTTTATATATGTTGACTTTAGTACATTTATTTTGTATGTTGATTTTATGGAATTTTATTCTGACACATTTTACTGAGTTATTCCTTTCAGTTCAGAGCACCAATTTAAGTAACTCCCTATTTCAGCTATATATTCTATATTTTTTTTCATACGATTTTATTTTAATTATTTTATGAAAAGTGCTTTAAGTGGAATTACTAGTCGATGCTCTGAGAGGAATATTTTTTATTTTAATTACATCCAACCACTACCACTAGAAATGTCAACCACCACTAGAGATTTTTAATGTATGTGTGTGTATTGATGTTTGATGTAATATTATACCTACCTAGTGCATTTAATTGTTTATACATAAGTATAATTGTGTACATTGGTATATTATCATTAATCTATACCTTAACTAACAACTTCTGCATTTTAAATACCTATTTATTTATATAATTTTGTAACAGTACTTCACGTACTACATATGTATATCTCAATAACTAATGAACCTAAATAAGGGTGCAACCGCAATGATCCACGCGGAATCGACCCATCTCTTATGTCAACGGAATAAGGTCGCCAATCGATTGCAGTGACGTCATCGTCACTACGGCCGGCGCGAATGACATCACTGCATTCGATTGGCGACCTTATTCCGTTGTAATAAGAGATCGGCTTAGGCCGATAACCGCGTCGAAAGTTTGGTTGCAGTCGTGGAAAAATCTATTCTGCGTATTTTTTTTTCATAAAACCTGTGGTCTCTGTCAGGGTTTAATTGCTGATGTTACTTATTTATTATTATTCTTAGCGACATTCTCAACATTTTATTCCACTAGACGATCCTCCAGTGGGTACTGTGTTGCTAAGGTATCAGTGATTTTATATTTATTTTAATCTTTAATACTAGATTCTGTACATCAAAGTTCCATTTGATATTGTAGAATACTGTGCCTTAATGTATTTAAACTAAATACGAATATAAAGAACGAATGCCATAATTAACTACTGTGTTTTATTTGCCTTTTCATTCATTTGTAATCTACCTATATTTGGTTGAGACCAGCTTTTGAGTAGACAAAGAATATTGTGTCTTCTGCCTATTATTTTAAGCTACATTATATACCAATTGGAAGGGCCTATAAATGAGTCATTTATGAATCATTAGGAATCAATATCGCAGACGAGATGAGATGACCGATTGATTGCAAGATCAAATAAATCATCTGAACTGAATTGTTTTGTGTCTCGCTCACTCCTACGAGATTTTTTAAATGATTGTAATCTTTGGAATATTCGTTTGTGTTGTGATTTGTGTTTAAATGCCCGTATACCAATTTCATTGCAATTCGTCGTACGTTTTTTTTTATTACCTTTATCAATAGGTACTTATAATAAAACTAACTGGTCTGTGTCTGTACATCCTAATCCTACCTAACTAATATTATAAATGCGAAAGTGAGTTTGTTTGTTTGTTTCCTCTTCACGCTTTATCTACAGAACCAATCTTCCTGTTTCGCATACACATAGTTGGAAGTACTGAGAAAGACATAGGGTACCTTTCATCCCGAGAAAAAGGACTGTTCCCGTAGGAAATTCACAGGCCAATAGAAAAACCATTTTTTTTTAGAATTTTTGTCTTTTTGTTTCTGTCTGTATGTTTGTACGCGCATCACGCAAAAAATACTGAATCAAATTTAATGCGGTTTTCACTGTTATATTGTTGAAGGTCAACTTAAAATCTGGCTTAGGTTTCATCTCGATACGCCGCCGCTTAGAACATAAATAATAGTAAACTACGCGCGGACGAAGTCGCGGGCACAGGCTAGTTTAACAATAAAGATATTTGAAACTAGCTTTTGCGCGCGGCTTCGCTCGCGTTAATCCTTTCTTAGCGGATGCCTACGTCATAACATGTACCTGCATGCCAATTTCAGCTCAATCCGTCCAGTTCATGTTTATAATAGATAAATATCTATTGACCGTTTCGCGTGCGGAAGTCCCCGTTGCTCGAAGCCTATTGATGCATATGAATTTCGTAGTTGGTACAGTCAGCTGCGAAGGTGCAGTCATACCTCTTAAATGATAATAATGCGTTGTAGTTTCTGACTGTACCTACCTGCTATGTGACGAGATTCCCTGTCTCGAGTCTCGACCACCAATACTACAAGTCCATTTAAGTATTTATCTAATCATTTTAATATGAACGGGCCAAAAGTTTTGTTATGAAAGGATATTTCAAAATATTTATAACAGCCTGCCTAGAGAGAAATAATGTATTCCATCCATATTTGCTTTATCTTAACAGAGATAAGTATAAAACGTAACGATAAGAGAGGTAATCGCTACAATCGATAAGGATACAGATTTATGCGGAATTTGATTCCACCTTATCTTTTATTAGTAGTTAGTCATAAGGGAACAGATATGGTAGAATTCTTATTTTCTGATAGGTACATTTTTTTAAATAATTGGCTATAAGGTGAAGGCATAACGAAGCGTAAGGACCCTATCCTAATCCTGACTATAATATTATAAATGTGAAAGTGAGTTTGTTTGTTACCTCTTTACGCTTTATCTACTGAACCAATCTTCCTGAAATTTCGCATACACATATTTCGAAGTACTGAGAAGGACGTAGGGTACCTTTCATCCCGGGAAAAAGCACTATTCCCGTAGGAAATTCACGCGAGCGAAGCCGCGGGCAAAAGCTAGTCCTTAATGTTAGAGTAGAAAGGGGTGCGTCTTGTCGTAGAACTTTCCGAACTGATATACTCTCTTTTTTAGTCAAATAGGAATCTTTGACACATAACAAGCTAATTATTTAAAAATAAAAAACACGACTGACATCTTGCATAGCCTATGTCATTCGGGCTAATGCAAGGAATCTAACAATACCTCTCACATCAAAATCTGTTAAACCGTTCAGGACTTATGGTGGAATAAAGAAATTACATACATACATACATGAACCCTGAAAACATAACACTCCTTTTTTGGTCAGTCGTGTAAAAAGAGCAAAAAACGCATGTTCACAGAATTAAAAAAAACTCAAGCTTTATTTTTCTACCTAAGCCTGAGCTATAAAATCTCGAACTAAAAATAAACAATCGAACGATGATCAAAGTCCACCAAACAAGTGTGTGTATGTACCTACCACCGACTCAACATCCTTCAAACATGTACGGGTGCGAAGTTCATTTGCGATGACGTCATCTAAGCTACATAGTAGGTACATGCAGAGTAGGTTCAATGTTTATAGACTGACTGACTGCCTGGGCGTACGTAGTCTATGCCTTTTTGTTAAGAATCTGATCAACAAAATCTACAGTGCCGAAATCACAATACAAATAGGGAAATTACCGCTAATCCTAACTAATATTACCTATAAATGTGAAAGTGAGTTTGTTTGTTTGTTACCTCTTCACGCTTTATCTACTGAACCAATCTTCCTGAAATTTTGCATACTCATAGGTAGTTAGAAGTACTGAGAAGGACATAGGGTAGATACTTTTCATGCCGGGAAAAAGCACTGTTTCCGTGGGAAGTACACGCGGGCGAAGCCGCGGGCAAAAGCTAGTTATTAATTATTTATACTGTTCCAAAACCACGTGCAGATTTATCTGGCGGGCAAAGTACTCAATGGAAAAGTACATAGTACGTATTGTATTATCTGTGATAATACACAGCTTTGCGTGACAATCACTTACCGAAAGATTCTCAGTTTACGAATTGACGGAATCTAATGTAAACAAAACAAACTGCTATCACCATTAAAATTGATAAAGCAGACCGATAACGTATTACTAACGTAATACTATGCGATAACGTGTCACCTTGTACTTCGACCAATTTAATAATTCATTGAACGTAGTTTGTTAATAGTTAAGTATAAAAATATTCATGAATACATTTTTTAATTTTTTGTTATTATTTGCATTTTTTTTTTAAATATATGGTAATAATAAGCATATAGTAATAATAAGGTTTGTTTTGACTTAACTTTTCGCTCTTGTAGAGAATTACTCATAACATCACTAATTAAACTGTCTGATCCTTCAAGAATACAAGAACGAGCGCCTTTGTACGTGAAACACAATAATTCATTGATATAGCAGACGGGAATGTACTTAATTTAAAAAATCATACCTTCCTATCCTAACCTAACAATACAATGTCGTTAATCAATCATAAATATATAAAATTCTTCCGTTACTAGAAATAAAATCTAAAAAAAATGCTGAGTGACTAACAGACAACGCACACACACTCCTGGGCTATATAAACGGGTTATTGTAAATTCGTCCCTAGAGTTAATTCGGTACCTAATTAATATTCCATACATTCAAAGTAAATTCGGTACTTCGATAAAAATTATAAAATTTTCGTGGTGAATTTGCCACTTAAGTTATTTTTTTGTAAAATGTACAGTTAGCAGTAAAATGATAACTCACAACGTAGTACTGCTGATTTTTTATGTTTTATACGTATGTAAAATTATAACTATTTTATAACGCTATCGTTGAAAAGTTTGAAAACCTACGATGATTATTATCCTGATTGATTGACTTATGTCAATTAACAGAAATTGCATCGTAAGCAAAGCCTGTAATTAAATTAAAGTACGTTTGTATTTTGTTTTATATAAAAAAAATTGTCATACTTTTGATAGGTACCTATGCATTAAAATTAACCCGACTATTTTTATATAAATAAATAGACGTTAGAGAAATTATGAAGCTATTGTTGTGAATTAATATTTAATAGCATACCAATTTTGATTTTATCATATTGTGTGCATCATATTTGTTGCTGCCTGTACGGAAAACGTTACGTACCGAATTTACTACAAAAATAACAACGAGGGACGAATTTACAGAAAGTTTTTAGGTACCGAATTAACTTCAGGGACGAATTTACAATAACCCATATAAACTAGATTCAATTAAGTACCTACATTTTACTTCAGTGCTTCAGGTTCAGAGGCAGATCACCTTACATGGGTTCTGCAAATAGGTAGGTACATACCTCAACTTATTTCTAGTTTTGTTTGTATGTTACCCTACAAAGCATTTTTTTATGTTAATAAGTTTGGATGTTATCTACAAAGGCTGATTTTCCTTATCATTAAAATAAACTTGATTTTCGAGATTCAAGAGACATTAATATTATTTAAAAAAACATTTAGAAAAGTCTCAAAGGTCGTTTTTTATTCGCACTACTTCTTATTAATGTTGTCTTATGTAAGTAGGTATACTTACTATGTATTCATTTTTGGCATTCAAAGTTTATTTGCAAAATAATTTAAAATGTTTTGCAACTGTTTGTTGTCATTATAAAATAAATACTCATAGAGAAGAGACAGCAACCTTGGAGCAACCAAAGTCAGGTACAAGGATCCATTTAAATTTGTAAATCCATTGGCTAGACATACAATTTGCAACCAAAACGCATACATTATTCATTACATTTAATGAATTGACGCAATAATGCAAATATAAAAAAGTCGAGTTTTTTTTACCAAACACGTACCTATCTATAATGTAATGCATAGATGGGTACGTATATTTTAACTTCATCCTATTGTTTATGCATAGGTATGCATTATACCTATTATTTCTCCTTTTCAAATTAAAAATGGTTTCTGACAATACTGACTAGTCAGCCTATACCCATCAAGTCACTAAAATAGATTTGATTGCTAGGTAGATATATAGGCACGATAGGAAGAAATGACCTATTAACGCAGAGCCGGAACCGCTGAAACTAGAAACATGAAATTTTGTAGGATTTCTCTATTATAACTAAGACTTATAAAGTGAAGTAGATTAATAACGGCTCAAACCTTGTAAAAATGATTACAATAAATGAACAAGCAAATGTAAGGCATTACATTTGCTTGTTGATTTATTTTTAAAACCGTTTGACATATCCACTGAGCTTTGTAATGAAAATTCACACAGCGGGTTTTACTTTCTCAATAAAACTTTGTCTCATCCTCACAGATGCCGGCAAAATCCAACCAAAAAATCAATGGTCTGAAGATGATTTAAATAATGCTTTGACAGCCATTAGGATAGGAATGAGTTTCTGTCAGGCTGCGAAAATATACAAAGTTCCTCGTTCTACTTTAAATGATTACATGAAGAAAGGTTTACCACGGAAGAAAATAGGAACACCAAGTATACTCAACGAAGAACAAGAAAAAGGTTTACTAGATTCTATTGGGAAGATACCAGGTCGACTAACAGGACGTATAATTCGCAAACATGCTTTTGATTATTGTAAAATACATAAAATATCTACGGCAAAATTCAATGAAAAGAGAGGCGAAGCGGGTGAAGCGTGGTTGGAAAGATTTTTGAACAGATATTCCGAATTAGAAAACCGTTTGAAAATTAAAAGAAAGCATAAATAATGTATGAATGAGGAAAGTAGGTAATATTTATTACAATCCACTTATACAAAGACGTCTTATCAAATATACTTTATGGTAGCAATTATACTACGACGTTGCTTCCTCGATATTTACGAGTATTTAATTCACTAAGCAGCTCGCTCTGCTATGTACCAGGCATGACACAATTTTTAGAGATTCAAAAATAAAATAAAAGAAATTTCGTCCAGAACCGACATTCGTCACCCTACCCCAATACATCGCCGGTCACCGCGGCGAAGGACTTCATTCGCTTTTTGTGTGCGGGCATGGCAACACACACACTACAACAATATTTTTATTTTTTATTTTCTTTTTATTCCAAGTATCTGGAATATCTTAAAATTAATTTATAACTTCAGTGTCAGTGGAAAATAACGTACTTTAAGTTCATTACACTCGTAAACAACGAAAAATGTAAGTATTTTTTTATTATTACCTGAATATCTGGTTTGAATATTAACGATACTTTGAAAAAGTTATAATGCCTAACAAAATGTTAGTCAACTACATATTCATGTTGCATTGGCTACTATTACTCGTACGTAACCGTGATTTTACATCACACCTGTGTAAACCTGCGGGTACTTTGATAACATTTAATCATAAACTCAACAAACAACGGTCGTTAGACCAATTGATTTTTCCGCTGACCCAACTATGCACCTACCTTCCTTTTATCTTGGAATTGTCTGTGCATGATATTGCATAATACAATATCGCGAATAGTATCTCGCGTTCCGAGTTGCGATTTTACATGAATCGTAACCGAAATATGCGTCGCATGTTTATGTTTTACATTTGTAAAAACATTTTTTCGTGGCAAAATCACGAATCTACATATGTATGGATAATTTTCTTCTTATTTCTTGATTGTTCTTACCGTCGTTAAAAGTTAAACGCAAGGCCCAATTGGGTTATTTGTTGATGAAAGATTAATCATATTAAACTACGATATTACAAGTACGTTCAGAATTTAGATTCGCAATAAGTCTGGGTCCAATTCTATAATGAAGACCCTGGAATAATTGTGTAAACAAGATTTTAGCCAAGCATAAGCTGTCATCATTGCATCATTTAAAAGTAAACTTTTATTCGTTACGTCAATTGCTTAATTGTTTATTGTGATAAAAACGTACGTACCTATTTTGTACGCTTTCGACTTTTTTTCGATTTTAACGTTACTTCGTTAGTCACTGGATGGGTCGGTCTCAACTGTATTCACAGTCTTAAAAACCAGTCAAACCCCATTGGGCCCACTTGATGCCCTAATCCTCCTTACCCACCCATGGGGAAGGACAGTGCTAATATTGGGGACATTAAAATAGCTATGATGATGGCGGTTGGTCTACGGGTAGTCAACGAGGAGTCTACAGGCGATCTACGGGTACTCTACGGGTGGACTACGGGTGATCTACGGGTGGACTACGGGTGATCTACGGGTGGACTACGAGTGATCTACGTGTGGACTGTGCTATGCACATATAGAACTACAATGCGATTGTAGTCGCGTGTGCACTTCCCAATAGATCTACAATGCGATTGTAGACAGGGATATATATTTACCCTTAGAATTACAATGCGATTGTAATCAGGGTTTTACACTATAGTCAAGCACATACAGAATTACAATGCGATTGTAATCACGTGTGCTCATTACGACCAATAGAACTACAATGCGATTGTAGACGGGGTTAGAATTACAATGCGATTGTAATCAGAGCGACTATAGTCAAGCACATATAGTCCGATAGAAGAACAACAACAACGCAGAAGATTCAGCAGCATGCAGCCGCCCAGTTTCCCTATGCAAAATGGGCCCAATCAAGAGGCTTAACTACAAAATCTTCGCGCTAAGTAAAGTATTACCTAATATAACTACGATATAATCGTAGTCTAGTTTATATATTACACCTATATAACAGCACATATAGAACTACAATGCGATTGTAGTCGCGTGTGCACATTATTCTAATTTTTTGCCATTTCGACTCGAGATGATGATGATGATTATTACCTTATTGAACTACAACGCGATTGTAGTCAGGTATACACATTATTACCCATTAGAACTACGACGCGATCGTAGCCTGGTTTATAAAGTATCTTTACTTACTTACTAATTTTATACACACTTATATTAGCACATACAGAACTACAATGCGATTGTGGCCAAATCTACACATTATCAGCCAGATATACTTAATAGAACTCCGTGGACAAGCTACTATCCAAAGTATAACTATGCAAATAGTATTATTATCAGATGATAACCATGTGACGAAAGTGTGTATCTTACTATACATTTCGAACACCCTTTAAGTATCTATTACTTATCAAAAGATTACTAGACTGATACAGTCAAGTATTATTTTTCTGGCTGCGTAAGTTCTTAGAACTATAATGATGTTATAACCATGCACTGTCAGTATTAACTAAGCTCTGTTCATTTCAGCTAAACGCGAACTTCGAGTCTCACAACTATTGGCAGTGACAGATTATCTGTATGTATCTGTTGTTATAATTGTTTGTACATCAGGACTAATGAAAATCGCCGACCATTGCTGGTCATCATAACAGGTATGTACTCATACCAAATATCTAAACATTGGGTGAAGCGCATGGAGCCCAAGAGAAAGTTGGGATACGGAGTTCGGTAAACTAAGAAAAGGAAATCCACTCATCAATAGAGATGAATATTCGCCAAATATACATAAACTAGATAATTTACTTTTTGTTTTCGTTCATCGTAAGTAATTATACTAACACGCTGGATTTACAATATACACGACTGATACACTTATTTAATACTTTTAATAAATTGACTGATCAATCGATCAATCAGTTATGTGTTTTATATTTCATATATACATAACCAACAATGTACTTTATGTCAATATTGTGTATGGCGTCACATTTAACAGTATTTTAAATAAACTGTTCAGGCGATCAATTTTCTCCTAAAAGTATGTATAATGAAATATTTTCATTTTCAGTCCGGATGACTCCGGAATCACACAATATCGGGTCAACACCCGATACCGGTCTCTTTCTCTGTTTATAATTAGCAACTCACTTCATTGACAGTTGCCCATGTATTTTTATATACATAAAGAATATAATATACATAAAGATTCTGCCTCTTGATTGATTTTTTGCAGACCTCATCCAAATTCAATGAGTAACAATACCTAATACAAACTGAGAATGTGTACTTACTTATTACTACATACTATATTTCAATACTTATACATGATCAAGCTTTTCAATCTAATTTACCGACTTTTACGTTCACTGTAATACAGCAACGCTCTAAAGCACCTTATAAATGGAATAAAAGTGCCTTAAGCCAGTTAAAGTACTGTTTTTTTTTTTTTTGGACAAATTAAAGTAAGATACAAAGACTTGTTTCTTAAGAATTAGACATTAGCCCTTAGCTCAAGCTTGAGCAAGCAAAGTACTGAACAAAATTAGATACTCAGTATGTTGCTTTTAGTTTCTGTTTATGGGGATTCAAATAGCCAATATAGCAATACCTATTTTCTGATCGTAGATGTGTTAAATATTCTACGAATACTCGATTCTTTGGTACCAATATCCCCATCATTCTACTAATAATTCAATTTCCTCCGCAAATTTAATTCAACAACTGATGCATAATTTATAGATATCGATCCTTGTGATTTAGATGCGATTTTTTTTGATCGATACAAAGAAATAATAATGTTATAATGTAGTATAAAATGGACTTTTATTTTTTCTACAGCTACAGTAATTATCACAAATTACGGTCATCTGCAATGACTTGCGTGAGTAAGTTACCATTTGGAGAAGTAATCTATTATCGAGAATCTCTCTCTCTCTCTCTCTCAGCCTAAAGACGTCCACTGCTGAACAAAGGCCTCCCCCAAGGATTTTATCCGTGGGGGGTTTTGCCGTAATCGCCACGCTTGGCAGGCGGGTTGGCGATCGAGAATCTAATCACAATTAAAGACCCTCTTGTCATTACACGTCCTTTACCTATACGTTACATAACTTTTAGATTCTTCTTTCGGAAAACTAAGTATCATAACTATTTTCTTCTTAATATGTACTTGTTGCCGGAAACATAATAAGCTTGTACAGTAAGTACACTTGAATTTCGTTTGTTGAATTCAGTATTTCGTTAATAGTTCTAACTAAAGGCACGTGCATACGAGTACGTACTCATAACAAAAGTTATAGTGAAATCATCGTACTGTGGCCGATTCACCTATATATTCGGCTAAGTATAGTCTATTAAAACAGTGAAGTTTTACTAGTATATTTCAACAGAAATGTACCGACCTCAAAATTTGCATACTTGTTCATGTTTTTCCTTGCAAATTAATATATATTTGTCAGGTAAAGATATTTCTCGAGTACTTAGTACTTATAGTAAAGAATCCTAAATTAGTATCGTGTCCTTTTACACATTAACCACCCAGAAGTATATGTTCATAATCAATACAATAAAGCTTCCTGACATTAGGCAGTAAAAATTCTAGTCGATATTCGTAAAATTAATTCTGTGCAAACATATCTACCTGCGTTGAGTTCACTATTGCTGACTAAAAAATGTTCATCCATCACATCTCTCTTAGTAAATATTTACGTTTTAAAGTTAACATATCTTATTCCGAAATAAGCCTGTTAAATCTTAATATCCGGTCACACAGGGAATAACTATGGTGTTAATTTGGTTATGTTAATTATTGTCCCATAGGGTATACTCATAGAACTTTTAATCTGTTTCTTTTAAAGTTAACATATCTTATTCCGAAATAAGCCTGTTAAATCTTAATATCCGGTCACACAGGGAATAACTATGGTGTTAATTTGGTTATGTTAATTATTGTCCCATAGGGTATACTCATAGAACTTTTAATCTGTTTCTTGTTAACTGCTTGACATTTTTTCTCTCAAAATATCAAGGCTAGCAACCAAAGTTTGTACTCTACAGAACTTAAACATTGTATTTGATAAGCTTTAATTTTTTTTTTTACCATTACAAAATGAAAAAACCGGCATTGCATCATATAGCCTATTCGAAGATTTTTTTATCTTATTTCGTAAATTTTTCATTTAAATCTAATATCTTTGTGGAAGATAGTCGTAGATACAAACTACATTCGTATTTATTCATGTAACTAATCATCCTATAGATAGATTAGATACTTTGAGTATCTAAGGAACCACTTCTAATATCTCACATTAAAAAATAATAATTATTATTATTATTATAATGATTTAAAAATAAAAATCTTGCAAATTTCGCAATGGCTCTAAACATCTGCTTAGTGAATTAAATACTCGTAAATATCGAGGAAGCAACGTCGTAGTATAATTGATGGTTAAACAAACTTACCTTAATGAAGTTTGACCATAATTATACGAGACGTTGCTTCCGAAGATATTTATAACCCGCCCGTCCCAATCAATATGTAAAATACATATTACGATATCCCAAGCGCCACATTTCGAAATTTTGCTCTAAAGTAATGAAGTCCTTCGCCGCGGTGACCGGCGATGTATTGGGGTAGGGTGACGAATGTCGGTTCTGGACGAAATTTCTTTTATTTTATTTTTGAATCTCTAAAAATTGTGTCATGCCTGGTACATAGCAGAGCGAGCTGCTTAGTGAATTAAATACTCGTAAATATCTTCGGAAGCAACGTCTCGTATAATTATGGTCAAACTTCATTAAGGTAAGTTTGTTTAACCATCAATTATATAATGTTCAAAAGGTAGCAATTATTGCATTGAAACATTTATTATAATGTCGACTATTTTTTTGGGCCTATGAGACAAAAAGCAAAGTCAAAGTTCTATTTTAGAAAATTTAATAACCAAAACCACCACAGTTGTTACTGTTGCTTTTTTAAAATTACATGTAAATTGAATGACAATGTTCCTATTGGCAAGTTATCTGGTAAAAGTTGATAAAACATTTGATCATTTACTTTAGACTAAATACCTAAACGAGAAAAATGAATAAATAATTACTGAATAAATAATTACATTTATTTTGCTTGATATTAAATATGTAGTTTAGCCCCATTATATTAGTAGATAAAGTAAGGACGGACATATATACCTAGAGACCCGAAATTATATGAATTTAAATGAGTATTTTTTATTTCAGGACAATACTTGACTGGTACTTTCAGTCTTGAACCAAACGAAGTCCGAGGTGAAAAAAGTAAAGAAGATCAGACGATATCATCAACTGGTAACGACTCTAGTGGGGTAATTGAAAAGTATGATATAGGAAATGAAAGCCAAGTATTTATTCATCATAATTCTAAGACAGTTTCGGATGTTAAAATAAATAACGAAAATTCCAATAAGGTCACGGCTGTAGACAGTTTTGATTCAACGGATACCTCTGAACAAGATAAAAATGAAGGTAAACACCAGACACTTCCAAGGAATGATTCTTTAACGGCCAATGCCAATGAAGTGAAACCGAATTTTTAAATAAATATTTCAATACGGGAATTAAATATAATGCTAAAAGAAACAAAACACAAATGAAAAATCAAGCTACTACAACAAATTCTAAAGTGCCCGATAATATTCTTCCTACTACGGTAAACGATAGTGCTGAGAAAGAGAAGTTGCTTAATATTCTTATTTTACTGAGAAGAATGGATGAGCTGAAAAGAAAAATATGTAATCTATATTCGTAACATCTACATTAAATAAATAATCCACATGAAACGATAGTCCAAGCTTCATCCACCAACTTGGCATTTCATTCTTGGTGGAGTCGGGATCAGAGATAGGGTTATGTCCGGGAAGACCGGGAATAATCGGGAAGAAAAGGTTTTTGCCCGATGTAAACCCGCTCGGAAATAAACGAGCAGTAAGTAACCGTTTATTTCCGGCGTAAACCCATCTCTGGTCGGGATGCAAAAAGAAGAGTAAATAAGGTACCTACGCTACTGCCTGCAGTCACCCTCACACATCAATTTGTTTTAAGTTTTCAGTCGATAGTTTGCATCATACCTACTAAATCGCATGCTAAAGCAATTGTTACTACTTCAGAATTTCTTTTGCCATATGAAAATGGTTATTTCTAATTTCGCGTAATTTATAATAAGATCTATAGGGTATTAAATTTTGTAATGAAAATTCACATAGCCGCTTTCACTTTCCTAATAAAACTTTTGTCTCATCCTCCCAGATGCCGGCAAAATCCAACCAAAAAATCAATGGTCTGAAGATGATTTAAATAATGCGTTGACAGCCATTAAGATAGGAATGACTACCTATCAGGCTGCGAAAGTATACAAAGTTCCTCGTTCTACTTTAATGTTTTACATGAAGAAAGGTTTACCACGAAAGAAATTAGGAACACCAAGCATACTCAACGAAGAACAAGAAAAAGGTTTACTAGATTCTATTGGGAAGATATCAGGTCGACTGACAGGACGTATAATTCGCAAACATGCTTTTGATTATTGTAAAATACATAGAATATCTACGGCTAAATTCAATGAAAAGAGAGGCGAAGCGGGTGAAGCGTGGTTGGAAAGATTTTTGAACAGATATCCCGAATTAGAAAACCGTTTAAAAATTAAAAGAAAGCATAAATAAGGTATGAATGAGGAAAGTAGGTAATATTTATTACAATCCACTTATACAAAGACGTCTTGTCAAATATACTTTATGGTAGCAATTATATAATGTTCAAAAGGTAGCAATTATTGCATTGAAACATTTCTTATAATGTCGACAATATTCAAAGTTCTATTTTAGAAAATTTAATAACCAAGACCACCACAGTGGTTACTGTTGCTTTTTTAAAATTACATGTAAATTTAATGACAATGTTCCTATTGGCAAGTCATCTGGTAATAGTTGATAAAACATTTGATAATTTACTTTAGACTAAATACCTATACGAGAAAAATAATAAATTATTACTGAATAAATAATTACATTTATTTTGCTTGATATTAAATATGTAGTTTAGCCCCATTATATTAGTAGATAAAGTAAAGACGGACATATATGTATACCTAGAGAACCGAAATTATATGAATTTCAATGAGTATTTTTTATTTCAGGACAATACTTGACTGGTTCTTTAAGTCTTGAACCAAACGAAGTCCGAGGTGAAAAAAGTATAGAAGATCAGATGATATCTTCAACTGCTAACGACTCTAGTGGGGTAATTGAAAAGTATGATATAGGAAATGAAAGCCAAGTGTTTATTCATCATAATTCTAAGACAGTTTCGGATGTTAAAATAAATAACGAAAATTATGCCAATAAGGTCACGGCTGTAGGCAGTTTTGATTCAACGGATACCTCTGAACAAGATCAGACACTTCCAAGGAATGATTCTTTAACGGCCAATGCCAATGAAGTGAAAACGGAGTTTTCAAATAAATATTCCAATACGGGAATTAAATATAATCCTAAAAGAAACAAAACACAAATGAAAAATCAAGCTACGACAACAAATTCTAAAGTGCCCGATAATATTCTTCCTACTACGGTAAACGACAGTGCTGAGAAAGAGAAGTTGCTTAATATTCTTATTTTACTGAGAAGAATGGATGAGCTGAAAAGAAAAATATGTAATCTATATTCGTAACATCTGCATTAAATAAATAATCCACATGAAATGATAGTCCAAGCTTCATCCACGGACTTGGCATTTCATTCTTGGTGGAGTCGGGATCAGAGATAGGGTTATATCCGGGAATAATTGGGAAGAAAAGGTTTTTGCCCGACGTAAATCCATCTCTGGTCGGGATGCAAAAAGAAGATTAAATTAGGTAAAGCCTGACCATTATAAAAACCCTGATTTAGAGGCAGCACTTATGCGTTTTATATTGCAACATTATTGAAAGCAGTAGCGGATTTAAAGGGTGGTAGCAAGGGGGCACGTGCCCCCCTCCCCCGACTGCTATTTTGTGTACATACTGTGGAGGCAGCTTCCATAACAGTACCTACATATCAAATTAAGATTCGAGTTGTTAAAATAACAGGATTTAGTAGTAATAGTTTCTTACAAGTATTTCCAAAAAATGAATCCGCCACCATTAGTGATGTGACATTTTCGAGCTGAAACTTTCTTAAAAATTTCTCGGAAATATTCTCGAGAATGGACCAACTGGATCCGCCCTTGATTGAAAGCCAAACTTTGGCAGGAGAAATGACAGATGGGTTTTTTAATTAGTGCCAGTATAAGAAATTAGTTCTATTACTTTTCCGCAACATGGCGAGAGTTTTTATATTCCTGGTCAGGCTATACCTTCGCTGCTGCCTGCAGTCACCCTCACACATTTTGTTTTAAGTTTTCAGTCAATAGTTTGTATCATATTACCTACTAATTCGCATGCTAAAGCGACTGTTACTACTTCAGAATTTCTTTTGCCATATGAATATGGTTAGTTCTAATTTCGCGATTCTTAAATAAGTTCTAATAGGGTATTAAACTGTATTATGTATTAGAAAATTTGTGTTTCTTAGTTTTTTTATATTAGTTTAAATGGCTTTAAATATTTGACATTTCAATTACGGTACGAAGCTAAGTACACATTTAATTTGTTCAATGTACTTACAACTGTTTCAATAAATACTATTAGAATATGTCTTGAAACGTTTTATTTCCAATAAAGTTAAGATAGCAAAATGTCTTTATTAATCATTATTACAAATACGTCATTTCATTTCAAGTACGAGTGATAAGCGCTTCGATGTACAAAGTCTACGATGGCACGAAATCTGTTCTTGGGATAAATATACAATTTGCCTATCAGGCAGAGTAAAAATAACGTTGAGTTAGAGGTGCTAGTGCGTACTTAATTAAAATAGATAACGTAGACGATAAACGTTGCCCTTGAATGCCAGAACAGGAATTTTGGTGACAATACGTGCATGCATCAAAATTGTTTGCTTAGTCTCTCCTACCTACGGTAACTTATGTAGGTACTTACGACTACAAAAGGCTTTTATTTGGGGCAAACTATTCATTCGACTTCGCTAGAGGGCTATACTGCCCTCCTAAGCGCAAAAGCGGCATGTCATTTTCTATCCAGTACTGTGATGCCGCTTTTGCGCTTAGTAGGGCAGTATAGGAAAAAGTCTACGAGCAGTCTGTCTTCAGCCACCCAGTCGTCACGTTTGTCTTTAAATCTGCCGCGTGTATGTACCAGTCTATGTATGTATGTATCTAAGTATCTACACCTTTGATGTAGGTACCTTTTTTTCACTTCGATCAATAGGTAGTAGTTCTCAAGTATTTTGAAGTGTTATTTACGCAGGTGGTCTTGTAGGTACTCTTGTAGTTATAGAACTTACCGGTTTCGAACAAATAAACGTTTAACCAGGCAGTACAATTTAGGGATTGTAAAGACCGGGTTTATTTTATGAGACGTTAGCTCCGTCAATAATTTTTAGTCAGATGTATCAATGACTTTAAAAGAAAGCGCTTCCTATTTCAAAGAAAGCCCTTACTTTGCTATGAAGCGGAAATTACAGCTAGGAATTAATAAAAATAAATTGTTTTGTTAATATGGCATGTCTTGAGTACCTACCATTCATAATTCCTTTAATGAGACAATATAGTTTCAAGCGGTTTCAAGACTCGTAGCGACATCTATTGAATGAACTGTATATTATTGCACCGACATGATTACGTTCCGTTTCGTAGTATTTTCTACTCGGTTGGCAAATACGCCAGTATGCTGTTGCATAAATCCATAGATCAAAAGCATTAAAAAATAAACGAAATGTCATTTTGACATACACCTTTGACAGTTATGTTGCGTCATTATTATTATTTTACATTGCTTTCCCTCGTTATTTATTTTTAATTGAATTATTTATAAAATATCCTGTACCTTATAACAATTATGTATAATTCTATAACCAATGCAAGCCACGTAGTGACGTTGATGAAATAAAATGGCAATATTATAGGTTGCTTGTAATGACAACAAGTGACTTTGTGGATTGTGTTTTTACTCTTTTACTTTGTGTTGTTTAGTGAAACACTGAACACTGTATTCTCCCATTGCAGGTGACGATGTGGTACAGTGCGTACCTACAAAGAAAGGTCATCAAATTTTGTTCAAAGGATACACGTATGTTTTTAAATGTAGACTGCAGTGCGGCTCTGAGCAATGGTGTTGCTCTTTCCGCCAAAAAACAGGTTGTATATCCACAATAAATATGCAAGTCAATGGTGTAGAAGTTGTAAGAGACTTCCACAACCACAAAAAGCCTATGTTTTCAGATTAGGAATATATGAAAGTGATTGTAAATAATACTTACCGAACATCAGTGAACAAGATTTTTATCTTAAAGTGTATTACCTATAGAAGCATAATAAAGCATTCTTACTACTTGTACAACTTTTAACATTCTCTTTGGAGTAATTTATTTTATGTATAAGAGAACTGGTGTGCATTAGGAGACTGGAGCTTTATTTAAACACAATAAACAAAAAATAATTCTAACATCTCTTTCTTTTCACACTTTCACAAAAATCTTTACATTAAAACTTTTAGCAAAACTTTAATGTGGTTTCATTCCTCCCCTAATTGTACTATTCAATAGCTTATTAACAATATATTAGTTTAATTATGTAAGTAGTTTGAGTAGGTATTTAAACCTAAAACAAATTGTTTACTTTTAGGATTTTCAAATAGCAATATGTAAAGATTTAAACATAGTTATTTAATGAATGTATTAAAATACTAAACTGATTATTCCAATTCTTCATTCTCAGAACAACCAGAATGGGTGCTTATTTATTACTTAAAGAACTCCGATACAGAATTCAGATGCAACATATGTGAGCTCATAATAAATGCAGATGAGAAGTCTCCCGTCCTGCTTGAGCACATAAAACAAAACCACAAAGAAGTCTACGATCTTCATAGGGACAATCCGTTCAGTTCTGTTGGTTTTCGCATCGAGTTCCTCCAAGTTGAGAAGAACGATGGCAGTGATCCTATGAATCGGGAGGTGATCATCGGTGAAGTCTGTGAAGCAGCAAATGAAGAAATAGCTAAGCCAATCACTGCTGTCTTAGACAGCTCAGATGTGTTATCTGAAATCGACAGTCATATTGTCGTGACAAGAAATGACAGTAATATAATCGTGACAAAGAAATCGAAGCCAATGAAGAATATTTCATGTAAGTATTTTTTTTTCCTGGTATATACTGCTACTTGCGAGCTGTGGCCAATTCTTTTTTCAATCCACCAAATTAGAAATTTTTACTTATTTTTTAATATTTAGTTATCCTTCCTTGTTAACACTTGTGTGATTCTTTGGCTGATGCGGAATATATGCGTTTATTTTATTTGAGAAACTTTGGAATTTGATTTGTGTCTATTTGTGAAAACTTATAAATGGCTTTTTCCTTAGATATTTTGTTGTAATTACAAGCTGTAAGTTTTCCGTTGAGATAAAATAAATAATCTAGTTGAAGTATCTCTAAGCAAGATACAGTTGTCTTTGAGAGCATTACTATAGAATAAGTACTCGTAATGGCATCTAGTATCTACATATTGACAGGTCCTATTTCTGTACTTACCTTGATAGAATATGTGTCTCATGGTCCAACCTCTTAGGAGCTTTGGTAGTAATCATTATAGTATTAAGTTAATTAAAGTATAGATGTAAACTTTGATTGGTAACATAAGGACAAACCTCAGGATATATATGTTATTACTATACCCTACTTCAATATAGGATGAGTCTTATGCCAGCAGGATGAACAAATACATTTGAAATGAGAGCGACAGAGACAGACATACTATTTTAATACTATTTGACATTGTGTCAAAAGACTCAACCTATATTGTATGAAGTATAGTATTACCACCTATATAGTATTTGTACTTTTATTTGATAAAAAAATAAAAAAAACCTGGGTATCTTCGAATCACAGGCCAGGCCTTAACCACTGGACTACCACCGCTTCCTAGACTCCCCTTGTCAAACTATATCCACCAGCTACCCTAATATCTGAGTGACGTAATAATAGGGTAGTTATTAAAATTTTACTCAAAATCCTAAATGGGTCTTCAGGAACTGGGTCAAATGGTCCCAGAATGAGAGGACTCATCTAGTACTGGCGTTCCTAATTAATAATTTTTATTATTAAATACCCTCTCTCTCGCTCTCTCTCTCTCAGCCGAAAGACGTCCACTGCTGGACAAAGGCCTCCCCCAAGGATTTCCACAACGACCGGTCCTGCGCTTTTTTATTAAATACCCTAATAGAATGTTATTAAAATTTTCAGTGGAGAACAGAAAACGCAGTTGGGTGTGGAAGTACTTCGAGAAAGTGAGCAGTATCATGTACCGCTGTCGGTTCTGCAACGCTATCTTATCCATTAAGGGCTGCAACACAAACAACTTGAACAGACATATGCGGACGAAGCATACCAAGACTTTTCAGGTAATATTAATCGTAAATACTCTGATATAGAATACTAGCCACGCCCCGGGGCTTCGCTCCCGTGGAAACTTCGGGATAAAAAGTACCCTATGTGCTATTCCCGGCATTTTTCTACCCGTATACCAAATTTCATCGAAATCCGTCCAGTAAATTTTGCGTGATTGAGTAACAAACATCCTCACAAACTCACAGACTCACAAACTCATATCCAAACTTTCGCATTTATAATATTAGTAGGATAGATATGGTAGATATGGTGAAAAAACATCTGAGATGCATAAAAATCCAAAAATAAATATTTATCTTGCTTAACAAGTCCAAATGATAGTGGCGGGCGGCACCTTTTGGTGTGATAAGTTTAAAACCCAGCCAGAGGCAGTTTGATTCACAATAGTACCAAGTTGATTTTTTTATGGAATAGTAGGCAAACGAGCATGCAGGTTTCCTGATGGTAATTAATCACCACAGTCAATGGACACCAGCGACCCTAAAAAGGTCACTGATGCGTTGCCGACTTTAAAAACCGATAGGCTCTGGACAATAAATACTTAATCCTACTACACCCTAATCCTAACTATTATGAATGCGAAAGTGAGCTTGTTTGTTTGTAACCTCTTTACGCTTTATCTACTGAACTAATCTTCCTGAAATTTCGCATTCACATAGTTAAACGTACTGAGAAGGACATAGGGTACCTTTCATCCCGGGAAAAAACAAAAACGTTAAAAATCACGCGGGCGAAGCCGCGGGCAAAAGCTAGTTACGGAAGCTTGATTGTGAGTTTGGATGTTTGTTATTCAATCACGCAAAGTCTACTCCACGGATTTTTATGAAATTTGCTACACGGGTATAAAATACCGGGAATAGCACTTAGGATACTTTTTATCCCAAAATTCCCATTAAGAAGATATGGGACGCGTCTATTATTAGAATATAAATATGGACAATTCACACTGATTGAGTTAGCCCCAAAGTAAGATCGAGACTTGTGGAATACTAACTCAACGATACTATATTTTATAACAAATATATAGATAAACATCCAAGCCGAGGGCAATCTGAAAAATGCCATCTTGACCTGACTGGTGATCGAACCAGGGAACTCGGTGTGGCAGTCCAATGTGATGACTGTTGAGCCATAGAGGTCGTGATAATCATAATCATAACATATTATAAAACAAAGTCCCCCGCGGGCGTCTGTCTGTCTTTCTGTCTGTTCGCGATAAACTCAAAAACTACTGAACGGATTTTCATGCGGTTTTCACTAATAGATAGGGTGATTCATGAGGAAGGTTTTAGTGTATAATTTGTTTAGGTTTTGTGTATATTAGTTGAAATATGACGATAACTGTTAAGGAAGTCGGAAAAAATTTGCCGCCCGGCAGCTTTCATCGAAAACGCTGTCCAATCCCTTAGAGATGTAACAAAACAATGTATGGAGGAATTGTGTATCTTTAATAGGTCTACAAAAAAGTAGATAGCATATATCTAGCTTTTATATATCAGCCACAATAACTACTTTTATGTTTTAAAAATACGGACAAAAAAGTGATCTTATAAGGGTTCCGTTTTTGCCTTTTGAGGTACCTTAAAAAACAAATATGTCCACCCGAGCGCAGCCGGGGCGGGCCGCTAGTACTTTATAAAGTATTTATTATTTATTTTGATATTTTTCAGCTTGAAATGGAGGGGAATAAAAAGAAGATGACATCGATATGGACTCCTGCAAACAGGAAGGTTTAGATAAAGATGGCAATGAAACCAGCATCGCTTCTGATCATATCGTTCTTGGTAAATACAGCTACATTATATTTTTTCTGGAGTCATTTATATAAGATACTAGGCTTTTGTCCGCTGCTTCGCCCCCGTGAATTTCTCGCGGAAACAGTGCTTTTTCCCTGGATGAAAGCTTTTTCCCTGATGTCCTTTCTGTCCTTCTAACTATGTGTATGCGAAATTTCATTTAGATTGGTACAGTAGGTGGAGCGTGAAGAGGTAACAAACAAACAAATAAATAAACAAACAAACTCACTTTCGCATTTATAATATTAGTTAGGATTTTAAACGAGGTTTGTCAACAAATTATGTTGATGAATCCTTACTTATTATAAATGCGAAAGTGAGTTTGTTTGTTACCTCTTCACGCTTTATCTACTGAACCAATCTTCCAGAAATTTCGCATACCCTTCTTATTACTTCTATGTGAAACATAGAAGTAATAAGAAGGACGTAGGGTAGGTACCTTTCATCCCGGGAAAAAGCACTGTTCCCGTTGGAAAATCACGCGAGCGAAGCCGCGGGCAAAAGCTAGTGTGTTATAAAAGGTAAAGTTTAGGATCTTGTTACTATATATTGACTAGCTGTCGCCCGCGGCTTCGCCCGCGTGAGTTTCGCTTAGATGAAAAATCTCTGTTGGAGCTTTTCATCGAATGTTCCAGATCTTTAATTTCTATACGTCAGCAAAAAATGCTCATCAGGGTGAATGACTTACTAAAGGCGCCATTTCCATATATGTTATAGTGTAGCTGGTCTCTTGGAGTTATTCATCCGAAGTTTCCAGATCTTCAATTTTTATAGGCTAAACTAGCTGCGCCCCGGGGGCTTGGCTCCCGTGGAAATTTCGGGATAAAAAGTGCCCTATGTGCTATTCCCGGTATTTTTCTACCCGTATACCAAATTTCATCGAAATCCATTCAGTAGATTTTGAGTGATTGAGTAACAAACATCCTCACAAACTCACAGATTCACAAACTCACATCCAAACTTTCGCATTTATAATATTAGTAGGATGTTGCCTAAGCTTAATAGCTATACAACAAAAAAAGTTTCATTCAAATCGGTTCAGTACTTTCGGAGATTAGCGTGATCATACATACAGACACAGACAAAAAATTCAAAATATTTTTTTTGCTTTCTATTATTCTTTTTAAGTGTCCCTCTATCCATTTCAGTCAAAAATACTAAATGTACAGACAAAATATTTTTACTGTTTTATTATATGTATAGATAAACTTAGCTGAATTTGATAGTACACGGTGGGTGGAGCACATATCTCGTAGAACAGATAGCCGTTGGGGCAGAAAAGTTCTCGAGTGGCGACCACGAACCGGAAAACGTAGTGTTGGCAGGCCTCCCACTCGGTGGACCGACGACCTGGTGAAGGTCGCGGGATGCGCATGGATGCGGGCAGCGCAGGACCGGTCAACGTGGAAATCTTTGGGGGAGGCCTTTGTCCAGCTGTGGAAGTCTTTCGGCTGAGAGAAGAGAGAGATAGTACACGAGAAAATTTCTATTCGATGGAATGCACGTAACTAATATTAAAAATAAATAATGTCTAGTTGAAACTTAAGATTTTTTTATAGTACTTACGTATTATAAAATAAAGGCCCCCCGCCGCGTCTATCTGTTCGCGATATATTCTAAAACTACTGATTGGATGCTATTTCGCATACACTTAGTTAGAGAAGGATATAGGGTATTTTTTATCCAGAAATTTCTACGGGGGCAGAGTTCTGTGGCGCAACTAGTAATAATGTGCATTAAGAGAAATATTATATACTAGCCGCGCCCCGGGGCTTTGCTCCCATGGGAATTTCGAGATAAAAAGTACGCTATGTGGTATTCCCGGTATTTTTCTACCCGTATACCAAATTTCATCGAAATCCGTCCAGTAGATTTTGCGTGATTAAGTAACAAACACACATCCAAGCTTTCGCATTTATAATATTAGTATTAGTTATTAATAAATGCGAAAGCGAGTTTGATACTTTTTCATGCTTAGTCAACTGAACCAATCTTTAGAAGTACTGAGAAGAACATATGGTACCTTTCATCCCTGGAAAAAGCATTCCCGTGGGAAATGCGAGCGAATGGTTAAAAGTTAGTACTTACATACATACATATTATCACGCCTTTTTCCCGTGGGGGTAGGCAGAGACTAGCGATTTCCACTTGCTACGATCTTTACAGATCTCTCTTGCTTCCTCTACACTCATCACTCTCTTCATACATGCTCTCCGTTAAGTTAGTATTATATTATTAACATTGTCATCATCATCATCAAATTTAAGAGCGAGGCTCTTGTCGGTGGAGTTGTAATTATAAATATATTATTAACATTGTAACAAATTATTCAATATATCAACAGACAGTCCGGGCAAGCTGCGCAGTTGGGTGTGGACGTACTTCGAGCGCATCTCGGGCACGCTGGCGCAGTGCAAGCTGTGCAAGCGCAACATCAGCCACGGCGGGAACGCGACCGGCAACATGAACAGGCATCTCAAGATGAGGCACCATAAAACTGCTGGTTTGTATTCAGCCGTTTAGATCCACTGCTGGGCAAAGGCCTCCCTCTCCTCTATCCATTTATCTCTATCCTGAGCTTCTCTCAGCCGAAAGACGTCCACTGCTGGACAAAGGCCTCCCCCAAGGATTTCCACAACGACCGGTCCTGCGCTGCCCGCATCCATGCGCAACCCGCGACCTTCAGGTCGTCGGTCCACCGAGTGGGAGGCCTGCCAACACTACGTTTTCCGGTTCGTGGTCGCCACTCGAGAACTTTTCTGCCCCGACGGCTATCTGTTCTGCGAGCTATGTGCCCCGCCCACTGCCACTTAAGTTTGGCGATTCTGCGGGCTATGTCGGTTACTTTAGTTCTCCTACGGATCTCCTCATTTCTGATTCAATCACGCAGGGAAACTCCGAGCATAGCGCGCTCCATCGCCCTTTGGGTGATCCTGTCTATCCTGAGCTATTGATATCAATTCTGCAGAGTGTCAATCTAATTAACCTGCAATAATAGTTAAAGTGCGGCCTGTGGTGCGGCCCTAGAATAGCACCAACCCATCTCTTCCCGTGGGTGTCGTAAGAGGCGACTAAGGGATTTAAAACACCGGAGGATGGGCAGCAGCATCTTTCCGTGTACTATGCCATCACACTGCGATCGCCAACCCGCCTGCCAAGCGTGGCGATTACGGCAAAACCTTCCATGGATGAAATTCTTGGGGGAGGCCTTTGTCCAACAGTGGACGTCTTTCGGCTGAGAGAAGAAGAGAAGAAGAATAGTTAAAGAATGTATAAATAAACAAAGAAAGAATAAATGTTGTAAAGTGAAGTCATCCATCTTCGCCGGGGCCTTCCAGGAAGCCGGTTTTCTTTGGGTGGAGCCCATGAAGTTAACGTTTTAGTCCCTTCTTCCCTCGGCATGCGGACGACGTTTCCTGCTCAATCCCATTTTAACTTAACGGAAGTTACTTGCACATCAGCGACTTTAGTAATGGATCTCAGCGTGGTAATTCGGATTCGGTCAATGATTTTGACACCAATCATGCTGCGTTCCAAGGCTCGCTGGCAAACCCCAAGACCGGACTTCAGAGCTTCTGTAAAAGACCAAGTCTGAGCACCGTATGTGAGAGTCGGAAGGATGCACATATCCATGAGCTTTATTTTGTGTGATAAAGAAAGGTTACCCTTCATAAGTTCCTTCATAGACCAATAGTTCCTACAAGCACTTTCGGTGCGTCTTGCAACTTCTTTTTCTTGTCGTGCCTGAAAGGATACTAATTGACCCAGGTAAATATAGACATATTCCATCCTTCTATTCTCCCCTCAATTTCTATTTTGTAGAAATTTGGGTTAGTATTCTTATCCCTTTGTTATTCTTTCATGTAGAAATCTTTGTTATTCTTCCACGAAGAAACTATTGGAAAGATTTCGATGGATTTAGTTACACGGGCAGAGAAACCTGAAATTACTACTTTTTATCCCGATTTTGCCACTCATGGTCGACGACGAAATTCTCGTCGGCCGTCACGATCCCCTGGCTCTGCATAGGGATGTTGGATTCCTGTGCATTCTCTACCGCATTTATCATGGGTAGTGCTCAGAGGAATTGTTTGACCCAATACCCGCCGCAGAATATCACCACCATACCAGACGTCATAAATTAAAATTTCATTCAAATTACCTTGTTAACTAGCTGACTACCACTGTACGTTTTAAAAGACACTGCCATGTATGACCAAACTATGGAACCAACTTCGCGGCGGTGTTCCCGAACCGATGCGACATTGGAACCTTCAAAAACGAGTATACGTCTTCTTGAAAGGCCGGCAACACTCCTGCGATACCCCTGGTGTTACAGGTGTCCATGGGCAGCGGTGATTACTTACCATTAGATGACCCGCTTGCTCGTTTACATACATATAAAATAAGTCCTCCGCCGCTTCTGTCTGTGTGTTCGCGATAAACTCAAAAAATACTGAACGGATTTTCATGCGGTTTTCACCAGTGGACGGGGTGATAATTTACGCGGGCGAAGTCTTGCACAAATGCTAGTAAGATATTAAACGATATATTTTATTATATTTTTATGTAAACACTACTAGATTAACGCTACCTACTATAAAGACATTACATTTCGAGTAGTTCAGAACTAAATAACTAGATGGCGCTGTTAACTGCTGAACATCCGAGATGGACAACAATTTTGAAAAATATTCGTGATATAATTATTTTAGGTAGTTTACGATGTGGTTACCTTGTTTTCTAGGACTTTATTTTATACCTTTATTTACTTGCTAACTCTGAGAGTTGGATGTGTTGAATAGGATTATTGTCTAACAATAGTATCAATAATTATCATTTATTTAACTTTTTTGTTAAAAAAATATAGTTATGTCATCATTCGGATTCAGAGAGTTCTTTTTGCATTATTTTCGTTGTCTTTGAGGCAGTTTTACAACGACGCCTATAATAATAATTCATGCTGTTTTCTCTCCATAACCTTCTCATTTGTTGCTGCTCTTTGGGAGTCATTTCGGATATATTTTTTATTATTCCTTCTTCTTTCTTCCTTGCATATCGCTTTCTATCTGATTCTTTGATCTTCTCATGTAGATCTGGGTTATTTTTTATGCGGGCGCGTCGCCTTTTTGCGGCCTCACGTTTTTTTTGAAGTCGCTGCTCTTGCGTATATTTTTTATTTCGCCGGCCACGCTTTGCTACAAGCAAGATCTAAATAAGTTCATAAGTACAAACAAAAAAGAAATAACAGAAAAATCTTTTAAAAAAATCGTTTATTTGACTTTTATACTGGAAGTTATTGAAAATACAAACAGTTATGCTTTTATTCGGATTCAGAGACGCTAAGCTCTTCTTGCTTTATTCTCTGGGTTTTTGACGCAGTTTTAAGGGCTTGCTGACGACGACGCCTATTCCTACTATGTAAAGATACATTAAAATGAGTAAGAGTTCGATGTGTTGAGTAGGATTATTGTCTAACAATAGTATCAATAATTTACCACTTATTTAACTTTTTTATTAAAACTATATAGCTGTTATGTTATCATTCGGATTCAGAGAGTTCTTCTGCCTTTATTCTCATTGTTTTTGAGACAGTTTTACAACGTCGCCTATAATAATAATTCATGCTGTTTTCTCTCCATAACCTCCTCATTTGTTGCTGATCTCTGGGAGTCATTTCCGATATATTTTTTATAATTCCTTTTCTTTCTTCCTTGCATATCTTTTTCTATATGATTCTTTAAGCTTCTCATGTAGATCTGGGTTATTTTTAATGCGGGCGTACCGCCTTTTCGCGGCCTCCCGTTTTTTTATAATTCGCTGCTCTTGCGTATATTTTTTATTTCGCCGGTCACGCTTTGCTACAAGGAAGATCTAAATTAGTTCATAAGTACAAACAAAGTTCAAGAAATAACAGAAAAAATCTTTTAAAAAATCGTTTATTTGACTTTTGTACTGAAAGGTATAATAAGTAAAGGTATGGAATTCTCTCCCCGCGTCGCTGTTTCCTGTTAGGTACTTATAATTTAGGGGTTTTCAAAACAAGAGTGAATAGGCATGTTTTGAGTTTGCGTGTACCATCCTATATCTCATCTATGCTTCCCATCAGGCAAGATAGTGGACAAACGCACTCAGATTTTTAATAAAAAAAAAAGGTATTGAAAATACATAACAGTTATCCTTTTATTCAGATTCAGAGACGCTAAGCTCTTCTTGCTTTATTCTCTGGGTTTTTGAGGCAGTTTTAAGGGCTTGCTGACGACGACGCCTATTCCTACTCCTTTCTCTCCATAACCTTCTTATATGTTGCTGCTCTCTGGGAGTCATTTCGGATATATTTTTTATTAGTCCTTCTTCTTTCTTCCTTGCATATCGCTTTCTATCTGATTCTTTGATCTTCTCATATAGATCTGGGTTATTTTTTATGCGGGCGCGTCGCCTTTTTCGTCCTCACGTTTTTTTTGAAGTCGCTCCTCTTGCGTATATTTTTTCTTACGCCGGACGCGCTCTGCGACAAGTTGCAAATATATATATTATTTTACAAGTTGGATTTATAAAAAAAAACGAGCGATAGATGTAGTGGGAGGCATAAAGGGAAAGTTTTTGCCTAGAAGAGGGACATATCAGCAAATAAAAAAGAAATGAAATATTATGTAATATCTTTTTTATCGAGTGCGTATCGAGACTTACAGGGCAACACTGGTGTAAAGGGCCATTTAGACCGTACAAGTTTCTTGCCTATTGAATACGATTTAATTGAAGTAATAATATACTTGCATAGTCTAAACAACACGTATCATTCTTGAACTGGTATGCAAGTTTGGATTCACAACTTTTCTTTGAAAAAATTGACAACGCAAATACGTGCAATTCTTGAAGCAAGTCGCTAAAAAATGGCACGTGCCCATACTAATCTGTGTTTCAAAAATGTAATGCAATAATTGCCTTAACAATTGTACACGTGTAAACAGAACACCAAGAATTGCATTCAATAATTGTATTCAAGTTTTTTTAGTTGTTAAGTTGCTTTCAATTATTGAAAGTCAATTATTGCATTCAATTATTGCTCTTGAATGTTCAAGAAACTTGCACCGTCTCAATGGCCCTTAAGAATTTATTTATTTCTTGCTGTCACTTTCGATTGAATGTCAGTACAAATAGGTTCCATCTTGACAAACAAAATAAATGCCTGGTAAGCTTCAAGCATAATATTCCTCTAGTTACTGCTATAACTATTCTTCTTTTGTAATGCAATGTATGAGATAGCAAAAGCAGGCCGCTATAAAAACAATTTAGCATTTTGAATGACTAAAACCCCATATTTCTCTTCATATTTTCATCAATTGTAAAGATTCTCTCTTTATGTGCCTATAACACAATATTTTACTTAGCACAGGGCTCCAGTACTTGTAATTTGTAACTTAGGAATGAATGTATATCCTCCACCCTACACTTTTCTCTTATATCCCTTTCCACCCAAAGGTTGGCTGGAAGAAATTGCTTAACTACTATATTATAACACATTCATGTATCACATTTTGTTACAACTTTGTATGTTCTTTTCTATAAATGGTGCAGTAAAATGTTGATCTATCTCCTCCAGAAACTGCAGACCATACCTGGATTTGGAAGGTGTTCGATGTGAACGAAGAGGATTTCTACACTTGCAAGATATGCCAGTACCAGTGCCTCAAAATGGACGACCTGGAAATGTGTATCCACACCATAATGAACCACTTGCGAGTCGAGCACGGAGTGGTATCCGGAGACCAGATCATCACGTCGGCATCGTGTAAATAGTTATTGTTCGGGTGTAAGGTACGTTCTTTTTATTTGCCACTTTTCTGGGATGTTAGGAAATCCGTTTTCAGCTGACGTCTCCTGTCAAACTACTTGTCACATTTCAGCGTTACTTAAAGAGCCTTGACACTTTGCAATCTGACTCTTTAAAAAAAAATGAATATTAATTTATTTCAGATCAAGATCCAGTTGCAATTTGTTGCAACTAGAAAGAGTTGCAGGCAGGACTTTGTTACTGGTACCAAATTTTCCATATAAACTCCCGAAAAGAACCGGTACTTAATCGGTACCGGTACGGTAACAAGCCCTGGATGCAGGTGTATATTAGAACGGGAATTATCTTTTTTTTGTATACCGTCATCCCTTTCTAGTTGCGAGACACATTGCAAAGTGTGTAGTGATTTTGAGTAACAACGGTGATTTATCATTGGCCAACAGAAATGTCATTGGCATTATAAAGAATGGACAGTTTTATCACTACTTTAGAATGGCGTCCAGCAATAACTTACATTAACATATTTAGTAATGAAGTGTATTTAATTAAAACTTTTTTTTACTTATTTAGATATCTGGATAACTTAACAGAAATTAGCTTATTCATCATAATAATAAATATTACTATTTTAGGTTTTAAATGAATTAATATATATATTCATAGAGTTTTATTAGTTTGTTTTTATTAAATCTAATTTTTACATTTATTAAGAGCTAGAAAATATCAAGTGTAATGTGCGTGATTCACGTTGGGTCTTTACTTTTATGACTTTAAATTAACTTGAATTTCTATGTTATGCTAATTTGAATGATCGTTTTTATTCTAACGATTAAACTGCAATACGGAATAACATTCTGAAAAACATAATAAAAAGTAACTGCCTTGCCAGGCCTGCCTTTGCATCATTGTATGATGAATGTTGTTATTTTATGACATAGCTTTTACAACTCGTAATTTAACGATTTGAACGATTTTTTTAATGTCCTAATCAATTAAGACAATTTTAATTTCGATTAACTTAAACTTATAATTTGAGTTATCGTTGTAAAAAGTTCCGGAGCTATTATTATGTACAATCACTTATTTTAATAATTAGGCTAATAAAATATGTGTATTTTGATTTAACACTCGTAATTTATAGTTATAGAGAGCACCAATCTTTATATTTTGTAATGGTTAGGTAAATTACTGTAAATAAAAATATCACAGAAAAAGAGTGATAAAACTTGTTTTATTTTATTATCTATTTCCATTAAAACAATTATTGAGCCCTGTTTTACCCGAATTCATAAAAGGAGGAGGTTATCTATTCGTCGCGATATTTTTTATGTATCTACTCGTAGATTCACTGTTTCGATTAATTTTGTTTGTTGCAATTAAATAGTTGCGTTTGAAATAAATGAAGTTTAAGAAATTAAACGAAATAACAACAATTATGACTAGTTTTATTTTTTATAAACATCAAATTACACATCAAAAGATATAGTCGCTATTTCTACACACAATTTGGCATTTCATCTTATGTAATACGTCTATGATATTTAATTCTAAATCCAATACACAACCGTTTGTAATCGATTTCTGGAGGTAGATAGGTTCAATTTAGTACCTTAATACTACAATGCTATAAACATGATCATGAAAAGCAGCGTATTTTGAAAACTCGCATGTCACAGATATCTTCTTTGGCCGCCATTTGACAGATTTGTATATGGATGATCAAAATCAATATAATTATTATAATTATGCTGGAACACTCACTTTTTATTTATTTATCGACTAGTCTGCCTTTGTCCAGCAGGACGTCTTTAGGCTGAGAGAGAGAGAGTCGGCTGGACCGATAAATTACAAGTAAGTGTTTCTGTCAGCATACTTATATAATGTCTATTTCTCACGTCAGTTTCATTCAAATTAAAAACACTACAAAAAATACAATGCAATAAAACTCAATGTAAGTCCTAATAACTTTCATACAAATATAATAATAATTATAGTCATTTCTAACTTAAATACAATGTCAATCGCTGCTGATCCTTTCTAATAAAATTACCAATTGTTTGATCTTAGAAATTTTTAGAGGTAGCAGCGTTATAATTTTTGAGTTCTTAGGCAGGTTATACTGTTTAAATAGATATCATTACATTAAAATCCGATCTCCTATAAAATGAGACATGGTAACTAGTAATTTAAAAATATACAAAAAACATATCTATTAAAACAAATATTTAAATAGTTGAATACATGTTAAATTACGAAAATGTAAGTACATTTTCGTAATTTCATTTGTATTCTTTAGATTTATCCCTTTTTTATGTATATGAGATATGGAGTGAATTCTAAGAACTCATGAATTCCTAACAAACATTGTGTCAAAATTTATATACAAATTATTTACAATTTAACACCAATCCAATAAACTAGGATATTTTTCTAAAACAATAGCGAAATTCAAAAATTGCTTATGAGTAAACAGACCCTGTATTTGATCCTAAGTCGGTATGCCTATCTAATAAAAACAATCTAATATAAATTTAGGAAAAATGTAAAAAGTAACAAATAAGACCAAATAAACATTATTGTTTGATGTCAATATAAAAAAAAACAATGTTAGGACCTTTTACATGGAGCTCTGTATAATCTAGACATAAACTCGCGTAATTTCAATGTTATTTATAAGAATAAATAAACGACATAATTAGATTTTCTAGTTTTAAATCATGCTCCATGTAAATGATCCTATAAGTACATAAATAAAGAAAGACAAAAATAATAGTGTTACAACAGAAGAATATGTAAGAAGTGTCATTTGAATATGAGTATAAAGCAGCTTATAAATACTTGTATCATTAAGTTCCAATTTGATTATTATTGATAATGAGGTATTCATTTTACCATTACACTGATATGAAAATATTGCTAAAGAGTAATTGTTAATACCACGTGGACGGTAACTATTACTGTTTAAAAATGATAGCTATTATACATCTATACATTTGGGGTCAAATTTACTGTTTTTACATTAAACTTATATGTAATTTTGACACGGATTTTTGGTTTGTACTGTTAAAAAACTATGTTCATTCGTAATATATTTTATTGTACATGTATTTTGGCTTTTGTAAATATAAAATAAATACATATTTGTAAATATCTCAGTTTAATTTTTTTTTCAAAATTTGTACATTTAATTTTTGTTATAAATATCCAATAGAATATGAGGATACTTTAAAATGTTGCTAACATCTATAGAGTTGAGCGAGATAACATCGACAATACTTTATCTTTTTTTTATTAATTCATTCTGTGACAAGTCGTACTCATCAGGTGTGCTCTGCGCACGAGTAGTTATAGGGTACGGGCACAATGTTGTAACTCTGCACTTTGTACATTTAATTTGAAGGAGGTTTAGGTCCGCAGTTATGAGTACTCTGTATATAAACTATTCTTCCCCTGTACGTGTGAAGGGCAGCTTTGCACCAGGGCCCTCGGGAGCACCTCCACCGTATTTTCCCGTTCCTAGCGCAGCCGTTGAATCTGAACCGGTAGCCTCCCACGTTGATGCCCATCTTGCCTTGCTTGCTGAGGCAGTAGGACGCAAACGAGTCTATGCCGGCACCGATCAACCCAACTGCAACAAACTTTGGTTTTAGAAATCTGGTAAATACTTTTTTTTGTATATGCTTAAGTTATTTTTAGATATCTATCTAAAATCTTAAAAAAAAAAAATATTGTGGTTCTCGTCGTAGTCAAATGCTGCTTCTATATTTTGATCGAAATCTGCATTATAGTTATGTATATCTTTTTTTTGTTTTTTTTTTATACTCACCTCATTCTATTATCACCCTTTTTAGTTGTCCTAACATCCCATTTTTATTTCAGTTCGCTTTGGTTATTCCAATCGGGGCCACCTAGTGGTGCATGTGGGGGAACATAAATTCATCAAACACGAACACTACAAGATGAAAACACGGTGGACGTGCAGCAAACGAATCCAGTACGGCTGCAAAGCAAATATAACCACTTCGAAAGATAACAACATCGTCAGGTCGTTTTTAATTCATAATCATTCGTAGCAACTGCAGGCTTTAAGCCGGTCACCTAGGAGTATATTGGCAAAAATATTTTTTTTTATTAACTGCAACTTTTTATTTTTTTTCTTATAATCTTAAATTTTGTGTTGTCGGTTTATATATTCTGAACTGATTGTTCTGTATTTTTCTTGTTTGTACTTATCCAAATTTCTTCTTGTACTTCGCCATGTTTTTTGTGGATGCCAATAAGTATGCTCTATCTATATCATTTAAAATTTAAATTACGTATTAAATACAACACTGATCAGAAAATTTTATAAAATGGCTGATAAATCGAAACCTTATCAGGTTTCGAGGAAAATGTAGTATTTTGAATAAATAGTGATTATAAATGTTGCACAATTGATAATGTCGTCTCAATGAGTGTTTCGTTTTATTGTAAAGTTAAATTAATTGTAATGTTAAAAATTTAAAATAAATGTAAGCATTCCTGATATTTTAAGTGCCTTCGAGAATAAAGTCAACGTGCCTTCTCACAAGTCTGTTAGTCGAACAGCTTTAATATGCTTAAATTTAGTGATATTTCTGACTTAGGTACGGATAACATTGTGTTATGATAAATACCGAAATAAATATATTTTAAATTCATCTAATGTTTTAATCCATTTAGTAGGTTACGTATTATTACGTAAATATTTTGTTCATAAGTACTACTTTTGTTTAAAAGTATATTTTTAGAGCGACTCTTATATCGTTCCATTTAATAATTATAATTGAATCGATTAATATTAAAGAGACAACATTTGGACAAGTATCTCTGATAGAATCTATTGCTCACATATAAAATTAAACAAAGTTATACACATATAAGTTTTAATTAAACAATATTTAACTTTACACGCAATGGCTGTCAATTATAGCTAATATAATGACAATTATTGCTTAAGATATAAATTATCACTTGACATTTTTTTCTATTTCGTTACAAATTACGATCATAAGTTTATTATAATACAACGCTACTTAATTTTTTTTTTGACTAGATTTTATGGCAACTGGAATATTTTAACAATATTTCATATAAATAATATCCGCTAATCTGACGTAATATTATTTAGGATGAAAAATACAGACTAGAAATATGTTTTGGTTATGTGGAATGCACAATTTCACTTTAAAAAATAAATAAAATGACTTTTATACTTGCACTTCAATTAATTAAATGTCTCAAATTTCATTTTATTAGGTGCATAATAAAAAGAAAATATTCCAATATTATTTAAAAAAAGCTATGCATAAATCTTCGAATTTTAATGTGCCTTTTAAAGAAATAAATTGATGCTACCTAAATAAGTTTACTAATATTATTACATCAAATATTAACAAATAAAATAATAAAATTGTACATTATATATAACAAGGTTGCAAATTTTGGCACAATTGTTATATGTATAGTGCATATATTTCTTGCATTATCAATATTGTGTCATTGTTTGTCCTTTTACAAATGAACATTGAATTTAAAAGTATAATGTACAATAATCATAATAGGGACCGTTCCTAACATGGTGGGACCGCTCTGCATGATTATTGGACATTGAATCAAAATCTTTTTTATATTTTATATAATTTGTCTCTAATGTTATTATTTTTTTACAGAGTCTATACGATTTGTAACACAACCTTTCACTATTTTTGTATATACTTCGCGTATTATGTTGTTTGTGCATTAAACAAATTAACAACCGGCAAGCAATACTTATTGTTACATATAGGATGTACAATCTATAAATCTTTAGATTAGAATGTATCTTCAGGATTGTATAAAAAATTACTTTTTTTGGAATGGTTATATGTAAAATTACTTCAATAATAACTGAACTTGTCAGCAATACTTATTAATCTATACTACTATTTTTGGTAAAAAATATTTATAGGAAGTCAGAACTGTCTATGAATTTAAATTACCTACTACTAAACTGCCCAAAATTCGAAGCTGATCAAATTTGTCGCTCCAAAACAAATATCATTCGTATTTAAAAAATTGGTGAACTAATAAAATGATTAGGTTCTTCATGTCACTAGTACACCGAATTTTCTAAATAAATCATAGGTTACAAATGGGCATCAACAATTGTCTAGCAAATTCTAATACATTACCCTCTTGCGGAAATGGCAAGAATGGATGACCTGGTGGCAGGCTTCGACCAGCTTTCCGTCCAAAGTACGCAGCCAAGCTCTACATCCTCTACTTTTACGGTAGGTACAGTACCACAGCTGCAGCCTTCTGTGCCGGTACGCATTGTGCGGCCGGTGGAGAAATCCCGGAACAACAGCTTAGGGTAGCCATCACCGTGAATGATTTTTACTGAAACGGAATGTTTGTTGAGATCCACCGAAGTGTAGGTTTTTGTGTAAAAAAATCAGGATCTAAATAAAAAATATGTTTGTAATTATTACTTGATTATATTGTTGTTCACAACATATCCATGATTCTTCGCTTTTTTACAAAACATCAAAAACTAAACTCTTAAGGATGAAGCGAAGGGCTGTTCATTGAACAATTTCCGCTGGATGGCGTTGATAGCAACATTATCCGTTTTATTTTTGTTGCGTTGTTGCAGTACTTATAGGCAAACATTTTGAATTGGCGAGCGGTAAACATACTATTTTATTTATTTTATGGCCTACGATTATATTTCAGTCAACAAAATGAAAAAAAAGCTTTAGAATAGAATCTGCCATGAATCTTCGTATCTCTACACTCACTCACACTACGACGAGAGCTTTCAAAATGACATTAAATATAGCGCAAAGCATTGTTATAAATTTAAAAATACGCTACTAGATGGCACTTATTTCAAAAGAGTGTCTAACTACAATAATGCCAATCGGACTGGCTGGCAGCATAAGAAAAAGAAAAAGAAATTTAAAAAATACAAAGAGCTAAAAATAACCTATAATTTCTTCTTGTCATTGTCATATTTTGTAAGAAAGCAAAAAAATATATTTATGAGAATTAATATAGGTACCTATGTAGTTCAAGTTCGTATCAATTGGACTCAGCAACGAAAAAGTCCTCCAGCGCGTTGCAATGTCTAGACTTTTGTTGCAAACTGTCAAAAAGCGCAAAGTTGAATATTTGGGACACGTTTTGCGACACAACAGATATCAGCTGCTTCAACTTATGGGAAAAATAGAAGGCAAGAGATGTGTTGGAAGACGCAAAAAATCAGGGCTGAGAAACATATGTTAGTGGACCAGAGTCACCACGGTTGAGGAGCTGTTTCGCTTAGCGACGAACAGAAAAGAGTTTGCGAATCTGACGGCCAACCTTCACTAATGGAGAGGCACTAGTTCAGTAGTGCAAAATCATAATTTGTAATAAGAAACTGTAATTTAAATACCTATCTACCAATAATTTCAGCAGTTTGGATTTCACCACCTCTTAGATTCCCAACACAAATCTAGCAATAGTTCGAACATCCATTTTCAAAAATCAATCAGCAAGCAGCACCGCAGACGTTATGGTCATAATGTTCTATTGAATTGTATGACTAGAATTATATTTTTTAAATAAAACTAAATAGTACATATTGTTGACTTTTATTTTTAGTAATGAAGTGGAAATTTATTTTCCGAACTTTTTTTATTAAAGAAAACAAAAGATTAGGTATAGTTATTCTATTCCAACATAAATTGTTAAATATTGCAGTCATTATTCATGATGACTCCTTCATTGCTTGGAATGATGAATGGTAATGATAAATTCTTCATCACGACAAACCTGTGTTACAGTTTTTGTTTTTGTATTACAGAATTAGTGTATAAAGAAACACTCTTGTGCTGTGCATTTCCTGCCACAGTATTGACATTTGACACGTGTCAATACTATCGATAGTCCTGCAACGCTAGTAGATAGATATGTATATAGACTTACATCGATACCACGACGAATATCGATATATTTTATTGTTGATATAAATTAATATCGTTTTTAAATATGCAACAAGCTAATTATTAAAAATAAAAAACACGACTGACAAGTTTTTACTCAAAAAGTATAACTATTTACAAACATATAAGTAACATACATTATTCAAATCGCCTTTTAAAGCCCTTCAATTTGATACCCCACTCGATAAGATTGATCAAATTTTATTGTTTTTTGGTCTGCTATTTATCGCATATATAATCCGCCATTTTGTTTTTATGATGACGTCATATAGCCTATGTCACTCGGAGGAATGCAAGGAATCTAAAAATACCTCTCACATCAAAATCTGTTATATGCCATTCAGGACTTATGGTGGAATAAAGAAACTTACATACATACTTACATACATACATGAACCCTGAAAACATAACACTCCTTTTATGGTCAGTCGTGTAAAAATAAATCTGCAAATAATAAATGCGTATTTTATGCATAAAGTGAAAAAGTAATACACAGGTACCTTATTTACATTTTAATTGATAATTTGTTAATACTTATCCGAATCTGATCGATTAGATTCAGCACTGTCAACAGTCAATACATAATCACACTTTCAATGAAATGTATTTAAATAAAATCGGAAAAAAATAAGTAATATAAATCACGGAGGTCGAGCCCACCTCGACTTTATCGATAATTCAAAGTATCGATACTTCGTGCCCTAGAAGTTCTAGGATTAAATTAGACGTTCAGAAAACATGTTGTGAAATGCCAACTAAAAAATAATTAATCAGTAATATTTGTTTTCTTTGAAGCTAAATATAAATGTATGCACATATTCCTATAGTTTATTTTTTGTAAATGAATACCTACGTGTATAATATCTACCTACTTTAATGTCTTTTGATAAAAAAGTATTTTCAAAATTAAATTGTTTGAGTTTTAGAACGAAACTTGTGATTGTAAAAAGAATTATCTTTTTGGGTAAAAAAGAGCAACGTTGCCATCTTACACCTCGCACAGATCGGCAACAACGTATCGATGAATGCCTGAGATGAATTCGCACAAATATTCCAGTCCAGTCATATACGTAATGGCAAGCTTGTTGTAATATATTAAATCTAGGGTTCAGTACGTATTTTTATGAAAGATTTTTTTATGGTGAAATTTAAATTTGATAACTGGGACTTTTGAATATGAAGGCAGGGATATCTCTGAATATGACATCTTGACATCTGGATGTGAAAACCTGGGTGTCTGGTCATGTGCATATGAAATGCTGGACAGCTGAATATGAAGACCAAAGCTTCAGGAGATGATCTCCTGAACATCTGGAAATGATCTGAAAATGTGGAGCTGAGGACCTGGACATCTGGACATCACCTGCACATATAAATTTGAAGACGTGGGAGTCTGGTCATGTGGATACGAAAACCTGGACAGCAGGACATCACATCCAGATGTACAGGTGATGTCCAGATGTCATATTTAGATAGCCTGTCTTGATATCCAAAAGTCCCAGTAATCAAATTTAAATTTCACCATAAAAAATCTTTCATAAAAATAAGTATATTGAACCCTAAATTGTATTTAATATTGAAACTTGCTATTTTATAATTTTTTAGCATTTCATGATTTTCTTTTGTTTTTCACGTACAGCCGATGGCGCTGTCAAGGCAAGCAACATCGAGGTAGCATGCATTTAGGTCTCAAAGTGCTTTTATATAAATAGTAGTAGTCAGTAGTTTCTAATAAATCTGCTAGACGTCGCCCCTAAATGTCACAAAATATTACGCACACATCAACAAGAATCTCAATTTTTGTCGTATTTTAAATGCCGTTTTTCTCGTAAATTATTATACATTATTATGTTAAATTCAACATGAGAGCACAATTACTTCATAAGAATTGGAAATTCGATTTTATTATGAGAATCATTAACGAAGTTTAGAGCATTGCTGTAGAACAAAATGTATGGACAGCCAAAGCTTGGCTTTCACCTTAAATTATAGAAAAAATTATGACAACTCAGGCAAGGTTACAAGCTCCGGAATCTAACTAGTATTATAAACGCGAAAGTGAGTTTGTTTGTTTGTTACCTCTTCACACTTTATCTACTGAACCAATCTTCCTGAAATTTCGCATACGAATAGCTGGAAGTAGGGAGAAGGACATAGGGTACCTTTCATCCCGGGAAAAATCACTGTTCCCGTGGAAAATTCACGCGGGCGAAGCTAGTTTAAAATAATTTTATACTTCAGGTTAAAAATTAAATGAATATAAAATGATGTTTTGATTTCTTTTTATAATTCATCATTACGTTAAACATGCGTCCATTTTAACTTATTTGAATTAATTTATATTATTTACATACAATGTGATCAATCTTAAATGTTATCCAAAAACTTAACTCGGACATATATTTAACTAGCCGAGCCCCGGTACTTCGCTTTCGTGGGAATTTCGAGATAAAAAGTACCCTATGTGCTATTCCTGGTATTTTCCTACCCGTATTCCCAATTTCATCGAAATCCGTTTAGTAGATTTTGCGTGATGGAGTAACAAACATATTCACAAACTCACATCCAAACTATCCTATTTATAATATTAGTAGGATTCAGTATATAGAAACTAAATCTTGTTTTTAATCTTACTTTCTCTAGTTTTAACTAAAGCTCGATGTGACAACTAGTTTTATCTGACAATCAAATAAACCAGTGGTAAATTCTAGTTTTAACTAGGTATTTCTAGTTATAACAAAGGCATTAAGTTGCATCTAGTTTTCACTAGGGACAACTCGTTCTAACGGAAATCGGGTTCTAACTGTAACATATACATTTTATCTTAGATATATGTACAGTTAAAGAGAAAGTGCAATCAGAAGCTACAAGGTAATATGATCTTTAAGGCTAGCCAATAAAATCATCAATTGACAGTAAAAAAAATTTTTACTGTATAGTCCGGTCTGTAACCTTTAAGGTTATTAGTTACACTGAATATAAATTTGTCGTTCAACTGAATATATACTTGAAAAATATCTATAACCTGCATGACAAAAAAAATAACAATATTATTTCTAAACCTAATAAAAATTGCACAAAAACCGTTATGCACATTGATTTTTTCTTACGCTACTTCTTTACACACAACATTACTTAGTTTTTCTACTATGTACCAATAACAGCGCCATCTGTTGACGAGTGGCAGAACTAATCATATCTACTACATACAATTTATTTATGATTTGGACGGGGAGCGTGGATAGTAAGCGGCCTGCGCTTTTTATTTTAACCCAAATATACTCAGTTAATAACACAGATATCTCGCTTCACCCAGATGCATGAGCATAATAGTTATTTGGGGGCTTGACTTTGACACAACCAAGTAATAATCATGCAAGAGTTAGAAGGTATCGACTGACTGACTAGAGCCAAATCGGTTTGGATTTATATGTATTCAATGAGAACCAATATATTTATATATTATATTATAACACGACTAAGCAAGTCCAAGTGTAGAGGACGTCTTAAATCCAAAGTAATTCTTTCAGGATAGAGAGATTATTTTGTTTCTCGTGACTAGCGATTTACACAATAAAGAATTATAACGTATTCCTATCACAAATTGATAGAGACTATTTAATTGGGTTACCTGTTAAATTATCTTTGAGTATTCCAAATTACCGACCATAAACATAACGACAAAACAAAATCGTTTTCATTGATCAGCCAATCTGATTTATTGTGGAACGGACCGTGAAATATATAACTCAATTAAAAAATGTAGAAATCTGACGCTGAATCAATGATTGTGAGCGTCGTTTAGTTTGACGATGCGGTTGCCGTCGGTGATGGCGATGGCCCTGCACTTTGCAAAGGCTTTGCAGCATCTCCAACGAGTTCTGCCACGTCTGCTTATGTAGTGTCTCATAAACCTTTTATTACCAATCATCAGAACATTCCTCCCATTCAGTTCCACGAAAGCAGCTTGCTTTGCCCCTAAAATTAATGTAAGACATTTTTTAGTAATCATAACAATTTCTAATTTGACGAGGTCACGACTAGATATGACGAAGGCAAGTCGGTGGAGCTGACAGGAGGTGGCGCAGCTGAGATTGAATTAGCATGCTTATTTTTTATGAGGCCCTTTTCGGTCGCTGCGTCATCATCACCATAACCAGTAAGTCTAGACAAATTCATTTATTTTATTTTTTATAACATAGGGCGGCAAACGAGCAAGCGGGTCACCTGATGGTAAGTAATCACCGCCGCCCATGGACAACCACAACACCAGGGGTATCGCAGGAGCGTTGCCGGCCTTTCAAAAAGACGTAGGCTCGTTCTTTGAAGGTTCCAATGTCGTATCGGTTCGGGAACACCGCCGCAGGAAGCTGATTCCACAGTTTGGTCGTACGTGGCAAGAAGTGTCTTTTGAAACGCACGGTGGTTGAAATTTATTTTTCTACTACCATGCAAGTAAGTGATCGCCTAAATGTTGGATTTATGGACCTCTACTATTTTTTAAGTTAATTTACTTATTATATGTAACAAAATCTCTTGATTTGCAGTTCTTTAAGTTTATATTATTGCTGATATGCATCAATACAAACCACCTTCTGCACATTCTGTAGTTTGTAATTTCCACGATGTCTTCAGTTTGTGTAATTTTGTCAAAAAATATATTAGAAGAAACGATCATATAATTATATGGTCATTGATAGGCAAAAACGATATCTATATAATTATTTAAAGATGCAATATTTATTAGTAATACTTTATTAATATATTTTAATTTTAATGACAATTGCTATATTTCAATGAAAAAATAACTAAACTACACTCTCACTTCAACTAGTTTAAATAAAATACTTAAGTTATAATTAACTCATCCTACAGAATATTAGCAAATGTTTATTCCATACTATATAATGGGTTTTGTATCATTTTACAAAATATAAATAATATCTATGTTATTCTCTGCTAACAATATTCTCACTAATAGTTGCTTCAGGAACGTTTATATTATCACTTACATCAATTTGATTTCGACCAGATTCTTTATTAGATTCTGATGTGGTTGTCTCGTCATTCTTTGTATTATTTATAACATCAATCGGGGGATCTTCATTAGTAGCTAAAGGATCAGTCTCTTCATCATTTGTGACATTTTTTAGTTTCATAGCTTTTTATTGTCTTCCGATGTTGAAGAAGATACTATCGCCTCAACTGTCGGTCTATTTACGAAATCGTTAAGGTCAGTTTGATCATTGAGTTTTATCTTTGATATCATTCTTCAACGGATCTTCCAAACATTCATTATCCACGTCATCTTCTGTGCGTACGTCTGTGATAAAAGGCATCGGCAAATTATTATAGTCTTCATGTTTTTTCAAAGTTTCTTCTTTATTATTTTTAATTTCCATTTCTTCGCCGTCAGATAATATTTCAATGGGTGCTTCATCTCTTACTACTTCAATGACGTCATCGTCGGAACCGTTGTCATAATAGGGTTGTTCTTTAGGACCTACAACATAATTAAGTCTTATTTACGTTGTTTTTAATTTTTTAACTATGTGCTACAATAGTGGATTACTTAGATTGAACTATTTACATTACTGTCTATGGATAACAACTACAAAAACACACTGCACTCAAAAATATTTTTAATTTACGACAATTTAATTTTGTTTTACATTAACTTTGTTAACAAAATCATCATAAATTTTGACCATTTTTATTTGATAATGAGTAGTTTTTCATAACAGAACAAAATATACAATTTTGGTCCCAAAATATTTTTTTCTTTATATATGTATACGTATAAATAAATCAACAAACTAAAATTTGAATACTAGCCAAAGAAATTTTAACAAAACGTCTGGAACACGTACCTATAAGATATTTTTTAACATGAAAAATGTTGGGTTTCGATAATTATGTGGCTGTATGTAAAATCTAAATTCATCTTCTAAAAAACTGCGTTTGGTTGTTTAAATAAGTTTTATATTTCTTTGTTATCGAGAATGATATAGATAACTCTGGTGCCAGATTTATTTCAAGTCGCCTAATGGTATCAGACATGACAATGAGGGTTATCATTTTTTTCCGCTCACTAGTCGGCGCCACTGGCGAGTTAGGTCTGTCAGATGGTACAATACTGTAATTTGAATTTGACAACTGACAGTATTATACTATCTGACTGACCTCACTCTCCAATAGCGCCATCTAGTGTGCGGAAAAACTCATTCAGTTTTATTAGTCTTACCTGACAATGATCACACGTGCGTGTGAATACCTTTAGCTAAAATACGTCCTTCAATAATTCGAATCTTGCATTTACAACGGTGCGAGACCCGTTTCGTACACCGCCAGTAGCTCCTCCTCTCGTCGCCATATTCTCTGTGATACCGGTGTCCTGACAGGAGCAAGACCTTGCCTCCTTTACTTGTTGTGTATATATGAATGAGACCTGAATAAGACATTAAAATTTAAGGTTCATCCAGCTGATTTGATGCGACTCTTTGAGTGTATTATCAGCAAGGGATTATTGTTCATTTATACGGCTTTTCCATATAAGTAGCTCCGCAACCTTTTTCTTAAAAGACTGAATAGCACTATTCTTTTCCTTAGTATTTTTATTGCATATTTTTTTATATTATCAAGATGTGATAAAATCTAGTGGCTTTTAAAATATTGATCCTGCTTCCGTACTACCTTTGCTTTGTTATCTATGAATGAATATTCAGTAAATATCAAAAATAGATTAGAGATCACAAGTTACATTCAAAACTTTCAACAAAGCTTAAAAAATAATATGCTGAGAAGAATAATATAAATACGTTAAAAAAAGAGAAGCATTTAGATAATATCAAAAAAATAAAATTTATTGCAAAAATTAATGAAAATTATATTTTTAACGCAATCAGAAGAGAACATGATTATGTTCTCCGATATACATGACAATTTCTCTATCCACAGTTTTCACTTTGGCCTTACAAGACGGGACATTGTAAGAAGCAGTGCAATACCATGTGGCCGTCCCTGTATCGCCATCCCCATGTTTCTTATTGTAAGTATAGTTTCCGATGTGTAAGATGACGCCGCCTCGCTGGGACTTTCGAAAAAATATCCCTGGAGAATATTATCATTATCAGTCTAGTCTAAAAACTTCATTATTTTTATGCTTTCGTTGTGTTTATAATACGACGTTTGCAAAATAAAAATGATGTCTTACAAGATAGGTATATGAAATTTTATTAAATAATTAATCACAATTCTTATAAGTACAATTAACTATCAGGTTTGACTAGAATGCACTATAAAATATCTTGTACTCTCAGATACTTCACATCAGACACATACTTCAGTTGGGAGTTATGGATTTGATGATTATGTACATTGTTTAAATTGACTATCTCGTCCTGTACAGTGTGCACTTTAGCTGTGCAGTCGGCGTGGGTGGCACATTTCCAGGTTTTTTTGATGTGGTGAAGACAATAACTTCTGCAGATAAATGAAAAACCACCAATAACCAGTTGTCTTGTCCCTCTGGCGGACGTTCTGAAAAATACTGCAAAAATAATATATCTTTTGTATTAATTATTAAACTCAAGGCTTCATAGACTGCGAAAAATTTAAGTATATAAGAACTTTAATTTATTACTACAGCAAATATGTTTTGGCACATTTCAGCTATGCACTGATAAAGCTAGATTTCCTTAAAAATACTCTATACAACATATTTTAGATTACTTGTTGGTATCACGTATAATAACAGTTTTAACATTCTTATTCATTAATTTTGTTTTTTAATCCAACAATTAGATTCATTTTATCTGATATGCATACCAACTTAGGATCAGATACAGTATTTACTCATAAGCAATATTTGAATTTCGCAGTTGCATTAGGAAAATATCCATTAAAGATGAAGCGTTTATTTCTTTTTACTCTATAAATTTATCAAACGGGGAGTATGGTTATGATCAGTACTGGCGGTCACAATGCCTTCAAAGGGATTTTCACTGACACTGGTGAGTCTGGATTTGCAACCATCCCTGGAGTAGGAACACCTCCAATGAACTTTACCGGAATGATATCTGTTATATCTCTTAAACAAATAACCTTTGAATATTAATATTGGGTATTTTGCTGGAACGTCGATCAGTTGCATATCTGTAATTTCAATTATACTTTAACGGACTTCTCTTTCCTATCGTCAGAAATAATCTCTATTACATTTCCGATTTACATATGCATAAATATTTCAATTAAGTAGGTCAAAATCTAACAAAAATTTTATTACATGCACTCAATGACATTCTAATACATGCACTACAGTACAGATGGAATGAAATAAAAGTTTGTTTCTTGAAATCAAAACAATTTATTTGCGATTTATCACACCAAGGACTATTCTTCGTCCTCGGAATCTTTAATACATTCTCATTATTTTACACATTGTTAAATAATGCTATGCATTTGAGTAGATACAAATATTAAACATTTTCATTGAACTTTAAACCGATGTGGTGCAGGTATATTTTGACTGTTGCTATAATCAATATGTTCAGTTTCCCTTCTTGTCAGCTGGGGATATTAAGCTCAAAGTTTCCACAATTTCTAAATTGGTAAGTTAGAATTTTAATTATTTGACTATTTCGTTGCGCATAGATTCAATCTAAGTTTTTCATTTCTGTGTTTATAAATAGTTTTCTTTACACTGTCAAATTTTGGTATATCTTCTAAACTTATACCAGATTTTTTCATCTCTTCGACTATGTCGCCGTAAATTCTAGTCACGGGAGTGTTTTCATTTTTGGCTCTTTCGCAGCACTTATTCAGCAAATACTTTATTTCATTTTTAGTAGCGTCAAAATTACAAGTATGTTCATGTCTTTTTACAATATCAGAGCTGTTTTTTGATAATTAATAGAGCGTGACAGGAGCTTCTCTTGGAGCATTTCCACACCTTATCTCCGTTCTTATTAGATGCGTTGTATAGTGTAACTGTAACCATTGTATAATAAGAGTTCGCCTCCCCTCTTCGAAGGTATTATAGCAAATGTATGATTTGTGTTGGCATCAGCAGCCATTAGAGTAAACATTACATTACCTGCACAAGAAATAGTACATTGTGATATAAGTGCGGTAAGTTGAAAATTACAGCCGAGGCAATATTGCTAGCCCGAGCCGTAGGCGAGGGCTACAAAAAGGCAGAGGCTGTAATTTTCAAAGCGCACGTATGTCATACGACGTTTTATAACATATCTGCGAGCGGAAAACGACAATACCAAAGAAAAAGCGCGCGGTATAATTTTACTTGTTCACAAATTAGCGATGCGCGTGCATCAGCGCTTTTTTTAAAGGCCAGTATTACTAATAAAGTAAATTAATATTTTTGTGTTTTGTTACAGATAAATGGTTGTAATTTATTGTCAAAATTAATTTAAAGAATTAAATTTTTATTTATTTCATCTCCTAAAAGTTAATTTTATTCATAAAATGTTGACCACTTTTCTTACATAAAAACTCTTTTAACTAAGATTTAAAAAAGTATCGTTCGTTTTTAGAGCGGAGCGTGCGTTTTACTTTTACAATAACGCACAAGTGCGTAATGAGATACAATACAATATTGAAATTGGTGAAATAAGTGACACTTTACGAGCAAATATGTTTATAAAATATATTTTTAGTTATTATTTTAAATACAAGGCACTATCACCATCGATAAGAAGATTATGACGAGAGAATCAAATCGTTTTATCTACAACTATAACAACTACTTCGTCCTTGGAAACTTTAATACATTCTCAATAATTCTCATTAATTTACACATTGTAAAATAATGTTATACATTTTAGGATATATCACTTTCACAATAATAAATCAGACCAGTGATTTCTTTGAATATTATTTTTTGACTAAAGCCATACTCAAATATTCAGTTTCCCTTGTCAGCTGAAGATTTAGAGCTCAAAGTTTCCACAATTTCAAAATTGTAAGTTAGAATTTTTCATTGTTTGACTACTATTTCGTTACGCATAGATTCAATCTAAGTTTTTTTTCATTTCTGTGTTTATAAATAGTTTTCTTTACACTGTCAAATTTTGGTATATCTTCTAAACCTATACCAGATTCTTTCATCTCTTCGACTATGTCGGCGTAAATTCTAGTCACCGGAGTGTTTTCATTTTTGGCTCTTTTCGCAGCACTTATTCAGCAAATACTTTATTTCATTTTTAGTAGCGTCAAAATTACAAGTATGTTCATATCTTTTTACAATATCAGAGCTGTTTTTGATAATTAATAGAGCGTGACAGGAGCTTCCTCTTGGAGCATTTCCACACCTTATCTCCGTTCTTATTAGTTCGTTTTGTGGTGTAACTGTAACCATTGTATAATAAGAGTTCGCCTCCCTCTTCGAAGGTATAACAGCAAATGTATGATTTGTGTTGGCATCAGCAGACGCCCCCATTAGAGTAAACATTATATTACCTGCACAAGAAAAAAATATTTTTAGTTATTATTTTAAATACAAGCCACTAACACCATCGATAAGATCATGACGAGAGAATCAGATCGTATTATCTACAATTATAACAACTACTTCGTCCTTGGAATCTTCAATACATTCTTATTATTTTATACATTGTTAAATAATGCTATGTATTTTAGGATGATAAATCAGACAAGTGATTTCTTTGAATATTATATTTTGACTGTAGCCATAATCAAATGTTCCAGTTTCCTTTGACAGCTGAGGATTTTGAGCTCAAAAGTTTCCACAATTTCTAAATTGGTAAATTAGAATTTTAATTGTTTGACTATTTCGTTGCGCATAGATTCAATCTACGTTTTTTTATTTCTGTGTTTTAAAAGAGTTTTTTTAACTCTGAAAAATTTTGGTATATCTTTTAAACTTTATACCAGATTCTTTCATCTCCTCAACTAAATCGGCGTAAATTTTCGGCACCGGAGTGTTTTCATTTTTTGGCTCTTTCGCAGGACTTATTCAGCAGATACTTTATTTTATTTTTATTGGCGTTAAAATTACAAGTATGTTCATCTCTTTTTACAATATCAGAGCTGTTTTTGATAATTAATAGAGCGTGACATGAGTTTCTCTGGCAGCATGTCCACCACACCTTATCTCCATTCTTATTAGTGCGTTTTTTTATAGTGTAACTGTAGCCATTGTACAATAAGAGTTGGCGTCCCCTCTGGGAAGGTATCATAGTAAATGTATGATTTGTGCTGGCATTAGCAGACCCCATTTGTGTAAATAATTTATTACCTGCAGAAGTAAATTGTATTTTTAGTTACATGGCACTATCACCTTCGACAACAAAAAGAAGATTATAACTAGAAAATGAGATCGTATTATCTACAATTATAACATAACTTTCTCAGTCATAATACTCTTAGAGAAAAAAGGTATTGAAATGCAGTAAGATAAAAAATAGGTACAATTTTCTAATTTATTTAATCTACGTTACAGCCAATGCTGTACATTGCTCAGATTTATCTTGTGTCAACGCATAATTCACAATAAAAATAAGCAATGTATAATTAATAACAGATTTTATAAAGCAGGCAATCCATTCTTACATAGTCCAGTGCGCTCGGAATGCAATTAATAGAGAGAAGTGGAGAGCCATTGCAAAAGCAGCAACCTTCGACCAGGAGACGGGCAATACAGGAGATCCCATGCCAGCATCACCTACACAACCACGACCACTCTGACAAGAATGACGGCCTAAGAAGAAAGAATCAATAACACGTCAAATTACTCTGCCTATAACCTGGTAGCGGCGAATTTTCAATGAATTTAGATGAATCGATGTCCTGTTGACTGTCCATTGTCCATGCGGCTTTGGCTTTATTTTTCATTTTCGCTGTCGTCGTTATCACTCTCTTCCTGTATCTTTTTTTTACGAGTCATTAGCCACCGCCCCGTTTTGGTCCTGCTTTTAGGAGGGGCGTGATTGTGCTCGTGGCGAACCTCTACCATGTTGTCACCCACTATACAGTATGTTGGACAGCCTTTGTGAACCATCACACAACGCCAGTACACCTGGCCTGCCTTGTTCACCTTTATCCTCTTGTAATAGTAATTTTCGAAGACCAATATTGGATACTTCTTTCCTGGCTTCACTGGTAGATATCTGATCTCTGTAATTGAACATTTAAATTATATGATAGTTTGATGTTTAAATTGTATACTGTATTAAAAACTGTAGTTATTTCTGTTCTGTAGTCGTGATATTTTAGTAACTAATAAAATAACCTTTTAAAACATTACATTTATTTATGTTATTATAAACTAAGATTTATTAATAAGTAATTAAGTATTGTACATATAAATCTGTTTGAAGATACAAAACATGAAATTAAAATACTACAATAAAACTATACTATTTGAAACTAAACATCTGAATTTCTACTACTTATATAAGTCTCGTCAAGAAAGTAAGTTGAAAGGAAGAAATACAGAAAGCAAGGTAATTATATAATTTCTGACCTGAAAATTGTGAAATGTTAAAAATGTAATTTACGGTAAAGAGCTAAGTAATTAATAAAATAATGCAGGTTTTTAAATAGACAAGAGATTCTGATATCTAATAACTATTGCTAGGTTGATTATAATCGACAAGAAAAAGATTTTTATAGATATCTGTACTTATCCCATATTAATTATATTTATGTGTAAATTATGATAAAATGGAAACACAAAAATTATTTCATCACTTACTTCCCCATTTTAGTTTTACTTCGGTAAACTTAAAAAAGTTATTAAATAAATTGGAATTAATAAACCACCTAAAACATAACTATCTAAGTTTACAAGCTAAATAGAAATAATATCTCAAAAAGAGAGCATGGTTTTTAGCTTTTCAGAAAAATAAGCAATGAAATTGAAAAAAAAATCGTTCAGAATAATCTATCGAATTCCACTCGACTTAACTCGACTGCGACCACGATGAAATGCAACTTCTCTGAAATATCAGCCTCAACACATAAAAGAAGCGTGCTAAGCTAAGTCACGTTACTATTTTTATTTTAAGTAAAATCGTCCTAGACATACTTAGCGAGACAGACGGTGACAAGACGGGAGTTGTTATTGTTGATTTACACTAAAATCCATTGCGGAAACCGGTGGTCGCGAACATCAGATTTTCCATGGTGTCTAGTTGTTTTGGTGATATGATATACACTTAAGATTATCCAGGCGTAGCTTAAGTTCAATTACCTTAAACTATATATTAGCACCTAGACAAAACTAGAAGTATTTTCAGTTTTAATCTAAAAGGATCGTAGCAAAGAAAAATCCATAGTCTGCCTAATAGGAAACACAGGAGATAAAAGGTATTATTAATCCTTCAATCACGACGTTTTAGTTAGATAACAAAGATTGTACAATAGGCGCTCTACAGGTTCGCTAATTTTGCTCAGCAAATTGGGGTTGCTTCTTTCTCTTCGGCGTGGTCTTGGCCTCGTGGCAATGTATGTTATTGGCCATCATTACGATGTGCCATTGGTCCGGGTCCGTCTTCACGAAGGCCTTGCATCCGGTCCGGTTCCTCCTTGAGCAGTGCCACAGCACTCCGCTATTGGAAGGCACTTTGAAAGTGTACGTCTGTTTCTTGTATATCAGCAACGGATGCTTCCCCTTTCCTGATGGTATTAGAACTCCTGAAGATAAGAAAAAACGTGTCATTTCGAAGAACTTTACCATTTTTTAATGGATAATAAATATTATTCAATCTATACTACCGTCGTTTTTTATGAAGATTTTAGGAGAATGGCAAAAATTTACCGCATTACATACGCATACGCACACGGTCCTATTATTTTAACTAAGTAGGATAACCGTAAAAAGAAGCAATAAAGATATATCTTAGTACTTTATATTACTACGTTTTCGTAGTCTTTTAATTAATTTACAATAATTACAATATTACATTTAAAAAACAAATTAATAAATGAAAAAAATAGTTATAAAAAAACTAATTACAGATCGATAACTGAAAATTATATAGAGGTAATGAACCATATTATAACCATTCATAGATATCTCTAATGCTTAGCTGATTAAAGTCCAAGCAAGGTTTACACCAAGCATCATAATCCAAAACCAGATACAGAATATTACAGATTTTGGAAAAAGTATCATTAATTAGGGCTCGTTCTCTTTTTCACACTTTTCTTCTCTTTCTTACGCACAGCTAGTCTGGCCTCGTGGCAATGCTGCTCGTACGCCGCAAGAACCACGTACATTCGATCTGGTAAAGTTTTGACAAATGCTTTACATCCAGTGCGGGTCCTTCTTGAGCAATGCCAAAGCACACCGCTGCTGGATATTACCTTGAAGGTAAACGTGTGGTCGCTTGTAAATGAGCAACGGGTGCTTCCCTTTCCCGGAGGGTACTAGCATTCCTGGTGACAGAAACATACGTCAGAGACATTAACACATACCTACCTATAATATGCATAAGCCTGATTGTGGCGTATGCAGCGGAGCGTCATGTTCCCCGCCACCCACATTGAGCTGCGACTCATTATATTCAGATACATCTCGGTGTGCAGACGGTTGCCCGAGTGCACGGGCTGTTGTCATTCTCAGTTACTGTCAAGTCGCTCTGTACCAACTTCTATCCGTTGTCACACGTAAGCAATAGTCAGGATACGGAGGAGCCCCAGTTAACTGACCCGCTTAAGCCCCGGGTCAGGCTGTGCTGTGGGGTACTAGACGTGCGGGGCGGGGCGCGTCACTATGCCGTATAATATAAGTGACAACGGCACACTGATCACTGTCACAATGTATTTTGTTTATATTTATTGGGCGTGAATCATTTTCCCAATGTTACGAACAAAAATATATTCAGTAGGATAGGTTGAAATATACTATGAACTGGAGAAAAAAAACTAACTAAATTTATAAAAAAGAAACAAGATACGTAGATAAACAAAAAGGAAGTTTAATATTAGTACAGGTGAAAAGGCTCGAAACAAAATATTATTTTAAATAAATTTTAATATTCAAATTAATGGTCCAGCAAAACACATGAAATAAATAAACTAAATAAAAAAGCTAAAATTAGAACCCGCCCCTTAAGGTTGTGTCATAGAGGTATTATAAATTAAAAGAATATGTTTTCTGGGAACCTTTCTCAAGGTCACATTTTTTATTTATTCTTTTTGCGTGGCAATCTAATGTTATGTACTTTCAGGTGTTGGTGCATGCATGTCGTGGTATTTTGACACTTTAGGATCCTTGCGCACAATTTGCACAGTACGTGATAACTTTTCTCAGCTCGCAAAAAGTAGTGCCACACAGAATTTTTGTTTTGTGATTTTTTTGTATATTCTACAAATTCCATATGCCCAATGTCTGTTGTACCTCCCTTAAATCGTGTCACTGTAAAATTAAATATCCATTTACCTCGACTTAACGTTAGCAGAATCTGTCAAGTATATTTCCAAAACATACATGCGACGGTATATTGGTATAATATTTTAACGATAAATAAATACATGAAATAAATGAGAATATTTACTAATTTTATTTCCAGCAAAAGTCATCATCGTCATCAACATCGCCATCATCATCATGCTCATTCTTTATTTTGTTGTCATTTATTATATTTACTTGGACCGCCATCTTTTTTGAGTTAATTAAATCTATTTTATGAATTCTTAAATGCTTGTGCAAAGATGATGTCGATAATTTATTTTTAAGTATTCTTTGGCATATCTTGCATTTCGAGTATTTTCCATCAGCAGTCCTTAGAAATAAACTCCACACTGAATACTTGTCATTAGATTTCTTACCATACTCTAAGAATGGCCCGCAATCTGTAAAATACATATATACTTAAAATAGAAAAATAATTTAAATAAAATATAGATCGAACTATATAATATGTCGCTTTTAAAGTCGGCAACGCATCAGTGACCCCTTTTTGGGGTTGCTGGTGCTCATGGACTGCGGTGTTTGGTTACCATCAGGCATGCTCGTTTGGCTTCTATATTTTAAACAAACTATAATTGAAATTAATTATAAATAATAATTACGAAACGTATAATGTACGTAATAAATACGAAATATAAATTAGTTAACTCACATAAAAATAAGAAAAAATACACCCGAATTGAGAAACTCGTTTCCTTTTTTAAAGTATGAATTAAAATGAGAATGAATAAAATTTATATCTTAAAATAGAATTATATATTTTATTTCCAGTGAAAGTCATCATCATCATCATTATTCTTTTCGTTTCTTTCATTTGTGAGCACTTTAGTATGGTCGGACATTTTTTCTAAACGAATATTATGAATTTTCAAGTGGTTGTGCAAGCATGAGGTAGTAGAGTTACTTTTGAGAATTCTATGACATATCTTGCACATCGCATATTTGCCATCAGCAGTTCGTAAAAACACACTCCAAACTGTAGACTTATCTTTTGATTTTTTGCAATATTCTTGGAACTGTCCATAATCTTAAAACATAAATACAATTTATAGTTATTGTTAATAATGGCAATACAACTAACGAAAGTTAACTTTATATTTATTGACATACCTTTTTATAACTATTTAGGTATGCAAATCAATTGTAATAGAATATTTTTTATTAATGTTCGGACAGTAATCAAACGACCTACAAGAATGGCCCAAAATATAAGGGATGGACATTAATAAACAAACACACTTTCACATAGTAATATATAATATTAATAAGGATATATTCAGGATTACCACTAAATAAATTAGGGCAATTGATTAGAATCGATTGATCGAATTTACTAAATTAACACAACTCAATGACAATAAAATTTCAGGAAACATGATTAGGAAAGGTTATCATTAGGAACATGGGACACTACTTCTAAATACTAACAATTATTTTAATTCATTAAAATGTAGTTATTAAACTATTATGGAGATATTATACGGCTAAATGCTCTAAAGCATTTTTATTACTATGTGACTGTCTAGAATGATGCATTATAAAAGCCTTTAATCAGTCTATTTTATTGTTATTTAATACATCCTCGTATGTATGTATTGGTGGTTATATTGCAAAACCTAAACATAATCCAATTATATATGTGGTTGTATTAAGAAAATCAAAATTCCTAGTTATGGTTGGGTTGATAAAAACATCCTATATAGACTAAATATATATACTCGTATATGGATCAAAGTAATCCGCTGCGTAACGAGAATCATATACATTAGACATACATCTTGTCTCAGATGTCACATAGGGACACACGATAAACTTATATTAGGCCTATTTTTTGCTAGAGGTTAAAAACATATTTTTACTTATGAAACTATAGCATCAAAGCAAGCTTGAAGGCGCCATTCTTGATATTTTTATATATAAGTATTATGAGTATTACGAAGTATGCATTATCTAAATCAATTCTGTTTCTATTGTCATTGTTAATAACACAGTCTTGCTAACATTTATATTTCTTTTATGATATACATGACCCAGCATAATATATCAGTTTAAGTGTTAAATCTATACTCTATAAATAATACAAGTCAGCTACCTACCTATACTAATTCTACTACTTCACTCAACATTTAATATTTTATTCATAGCAGTCATATAGTTTTTGAATACATAGACATTTTATGTACTTACCTAAATGTTAAATCAAACATGTTAATTTTTAGTGATCTTCTTCTTCTTCTCTCAGCCGAAAGACGTCCACTGCTGGACAAAGGCCTCCCCCAAGGTTTTAGTGATCAATACAAAAAATATAAATATAGAATAATAATAAACGTAATTAATTTTAAATGTCATAATATCGTAATAACTGTCACCAATATGTCATATTAGAGTCATTGCACATGAACGTTCATCTTAGATATAAAAAAATAGTTTCGTTATACTTAGTTGAAAATCACAAAAATATATTCAATTATCACAAATGATTATAAATAATAAAATAAGTATCTTTTTCATTCGGCAATGTTAATTATAAGTATTTGACATTTTTCATTTTTATTCGATACTTTAATGTCAATTTAAATGCATCTTTTTCTTTTTATTAAACTGCCTCATAATATCTAGCCTTATAGTTATTGAAAAGCTTTTTATATGAAAAATAATAATCACAATTAGGCATTTATACTATATAGTCTAAATTATCAAGAAAATTAGCCTAATTTTTCGCCAATAAAAGCAGAAAGTGAGAAATCGTCAACAGTTGGGGATTGTCGTGAATCGTTAACAACTGGGAGTTTCGGTGGAAGATGATCATGTTCTTTGTAGGCAAATGCTTTTGATCCAAAGCTGATGGCGGCTGCCCTGCAGCCTTTCAGCCTTCTGGAGCAGTACCAGGAGACCCTGCCGTCAGCATTGCGCTTCTGGTAACTGTACGTGTATCCTTCCAATACTAACAGAGGATGCTTCCCAGCCCGTTTGGTCTTGAGGAAGGTTCCTTCCATTAAAGGATTTACTGTCGAAAAAATGTGTTACGTTAGTGATAAATTTAATGTATATTTTATTACCGTTTATCTGATAAATTATGCTATGCTTACATACAAAAATACGATTACTTCCATGGAACAAGTGCAATTCATTCGTCTTACTTGTATAAAAAATCTAAACTCCTAAATTTAAGACCTTTAGCTAGCTATATATATATATATATAAGTCTTCTCAACCAACTCATAGATAAGTACTACCTTTAAAATTTTTAACCCTTAATTTGGAGGGATAATATGGGAGGAATAAAAGTTAAGGAACACCTAGGGACATCTAGAATAAAAAATCTTACATCTATACTTTTCTAGAAAATGAGTGTTCGCTGGGGCGGACATTTCTAAATATGTAAGAAAATAAAACATCGCAATTTAATAGAAAAAATTAATAATAAAAAAGACTAATATACTATTTCGTGTGAAAATTAAGAAAACAGTTGCGACTATTTTGGCCGGTTATGAAACAAAGTCTTACATTGCATTTTATACAAAACACGACTGTCTTTTTTTGACAAAACCGACAACGTCCTTCTGCTTTTATGGATGGGAAATGGCCCAAGTTGTCGTATTTCACAATGCTGCTAGGAAGTGTTGCACGAGGGGTCTTTTTCCATTTGGAACTTTTGTTTTCCATTATGAAGCTTTCATAGCATGCTCTTTTGGCACTAAAGCCAACATTTTTTGACTGCGACTGGGCTGTTGACAAGCAAAAATAAAACAAAAGTTTATGCTTACATTTGTTCAAACCCAACCCAACACCAAATTATTAAAGCAAAATAAATAAAACATAATATTGAAACATGTAAAAAGTAGTGCATAATACAATTATCATTAATTCGTTAGACAAAAGTCCGGCCCGCCGGACATAGCAACGAGGAGGTACTTTATACCGTAATTGTCAATGTTCGCTGCACCGGACAAACAACATTTTGCATAAAAAAACAACCAAAACCGAAGCAAAATACACAAAATCACATGCCATGGCCGTTATAATTATATAATCTAGTAAACCTTATAAAACATAGTAATTTTTTATGAAAAGACTATTAAAAATTATAATAAATTCCTTGAGCAGAATTGATGACCTGCGGCTCGCCGACATTTTGCATCGGAATGAACAATATAGTGTTGCTATTATGCAATACATATTTTATTACTAATTTAGGAGGATTTGTAGAAACTGTAGGTATAAATAAAATTTACTTTTAAGGGGGGTTAGGCGGTCAGCGAAAATTCATATGAAGCGGCTGAGGTTTATCAAAAAGTTAATAGAAATGTTTAGTTTTTCAAAATTTTAAATCAGTCACGAAATCGAAAAGGTAAAATACCTTTGTGTTGGTGATTTTAAAACATTTTTATTATAAAACACGGATGTTATCTGTATTCATATGAAATTTTAGAGGTAACTTTAGGATTTTTTTCTATCGAGCAAAATTTTTCCCATCGTGTTTTGGAAACAGTCCTCCCTTTAAACATACGTTCTACAATACATATCAGAAATTTCAGGGCAAAAACTCTTCAATTTTTTAAACACCAGCTTATAGAAAACAGCCAATACTGAGAGCCCTTAATGTTTCATTTAAGTACAGAATTGTCATAATCTGAATGTCCGCCCCACCGAACATAATCAAATTAAGGGTAGCGTATTGTTGTATTACTAAAATATATAAAAAAACATATTCAGATAATGGAGACATTTAATTTGTATTTCAAAAATATTATCTCATCAGTCATGTATTTTATTTTTGTTATAACAATCCAACAACCTTTTTTCCACTAATTAACAGGAATAAATAATTTCTTATTTACAATAACACAACTATTACTTACACTATATAAGTAAACCTCAAAGGCACAGTAAAAGGCAAAGAGAACAATTTAACTGTTAAATTATATGGAATGCGTTGTTTCAAACACTTTAAAATAATTAATATCTACCATAAGGCATTTTAAAAACTTTTCATTATATTTTCCAAAATATACATTATAAATCCAAAATATTTATAATCATTTTATTATTAATAAAATATGATCTGCCGGCCACCTACAGGCCAATGGAAGAAAAATGCTATACCAACCCCACACACATAATTAAATTACCTACATCCATCCAGTGTAATATAAACCTAATGTACGTAAACAACGTACACTTGCTAGCGGCGATTTGCTATGGATCTATCTTTATACTGTGGCGCAACATAATTTGGGTAGGCCAATGTGCTCTGGTAACCGTACAGGAGTATACATTATTAACTTAATACTGATTAGCATCTTATCATAGCCGCTATTTCGGTGATGATCGTAATTGTCAAACATTCGATATAAGAAAAATAACGATTAAGAAATCACGCAACAAACGCTTCAATATGTCCTTACCAAAATATCATTTCTTTTGACAAATCTCGGTTTTTTATGCGTATGAATTCCACTAACGTCCACAACCTTATAATTTGAGTTTGTGTACAGTTTGGCTGTGCACCTCTTTGGGGTACCAGACTGCCCCATGGAACACCTCCATTGGGCTATCTCGTTCTTAATCTTGAGGAGACTGTAGGAGTAATCTTTGAAAATAAGAAGCTGACCACCTCTCTGGGACTGAGCAAAGAAGACTGAAATGTAAATGTGTTATTAGATAGAGTTACCTAAGATAAATTGTTGAGAATAATCTACACTATAATCTAAATAATCTGGCTCATGTAAGGTAATTTTAAGGTCTACGTGTAAAATGGACAAAGCTGTGGTAAACTTCTCCATTAATATTCCTCAAATCACGCGTATGTTCCCAGTCGCCCTCGCGAGGTTGCCACCGGAGGCAAATGGAAATAAAAATTCAGAGTTGCCACCGGAGGCAAATGGGAACTCATCGCCCCCACTTCAGTTTCGCTGTACATTGCTTGCTCGTATTGTAGACAATAACATGATTAAGCCAGTTATTCTAAATCTGCCGTATTTAGACTATATCAATCAAATGAAGTTTCCAACATTGTTATTTATTTTGCCTTATTACATTTGAGACTGTACTTGCAGTGCTGTTGCATAAAACCGGTTTAGCGATAAAAATTGACATTTCGAAAATATCTTTTTTTTATTCAAATGTTTATTCAAATCAAAGTCAAAATAAAAGAAATATTTCAATTCAATACAACTTGTGCTTTTATTTTTCCGTTCCGTTTTCCGTTCATTTTAACTGTTTAAATGTAACAGTCTCAAAGGCAAAATAATCAAGTTTGTAAACTTCATTTGAATGATAAAGTCTAACTACGGCAGATTTAGAATAAATGGATTAATCGGTGTTATTGTCTATGAAACGAGCAAGCAATGTACAGCGAAACTAAGTGGGGGCGATGAGTTCCCATTTGTCTCCGGTGGCGACTCTGAATTTTTTATTCCCATTTGCCTCCGTTGGCAAACCTCGCGGGGGCGACTGGGAACATACGAAATCACCCTTTCGGCCGCCATGGCAACTGAGTTTCACAACCTGTTGTGAAAAAGGAATTTTTATTCTTTCTTGGCAATTAGTTGCGACGGAAGATTTTTTCTTTATATGCAAACAGTTGCCAACAAAGAATACTTTTGCCGCCGTGGCAACGGTGTTTTAGATAACAAAGGTTTTATAATAGGCGCACTACCGATTGCGATCTACTCGGTCGTTGAAGGATTATATGTACTTGTAGAAAAGGTTAGACTAAATAGAATATGGATATCTGGGAGTACACTTATTTGTATAATATCAAGACTCTACAGTTAAATTGTCTTTATTGGATTAAGTGCCTACATTGTATTAAACATTTCAAACGTATGGTGAAAGTTGATGATGCAAACGACGACATCGCGAATTTAATTATATTTGTCTCTACAATTATTCACATCCTTATATATTTTCCGGCATTGGTGCGGTATAACTCTGGCGGTGGGTGGGAGTGGTTGCCGAAACTCTCAGTGGCTCTCAGATCCTGGGAGGTTTTGAGGTAAGCTGAGCAGGTCCTGGTGTTGGTACATCGCAGCCTTAGTCCCGTTTTTAACATGGACCCAAAGGAATATGTATATTTTTTGTACGTGAAATATTTTTTGCCGTTTTCCATTAATATCTCTTTTACGAAACTTTCTGGAAAAATAAAAAATATTGATACTAAAATTTTGCTATGCTAATTTCGGCAAATCCATTTTTCTTATTCATTTAGACACAAATTTAATAAGTTGCATTTTTTTTAAGTTTATAAGTTATACCCTATTGTATTTAATATGATAAATATTTTGTTTCTACTTCATGTAGAATGTAATATTTTTCCCTATTTCGCTATTAACTTAAGTATAACCATCAGTTACAAAGGGAGATTACAACCTGTCAGTTTTCTCTACTGGACTACTTAAGCAGGACAATCTTGATTTATGTATAACCCATTAAGTTGCCAGTGCCAATCAGTATTAGGATATGATTAGGATACAAAAATAAAAATCGAAACAAAAACATTTAAAATATATGTATTGTGATTATATCAGTCAATCCCATAGCTTTTCCGCCTTTACGCTCATTTATGTATTTACTTCTTGTCACTACTTTGTATGTTCTTTTCTGTAAATGGTGCAATAAAGTGTTGATCTATCTATCTTAATGTTCATAAGCTGTGACAGTGTAAAGCGAACAGCACTCAACTGACAGAAGTAACCAATCTCCCTCGGAATGGTACTCTTTGGTTATCTTAGTCGATGGTTATAATTCTAAGTAATGATGGGCTTGATGGGATGCGGCTTGATGGATCTCGTTAAATGGAGTTAAATTGTCATAGAAGACAATGTCTATTTGATCTAGCAAATAAACATCGAAAATGTTCAACATACAGTAAGAGTGAAGATGTTTTATATATCGTTGGTATTGCTGCAACTTTCGTCGATCGAGTTCTCGCAATACTCTTTACAACGCCGAGTCACCTAGCGCCGCATATTCCTCGAGTACCGCTCGGTTTTACACCAAAGTTCTCATAAATTCGAAGACCATTTGGGTACGGAACCACGAAATTCTTGGAGCTAACCGACTGCTTTCACAGAAGCGCCTGCCGCCCACTTATCTTAATGTATCTTCCGTCACTAGTCACGTGATATTCCGGTGGTTGGTGGATGTGCTGACCACAGGCCTCTAGCAAGACACCCTGGTCATTCACTTTAATATGCGCCTTGCATTTACAGTTGGTGCACCGCCAGTATTGCCAGAATCGAGTGTTGGACTTAAAGGAGAAAGTGTAATTGTTATACAAATAGAATCTCTTCGTGGCGTTGCCTGAAACTGGCGTTATCAGCTTCAAAACTGTAAATTAAAAAAATAAATAGAAAAGAGCTAAATGTAAAATTTAAAAAACATATTTTTAAAATTTGTGTCGGATTCGGCCTAAGATAGGAACATTTGGAGGGAACCTTTGCACAGCAGTACAACGAATCAGGTTTCAAAAATGAGCTGGATTAAAAAGTATAACTACAAAATCCTATTCTCTTTTTTATTTACTAATAACAAATGAATAATTAATCAATGTATAACAGTAATAAAGAATTTATATTTAAAAAATTAAAAACGAAATACTTAATATAATTTAAACCAAATGTAAGAAAAAATGGTGTGGAAGGCAAGTAGAGAAACCACCACAGTAGACTTCTCTAAACATGAAGTAAGTATACATATGAAATGAAGATGTAAAGCGGAGAATAGAGAGGTGTGCCGTATACTCCACCGACAAGAGCAAAGCTCTTAAAAAAGAAGAAAAAAAAAATGAGATAAAAGATTACGGCAGAATGAGTTCATGTTGTTCATAAATCGGGAAAATTTGCAGTGGGATACAGGTTTCACTGTTAATGCTCGTTTTAGTAACTCTCTTTTTTGATTGGCATTGTTCACATAAACTTACATACAAGTTTATAATCACACGTGTGATATTACAGTATTGTTTTTTTAATTCAGCTTCCATAACTGCAACAAAAATAAGTCATACCGTGAAAGCATTAGTCATTTGTGCACAGAATGTTCTAATTTTTATGCGAAATTTCAATGCGAAGTCACGGGGCAAATTATCGCGTCTTTGCCACTTCTTATATTATTCAAGTTGCGTGGTTTTATAAAAATATCAATTGTAACAAAATATAACCTACCTCTAGACCGTTTGTGACCGACATCATGTGCTTTTACTAGAATATCAAACAACTCATCTGTTTTGCAGAAGTAACGGATTGCAGACTTCGAGTTTTCTACTCTGGCTTCAACCAACTTTTCAGTGTCACCAATTGTTAAGACATCATATCTTTTGAGACGACGATACTGTTTCGAAGATAGAGACTGGTTGTTTTTCTTTAGAAACTGGGACTCTTTTGTTTCGTTGAGTAACATGTCATATTTTTCTGTGCTCATAATATAACTGCGATCTGTGCTGGTTTCCACAACCTCACGTAATTTATCATAAAATATTTCTTTATTCTCCGCCATTATATGGACGAAGGCAGGGTCTGAGAATTGTTCAAATTATATTTTGAAAATTATGTCAAAATATATAAATAAGCCGAAACTAATTTATATTAATTTTGTTTTAATTATGCGTGGAATTAAAACACTATTACTCCTTATCACATTTTTTTTATTAAATCACCCAATCACGGCGTTTTTCATGACAATTGTTTTACAATAGGCGCACTACCTCATGGAAACATTGCAGCGTGTAGTGTTTAATATCAAAATTATATTTGAGCAATAATGGCCTCTATATTTATTTAAACTTGCTAAAACAGAGAATTATTCCACGAAATTGCGTTGGGCCGGCTGGGAGGGATCATACACATATTTGATTACTTTTAACATTTCAGCAAATGGATCTTCTCTATACTTTTCTACTGACCGTCTCCAAAAATATTCCATTATAAAATTGCAGAAGTTTTCAGACTCGTTGTCCTTGTTGAAAAATCTCTTTACAAAACGCCATTGGGATTTAGTCTTTTGCGCACGAGTCCCCTCATTGGCTACGGAGGGATTCTCTGGATCGATATCGTTGATCTTTTTATGTACGAAGCCATGATCGCCCAAACAATCATAAGCCCGCCAAGAGTTAGTGTGAATAGTAGTGCCCTCATGAACGTGTTTTTTAACCAAGGGCACCAACACTTCGGCAGACTCTACGTTGTTGTCTAAGCACACTTCTATGGTCAGATCGTCAGACCCATTCTCAATGAAACCAAATATCCAGTGGCCTTCTATTTGTTGCCCTTAAACAATACAAAAATAAGATTATATTCTAGTATCATCATTTCACAATATTTTTGTTTAATTACAAAAAAATTAACAGTTACCTTTAAGACATTTTCTTTTTCCGAATTGACACTCGTCGATTTGAACGATTTTTCCAGGACCCCCAATCTTATCTCGGAACTCTTGTTTGTCGAGTTGGTATAGCACAACAGCCTCTCTGCAGGAATTATACCAATCGGAAATAGTTTTTTCTGATATACAGGTATTTTGGCTTCGGTCTATGTCTTCGTGTATAACTTGCTTGTAAGGCCACCGGTGGGCAAAGCAATACACTAGATAATATGATTTTGGCAGCCCCAGCCTTGAATGCTCAAACCACGTGTCTAGTCCACGCGAAATGACACTTTTTCGACAATTTCTTTTCTTGCAAACAAAATTTCCCAATACTTTATTGCCGTACATCGTAACTTTCATTGGCCGCCTATGATATGAACATAATTTAGTTTTCAATATAAGGCCATGTTCTTCAGCGAAGGCTACTCCTTGCTCACGAGTGGATATCTTTCTGACCAACGTAGCGAGATTATAGTTATTTAGTATTTCTGCCGTGTAAAGTCTTCGTTCTGTCTTTCTTTTTATTATTGTAGCATCATCGACGAATATCAAATCTGGAATAAATATAAAATTTACTTTGACATACCAGATGAAGCTACTTATTTATTGCTTATTAAACACTATTATTGAATAAAAACTTCAATAGGATATGACGAAACACAGAGGGATAAATCAATTTTTGAAATAAAGCGAGGAATCATAATGAAAGACCATTCTCCAATTTTGAAGTCAACCCATTACATTTTTTATTACATTTATAATAATAAAATAAAACCAAAGACTCATAAATATAACAAACTTTTTATGAACCAACATTCCAAATAACCGGACAACTTTTTTTTGAAGCTTCTTTGAAATAACTTACATTAATAGAATCATCCGGAAAAAAAAACACATCCACAACCAAAGTACTTCCCAAGATATAGCAAAAAACAATTCACATTTTTAAGCGATGTTCGGACGATACCAAAACGTACATCCATATGACGTCAAGCGTAGAAAACGGACTTTCCCTAAAAGTTTGAACTCGAATAAATTAGCTCTGGAGAACAAATTAGTGCTGAAAAGTCACAAAATGTGTTTAATTATATGTATTCTATCATAAAATTACATATTTTCAACAATTCTCGTACCTTTCCCGGTCCCCTATTGAAGTATACTCGCACTTTGATTCAATTTTTGATGAGTTGAAATAACTAATTAGGGAAATTTATAATATACATTTAGAAAAAATATTATTTGACGTAGTTCAATTGAGGGCGCCACTGTCGGCTGTTCGAAAAACAGCGATATCTATTAGTTATGAAACCCCGAACAGCCATCTTTGGTGGCATCGTTCAGCTCCTTACGTCCCAACTTTAAATATCTTCCGTCCTCTATGACATGCAATGATGGTGGATCATGACAATGGAGACCGGTTTCTTCTCTAAAACTTCCGTTATTGTGTAACTTTATGGTAGCTCGGCAGTCCTGAGTTCTGGTACACCTCCAAGTTTCCCCATGCCTGGATTTCGCCTTGAAGCAGAAGGTATAACCATCGTACATTAGATACTTCCTCCCGTTTACCATTTCTATTTCCTCCACTGTGAACATTTTATAATACAATATTATTTTTGTATTTACTATAATATATTAATTTAATGTAAATCTATACAAAAATATATGATATTTGTAGGAGTCTGTGTGGGACTTTCTGACCACAGGCGATTTGAACTATGAAAATGAACTAGTTAAAATTTAAACTAGGTATATTTAAAACGCGAAATATAGGAGCCCAAAAACTTTTAATAACAACGCAAACTATGTAAAAATAGAAATAAAATTACTAAAAAAACATGCAGTCTAAAAACTTAAAATAATAATAATAAAAAAAACAGTAAACAAATAAAAAGTAATGAAATAAAAACATGCTGAAATTAAAGAAAATTAAGGTAATTTGATATGCTTTCCATCTGGTGTGCGTATGAATTTTGGGGAGCCGTGATTATGTTCATGGACAGTTTTTATGACTTTTCCATCTTTTGAGACCAGAATGTATGCATTACACCCCGCACTGCACTTCAAGTGGTCATAATCTGTGCATTTGAACCAGAACGTATAAGTGTAGCCTTTGTAAGAGTACAATTTCTTTCCATTCATCAATGTTATTTGTTTAAGATCTGCGAAATTACAGTGTTACCAGTCAGTTTGATTTGAATGGCTCATATAAATTGGATAAAAGTTGGGCATTGCGTAAGGATATAAATAGAAATAATAAATAACATACAATAATGAAAAAGAAAAATGGGGTGTGGGATGAAAACTGAAGCCAGGGATGATGATAAAAAATAAAATAAAAATATTTTAAAGATTCATTTACAACGTGAGTTTTTATTATTCATAATTATGATAACCGTTATTCTCCTATGCATTATTGTACAACATACAGAATAGGTAGGTAAAATTAGTTATTAATTAATATATGTTACTACTGGAAATAGATTGAAGTACAATATTGAAACTCATTTTGTTATCAACCATTAATCTCCCGTAAATAAAATTTAATGTTCTCCAAAAAAGTTTTTTTACAACTTTCACTAATACTGAATTTGTCCTCGTCCAGCTTTGTTTATTTCCCATCATTCAATCATCAGTTATATGGAACTGTGGATTTGTGTGTGTACTGAATTGCTCATTTACAGTTTACGTTTTCCGTGGTAGGCTTAGACAAACTTATCTAAAAGCAGGTTTACATTTTCCTATAAGTTCCATCAGCTCGAATATACAACTTTGGAGGTTGATGTCTATGATCAACTCCTTTGTCGAGAAGTCTTCCCTCGTTGGAAGTGACAATGAAGGCTGTGCAATTAGAATAGCAGTTATAACGTAGCTTGTTCTTTGATTTTGTCCAGAGATAGTTTATGTATCCATCATGCAAGTACACTTTTTTGCCGTCCTCTAATGTTATATCTCGAGACCTAGTAATGGAAAATTGCCCATTTTATTGGTAATTACTACTTTTTTTATTAAATTTTAATGCATTCAGTATATTTTATATACTTTCCTACCTATACAAAAGTAATTAGCGCAACACGAGATAGATTATATGGCTTGTCATTTCAGATAAGTGAGTAATAATTTGGTGAGGTATTTTTATGCACGTCGGATAATCGTGTTGGAAATTCGGGGTCATGGCAAGGAGAGTCAGTTTCAGATTTTGTAATAAGTTTCATTTAAGTTAAGTTCCATTTTGAGGCTTCTTCAGTGCATTAGCAGCTACGGCGGTATCAAATGTCTCTTCAGTAAGGTAAGTAGCATTATTTTGTCTAGTATTTTCAGTGAAGTCAGCCAATAATACTTCTTCTTATCAAGTGTGTTATTACTAACACTGGTGTCAAAATTTATTCAAGTCGCCTAAAGGCATCTGGCATGACTTTTACGACTACCGCCATCTAGTGGCAGTAGCCGTATACACACTAGTAAACTAAACAATCAGCCAATGTGCAGGTTTACTCACGATGTTTCTTTCACCGGAAGCAGGTGGTGGTCTACATCTAGCATACATGAGTCAGATTGGTCTACAAACTCATGTGGTACAGGTAGGATTTGAACCCGGGTCCTTTCCGACTTTAGGCGGGTGTCATTACCACTTGGCCACCACCGCTTCAATATAATACTAGGAAGCTCGGAGTCATGGCAAGAAAGGTCAGTGTAAGATAGACCAGAACCAAGATCTTTAAAAAAATAATGCACCGTCCTCGCTTACAACAACTTAGCTGCCAATGGAGAATTTCATTTTTTGTTTTAGATATTATTTGATGTATTTGCATTGTGCCTGCAATTGCTTTTAAATTGTTGACAATCACTGTCTAGTACGAAGCAGTAATAATAAGTAATTTACAGGAATATTATAAAGCTAAAGATCGAACTGCACCCGGGCGAAGGTCCGTGCGGAAACTATTCTGAAATATATATCTATTGTAGTTTAAATGGCTGTTGGTCTTCCTAATAAATAAAATGAAATGGAATGAAATGGAATGGAATGGAATGGAATGGAATGGAATGGAAGGAATGGAATGAAATGGAATGGAATGGAATGGAATGGAATGAAATGAAATGAAATGAAATAAAATAAAATATGAAACTTTAGGCTACCGTCAACCACAAGGCACGAAACACTGCTTCTTTTTGTCAAGAATCTTACATCAACTTATTCTTTTATAGGAGTACAAGAATAAGATGATAGGTGGCGCAGTCTCCTGAATTGTTTATTCAGTTTTTTTTCAGAATCCACGAATTTGTGATTTTATAATAAATCCCGTACTGTTGATAGTGTTTTTTACATGACGTTGTTATCATAAGAAATCAACAAGTCCGTTATAGATTATGTTTACATCCAGCTTTAATCTGTAAAGTGTGGTATGCACAGCACCAAAAAATTATAATAAAATACCAAAACAATTTAAAGACTTGAATATGAATTTATTTAAGAAATAATAATAACTCAAGACATTATTAGTTGATAAATATTACTATAATTGAAATATTTTTTTAAATAAATTAAATAATGGATGATAGCATGCTCTCCATAAAAAAATGTATACCACTAGCCATTTGTAAATAAGTGTTTACTGTATACTCATGTCCAACATCTCAGTCTTTACATAGATTAATTATTAAAATTAACATAATTTAATAAAAATCATTCAATGCTTTAGATAATGAGACTTCTACATTTAAAGTATATGTATGTATGTGTACATTTTAATGAGCTATATTTTATTATAAGTTTTAAATATAAAAAGTCTAAAAAGCCATCAATACTCGTTAGATAAATCATGTTCTTAATGTACTTAAGTATAAAAAAATAATATAAGATCATTTTTCCAATTATAAAAATTACTAACAATTAATTAAACTAAACATTGAATACTAATACTATTTTAAATATCTACCTATCTAATGAGTTCTAAGTTATTTTTAACTTATTTTCGAGAACCACGCAATACTTAACTTGCAATAATGGAACTCTACAATCGTTATAAGATTATTTTCCCATTTCACGACCCAAATCGCTTATTTGTATTTTAGATTTTGTAATATCAACTAATCGATTAATTGGTCGAAAACTCGAAAGAATTGTCGTCACTGCCCGACATTTCGAATGTGACATCTACAGATCATAACTAAATTCACAGTTTGGGACTCTATCTGATTGGCTTCAAACTTCAAACATTTGAGGGGACTAATGGGCACAGGGTGCGTATTTCAGGGGACGAGGGTTTCTAACCTTTTAAATCCTGATGTATTTCCCCGAGACAGTCTGATGAAGCTTCGGCGGAGGATGCGTGTGGAGATCAGGGCCCATGTTGAGGAAGGTTCGGCCGTCGTTGGCCACCACGATGTAAGACTTGCACTTGGGCCTGGCACAGCACCGGTATCGGCAGTGGTGCTGCGCCCTCATCCAGAAAGTGTACAGATATTCCTTGTGCATGTACAAAACTTTCCCGTTGTACATGTGAATCACTTTGACGTCGTCTGTTGGTGAAGAGAGAACAATAAGGAATATGACGTGACGCTGAAATGGGCGTTTTTTAGGTTATTGCAAACTACCTTTTGCCGGCAGCTTCGCCCGCGTGAATTTCCTACTGCAAAAGTCATTCTCAACGATGTGTATCTAAATTTCAGGAAAATTGGTTCAGTAGATAAAGCGTGAAGAGGTAACAAATAAACAAAAAATCAAACTCACTTTCGCATTTATAATAAGTATAAGTTAGGAAAAAAAAACATACCTCAGAAAAGTTAGTTTAATTATGAAAAAGTTGATTTTTTGGAATTCCCTCGCATCCAAAACGCACGCTATTGGTGGAACGAACCGTGACTACAATTTAAATACGACGTTGTAGTTTGTTCACGGTAACTCTGTGACTTTATCAGTCTCGCTGCGCGCGCGTAGCTTTGCGGTCGCGTGTTTGTGCGTGTTTTCGTGGAGGAATTAAAAATGGCCTCAACAGTTGTGAAATGTTCAAATTGTAACGTAGTAATAAATGAAGTTCTTGCTTTTATGGATAATAAAAAAGACGTCATGGATGACGAAAGCATAATTAACATTTGCGTTAGTGCGTTCAATGAAAGTGACATTGTAACGGCGAAAAATTTGCTATTTGAATCCTTGCCAGCTACAAAACGCAAGATAGTTCGGAAGAAGGTTTCTAGTAATAAAGAAGCCAAAGCGCGGAGGGATCTCGATGACATGATCTGCCTCCTACGGGACACCGACTCCGAGGATATCCCGATTTTTGTCGCCAGGGAACTGGAAAAGTTGCCCCCAGTGCTATTTGACCATGTAGACGTTACGAGACTTTTGAAAGATATTGTCAAAATGCAGCAAGATATTAATTGCATCAAAAAAGACTACGCAACTTCTGAGCAACTGAGTCAAATAGTGTCAGAGGTGGAAATTTTGAAAAATACGTCAGTCATTAACAACTACGGTGGCTTTGTGAATCCAAGACGCGGAGCTCATTTTAATGATAGTTTTGAGTGCCACAGCGGCCCTATGGGGCTGCCCCTTTGAATTTATCGCAAGAGAATAAACAAACAGACGTATTGTTAAGCGAATCGACATATCGAGATATTGGTCAAAATTTATATTCATCACAGTCGCAGGGTAGACGTGTTTCACATTCACCGCGTGAAGAAATAACACAACGAGAACCCGCTGTTACCACGGCAGCCGCGATGAGTCATCCCGATCAGCCGAGCGCTCCGACAACCCCGCAAGCTACTCTTGTCGGCGATAAGAGCGCGAGACACACGGCCGCGCCGGCGGTAACTAAACGCAGAACTATTGCGGAAATTGTAAAGCAAAGCGGTGAATGGAAGTCTCAGGTGCCGAATGAAGAATGGATTGAGGTGCAGAGAAAAAGATTACGCAATCGCTTTGTGGGAAACAGAGGGAAAGCTATCTCTGAACCGGGAAATAATTTTAAAGCAGCGGAGAGTAAAGTACCCATGTATATTTATAACGTGGCAAAGGGAGTGTCTGTGTGTGACATCACCAGTTACATTAAGAAAAAGAGTGATACTGATGTTGATATACAAAAAATGAATATGAAGGCGAAACGAGATTATGAATCTTATAAGATATTTGTACCTAAACATAAATTAAGTTTATTTATGTCTGAAGACTTCTGGCCGGAAGGTGTAGCCTATAGGAGATTCATTGCCTTCAAGTATCGAGAAAGTGGTAATGCCCAGAAGGCAGGGGAAAAACAATCAAGCTTTATATGATAAGTAACGTCAAACTACTCAGTTTCAATTGTAAAAACATCGTTAGATCCGTGGAATGTGTGCGTAGGCTGTGCCACTCGTCTGATTTGGTGGCGCTGCAAGAGACTTGGCTGCTCCCGGAAGACCTTGCTTTTCTGGGCACTATAGATGATGACTTCGCTTTCACGGGCACCTCAGCGGTCGACACATCATCGGGCGTTCTGCGAGGTAGGCCCTATGGTGGGGTGGCCCTGCTATGGAGAAAGTCAGTTTTTCCCGGGGTTTCTGTAGTGAAGTGTAATAGTGTTCGTTTAGCGGCTATTAAGATCTCGCTATGTGATCGTTGTGTTATGATTTTCTCAGTGTATATGCCTACGGATATGAGAGAAAATCTAGTGGAATTTACGGAATGTCTTAGCGAAATGGCGGCTATTATTGAAAGTCAAAATGTGGATTCAGTGATTATGATGGGGGACTATAACGCGCACCCTGGTGAGTCTTTCGAAAAAGAACTTTTATCTTTTTGCTCTGAACAATTATGGTTGTGTGTGGACAGAGACTTGTTGCCGTCAAATAGTCATACTTTTGTTAGTGATGCTCACGGATGCCTGCGCTGGCTCGATCACTGTATTGTCACGAGTGCTGTGAGACCGGCTGTAACTTCTGTTTCTGTCTTATATGGTACATATTGGTCAGACCACTATCCTTTATTAGTAGAATGTAACTTTAGTGTACTGAGACAAAAATTACCTAGTCCAGATAACTGTACTAATAAAATTATTTGGGGTGAGCGGGACCAAGATCAGATATCTAATTATCACAGTGAATGTCATGATAAATTAAGATTGTTGGATTTTCCGATGGAATTCAGAGAATGTGCCGATTCTATGTGTACCAATGAACATCATAAACATTTATTAGACAAAATGTATAACGATATTGTATGTACTCTTTCGGAGGCAGCGGTTCATAGTCATTCATTGAAAAAGAGTAATGGAAAATATATTCCAGGATGGAATAGGCATGTCCGAGACGCACACCAGAGTGCTCGACTTAGTTTTCAAATTTGGTTGTTCCACGGTAAACCTAGCTCTGGCCCATTGTATAATAAAATGTGTGAAGACAGAAGGATATTTAAATCCAAATTAAAGTGGTGTCAAAATAACCAGCAGCAAATCAAAATGAATATCATTGCTGAACACCATAAAAATAACAAATTTAGTCAGTTTTGGAAAGCCACAAATAGGATGAACCATAAGTCGAGCACTCCAGCCTCCGTGGGCGGCGTGCACGAGCCTCGAGATATTGCTAATCTTTTCAAACAACATTTTAAAGTTGAGTCTCCGCTAGGCCCGGCGGCGTCGTCGGCGCAGCGCGTGCCCGGTGCTGAGGTGGTCGGTCCTAACCGCAAAGTATTTTTCACAACTAAACAAGTAGCGGATGTGGTAAAGGGCATGGTTCGGGGAAAATCCCCAGGACACGATAGCCTCAGCATCGAGCACCTGCAACATGCTGGAGTACACTTGCCGCGGGTTTTGTCTTTGTTTTTTAACTTGTGTGTCGGTCATTCTTATATACCTTATAATTTGATGCGTACAATTGTGGTGCCTATAGTTAAAAACAAAACTGGAGATTCTTCTGATGTATGTAACTATAGGCCAATCTCACTTGCAACTGTGATCGCGAAGGTACTGGACAGTCTGCTTAGCAGGCTTTTACAAAAACATGTAATACTTGAGGATGCCCAGTTTGGCTTTAGACCTGGTCTTTCCACGGAGAGTGCTATTCTATGCCTAAAGCAGACGGTCCACTACTATACGGCTAGGAAGACACCTGTGTATGTTAGTTACTTAGATTTGTCCAAAGCATTTGATCTGGTAGCTTATGATGTTCTGTGGGATAAATTAAGATCAGAAACAGATCTGCCCGAGGAAGTTATATTAATGTTTAAACATTGGTACGATAACCAGAAAAACAATGTTAGGTGGTCAGGCTCACTCTCTGAAGAGTACGGGTTAGAGTGTGGGGTGAGACAGGGCGGCATGAGCTCCCCTACCTTATTCAATCTCTACATGAATAGGCTGATTGTTGAGCTTAACAGGACCGGTATTGGATGTCACATAGACGGAGTGTGCGTAAATAATTTAAGCTACGCTGACGATATGGTCCTTTTAAGCCCATCAAGCGGAGCCATGAAAAAACTGCTCAATATTTGTGAGTCTTATGCGTTGGCTCAAGGGCTTAGGTATAATGTAGGCAAGAGCGAATTCATGGTATTTACGCCAGACAAGAAAAGATATACTAGCATTCCCAAGTTTACTCTCTGTGGAATTCCTCTGAAAAAGTTGACAGATTTAAGTACCTAGGCCACTGGGTCAGCGAAGACTTGAAAGACACTCTAGACATAGAACGTGAACGGAGGTCTCTGTCTGTCCGCTGTAACATGTTGGCTCGCAGATTTGCTAAATGTACTGAACAAGTTAAAGTAACATTATTTCGAGCTTACTGTCAGTCATTTTATACCTGCAGTCTGTGGGTCAATTTTACGCAGGGGACGTACAGTGACCTCCGCGTACAGTATAACAACGCGTTCCGGGCGTTGATGGGGCTGCCGCGTTATTGTAGTGCATCCGCCATGTTCGCTACTGCCCACATAGATGGTTTCGCTGCCATCATGCGCAAGCGCAGCGCGTCTCTCCTGCGGCGCACGCGCGACAGCCCCAACAGCATCCTGCGCGCGCTGGCTGCTCGCTGGGACTCGCCGATGCTGGCCCGCTGGCTCAAACTGCACGCAGTTAAGTAAACAGTCGGGCTGGCATTCGACACCCTCTTTCTCTTCCTTTGGTTTTAATGTGTTGTTTACTAACATAGTTATAAGTTTTCATTGTTACTAACCAAAATATGGACTCAGTCTGAAATAAATATATTTTATTTTATTTTTTTTTTTATTTTATTTATCACATCGAACTCAACAATCTGACTGACGTGTCGTCGTCACACGATACAGAACAAGCGCGACAAAAGGACCGCGTGAAATTGATTGTGATTAAAATATACTACTACTGATATACTACTAATAACAAACTCTTGAAACACTTCCTCTTGATAATATTATTAGTATAGAGGTATTAGTATGAAGTATGATTAGTATTGTGGCGTACAGCGGAGCGTCATGTTCCCCGCTACCCGCATTGAGTTGTGACTCATTATATTAAGATACGTCTCGGTGTGCGGACGGTTGCCCGAGTGCACGTGCTGTTGTAATTCTTAGTTACTGTCAAGTCGCTCTGTACCAACTTCTATCCGTTGTCACATGTATGTAAGCAATAGTCAGGATACGGAGGAGCCCCAAATCTCTGATCTTGTGAGGTACTTGACGTGCGAGGTTGGGGCACGTCACTATGCCGTATAATATCAGTGACAACGGCACAAGTATTTACACCAGCGTCGCGAGCCCGCAATTTGTGGGCTCGACGGCAAATGCTGAGTGGATCCCTTTTCTTGGATACCTACACAGCACAAACTGACGTCATGACAACATTTCCATGTACCCCCATTGTGCAGAGTATTTATGTTTTTGTCGGCATGTTTCCATTCTTTTTTGTATTTTTATTTATTTTTGTTGTGTTGTGTTATTTATCTAAGAAATGAACATATTCTATTCTATTTAATAACTAGTAAAAAACGTTTAAAAAATACATACATGCATATTCCCAATATTGGTTATACCGTTACTATAAAACGTTGTAGTTATGGTCCGTTCACATGCGTGAGGGATATGAAGAAACTAAGTTAAAATAAAACTAAAAATAATAAAATTGAACATTTATTTTCCCAGGTTTCAGTTTGTATCGAATTTAGCAATATAATGATATTTGAAAAACAATAAAATGATTTCCGAGTGCTTCATTTGGCAAATATTGAAATACTATGAAAATCCATAAAAAAAATAAGTTTTTTGAAATCATAAAAACTATGTCTTGTTTTTTGTCAAATTTAACCTAATAATATTTTGCTCTAGTCTTTTTCTCGATAGGTAAATCATACCTTTGACAAAATCGGTATATCCAACTAGAGGATATAACGTGTTGTTTCCCAAGGGATTTAGCAATATGATTGGCCTTTCTTTGTAAGACACAAGTAGGCAAGTTTGGGTTTTTCTGATTCTTGTACCAATTAAGAAGTGCAACTTCTACGTCTTCATACAATGATTTTCGATTCTTCTTCATATTAAGAGATCCAGCATTAGAACACTCCTCTATGGAAGCCCGATTTCTCCAAATAGTTGATATTGTTGAATGTGAAAAATTCAGTTCTTTAACCAGAGTTGTATTGGATTCTCCACTGCGGAGTCGCGAAATTATTGCCATTTTTTCGCTAAATGTCAACGCGCGTCTTCGTCTTAAACCTGGTGCCATTTCTTCTACAAGATATAACTTGGAATTATATTAATGAAACCTTGATGGTATAGTCCTTTCGGCAATGACATTCTTGTTAGCGGGATATTTGAGTACATAAATATTATGTTAAAAACAAACATTAAAAAAAAACTTTTATTTTCGTATATATTTTCCATCTGGTGTCACATGATATTGATGGCCTTTATGCGTATGCTCGGATCCGGCGTGGATGAGGGTGCCTTCGTTTGACACGAGAATGGTGGCTTTACACCCTTGGGAGCAACTGTGCCGAATGACGTTCTTATTCCCCGATTTGTATGTGTACCCCTTGTACAGGTAGAAGGACTCCCCGCTTTGCATAGTTATCCATTTTAATTCATCTGTACATAAAATAATTTACTACTCACAAATTTAGAAAAAGTAAAAAAAAAACTCTATCGAATGTCTACATAGAAAAAGCTCTAATCATCACATATATATTTAATTAATTAAATCTAAATAATATGCATATAAAATAACATGAGAATTTTTTACAAACTGAATTATATTTTGACATATTTTCCATCATTCAAGACGTGGTATCGCATAGGCTTGTGCGTGTGATCAGGCCCTACTTCGAGGAGTTCCCCTTCATTGGATATCACTATGAAGGCTTTACATCCCATGGTGCAGCGGTAGCGAACCCCTCTTTTCGATTTGTTCCAATAGCAAAGGTAAAGCCTTTGTGCATGAAGAACTTTTTACCATTGTGCATGGTTATCAGTTTGACCTCACCTGGAGAATAATTTTGTTTTTATAATATAAACCCGCGTAAGTTGCTTAAATCTACACTCTCTTTAGAGGAGAAAATATAAAATGGAATAATGAAATACCATTTAAATAATTTCTTGCATGACCCTGGTTTTGAACTCGCTAAAATAAAAATCAATATTCGTTAGTTTTTTAATATGTTCGGATGCATAGTTTTAGATTTGATATTAAATATTAAAATATTTCCACAGGTGGCCAAACTTTTCATTATTATAATCTAAATTAATGTTAAATACAAAAACAATCTACAAGATTAAAGTTTAGTTTCAGCAACTAAAGCTGGTGAGAAACTTTGACTAGCAGATTTAAAAAAAAACATTCTATATGGTAGTAAGAGATAAAATAATAAATAAATAAATACTTCTATATTATCCTCTTTAACAATTTAAACACACTATTATAAGCTATAATTTCATTATTATGCATAAAACAGTATTATTGGTTGGTAAGTCAACGATTTTGAGTAATGCTGTATCTTAAGTACTCTCATATATAAATTAGATATGGTGAAAAAATTCCATGCGAGCAGGACTTGAACCCGCGATTAGGTCTTTATACGACCTTGCTCTTCTGACTGGGCTATGGCATTACAATCCTGCACATCGAAAATCTTCACCATATCCAATTTCTATTAAAACGCATCAGGCATAACGCAACATTAACACAATATTATGAGATGCTCAAAAATCCAAAAATAAATGCTGTATCTTCTTTAAATACAGCTAACAATTACTTAGTGGCTCTCACTTTTACATATCTGCCATTAGATAGAACTTTGTATAAAGCTGGTGCGTGGTTGTGGTCATTGGCGACCTTCAGTAATTCCCCATCCAAGGAAACCAAAATGTACGCTTTGCACCCACGACTGCAACTGTTGCATCGCCAACTTTCTCTACGTTTCAATTTACTGGTGAACCAGTAACAGAAAGTGTGGCCATTATACCAATAAAACTGCTTTCCGTCAAACGTTGTTATTTGTTTGAAATTATCTGGAAGAAGTGTACTTTCTCTATATTATAATTAGATAAAAGAAATTGATATGGATTACTACTTAATATATATTGCAAGTAATAATATCTATACGTTTAATACACTTAAGTAATTAAATAATAATAATAATAATTAATATTAATTATTATTAATACTATAAATATGCACCAGCGCCAGTTCTTGAAAATGGTCATGTCACGCTCTATTGGGACCGGTCAATTATTACAGACAAGACTATTGTTGCCAATAGGCCTGATATTGTGATAATTGATCGGGAGACGAGCCGTGCAATCCTCGTTGATGTCACCATTCCTCACGATGAGAACCTCGTAAAGGCCGAGAAAGAGAAACTTTCCAAGTACTTGAACTTGGCCCACGAGGTTACCGCCATGTGGCGTGTTGGCTCAACGATTATTGTTCCGATAGTCGTTAGTGTGAACGGACTTATAGCAAAGAGTCTCGATCGTCATCTAGAGAGACTCTCGCTCGGCAGTTGGGTCAAGAGTCAGATTCAGAAGGCGGTACTCTTGGACACGGCCCGCATTGTGCGGAGATTCCTCTCGCTGGAGCCCTGACCACCGGTAGCTTGAGTCTTTGCTCCGCTACCGATGGGTTCCCCTTTTTTTATATTTTTAAATGTTTTTTATTTTTTTTAATATCTTATATTTAAAAATGTAAAAAAAAAGAATATAAATAAATAAATGAATAATAATAATTAAAGCTCGAACATGTCTCACTTATTTGAATTATGCTGTATTCTGCATGCGATCGAGTAGCTTCCAAACCGGTCCACAGTGCCTCAGTCAAAGTGTTCTACGGTCTTTTAAATGTTCTGTCGTCATGCGACCGAGCGATGCATTGTGTCATATCTACCTGTTTATGATTAATGTGTCATACGTAGTGATGTGCCGTTCCCAAATTTCCGTTCCCGGGAATATTCCCGGAAACGGGAACGGGGAATATTCCCGGGAATGTTTCCAATTTTTGGGGAACATTCCCGTGTTTCTGGGAACGTTCCTTACAAAGCTGGAATTGACTTTATAGGATTACAAGTGTTTGCCCGCGACTTCTCCCGCGTGAGTTTTTCTGAGATAAATAGTGTCCAAAATTTTACCATTACTTACTATTGTTTTGCCATTTATAGTTGCTTCCACACTGCTTATTAAAATTTCAAGATTCGATTGTGCGCATCACATTACAATATTGATGATATTTCTATTTTGATTATGCCATTTTCAGAATGTCACTTTTGCAAAAGGACACCTCCGCATAATGACACTTTCGCAAAAAGACACCTTCGCATTAAATCACCTGCGCAAAAGGTCCACTTTCGCAAAATGTCCCTTTTGCAAAATGTCACATTCGCATCCACAGTGATCGTTTTCGAAAGTGACATTTAGCGTAAGTTTCATTATACGAAAGTGACCTTTTGCGAAAGTGACATTTTACAAATGTAACCATCTATAAATTTGAAGCGGTGGTGGCCGAGTGGTTACATGAGTTTGTATACCAATCTGACTCATGTACCTATGTTAGTTTTCATCGACCACCACTTGCTTCCGGTGAAGGTAAACATCGTGAGGAAACTTGCACTCTGGATTATCAGCTAGTGTGTGAAATGGAGAAGGCAATGGCAAACCACTCCATTAACATTGCCAAGAGAGTCGTTGTATGTGTTTCATTCCATTTAATGACCACGACCCACAGTCATAAGGAAATACGACTAAAGAGAGAGAGAGATAAATGTGACAGTTTGTGAAAGTTACCATGCGGAAGTAACCTTTTGCGAAGATGTCATTTTGCGAAAAAGTTAACTTTGGGACGGCTCGGCAAAGTACCAGTCACTTCGGATTCGGTGAAACGCAGAGCCAAATCTCATCGTCTAAATGATGCCTGTCTGTCTGTCTGTTTTGTATGGAGTTGTCGGTTTTCGACCGATTGTACTTTGGGGAGTGTGCTCATGAGCTGCATGAGCTCATACCGTCAACCCCATGGCCAGATGCACGGCGGGCTATCATCCTTTCTTGGTTAATGTTCCCACCGCAAGCACCAAGCGCTTTTCGTGCGCGCATTAAAGAAATGGAACTCTCTACCTGCGTTTTCCCGAGCACATACAGCCTGACTCTCTTTTAAAACCAGAGTGAATAAGCTACTTCTGGGTGAGCTCGCTACACTGTAGACCTCATCTCTGTCCGCGGGTAAGATTGTGGTCAAGAGCAAACCCATCTTTAATACAATAAAAAAAGTTATCTGTTAATAAAATCTGGGTCCCAGCTGATGGGCACAGAAAACGAGAAAGGCCTAAGACAAGATGGTCGGATGAACTTAAAGCATTCGACAGAAAGTGGATAGAAAAGGCCAGAGTGGAGAGATAGGGACACATGGAAAGAGAGTGGGGAGGCTTTTGCCCAGCAACGTCTTCTTCGTAGAATGCCTAAAGTGACCTTTTGCAAATGTAAAATTTTGCGCAAGTTACCTTATATGAAAGTGACACTTGCATAAATAACATTTAGCAAAAGTGACCGTTTGCGAAAGTTACCATGCGAAAATGACATTTTGTGAAAATGACCTTTTGCGAAGATGTCTTTTTGCAAAAGTGACTTTATGCAAAACTTACCTGTTAACAAAAAATAAATATGCACTTATTTATTGTATTTATAAAATAGGCCCAGACGCAAAATGTTCTCTAGTCCTAAAATGTCTCTTTCGCAGGATGACTCTTTCACAGAATACATCTTTCTCAGAATCGCTAACACAACTAATAGCAATAAGCAAGAGATGGAAGTTGGTATGAAACTTTGTCATTTTGAAAGTGAAAGTGAAAATGAAAATGAAATTTTAGATTTATTGGTCTGTTGCAAAAGGTCACTTCCACTTAAGATAACTATCACAACGGATCACACGTTTACAAAAGTTACCTTATGCGAAAGTGACCTTTTACGAAATAAACATAAGCAGTGACCTTTTGCGAGAGTGATCTTTTTCAAAAATGACCATTCGCGAAAGTGATGTTTTGCGAATGTGACCTTTTACGAAAGTGACATTTTGTAAAAGTGGACCTTTTGCGCAAGTAACCTTGTGCGAAAATGACATTTTGCGAATGTGGACCTATTGAAATCAAAACCTCAAAAAATGGCAAAATCAAAATCGAATCGGAGAATGTTCTGTGACAGGCATATTGTAATGTTAATACGCACAATCGAATCTTCAAATGTTACGTTACAGGTTAATATTCGCAGTGTGAGACTAACTTAACAATCTACTATTTATCTAAGCGAAACTCTCGCGGGCGAAGTCGCGGGTAAATGCTAGTAATCCTATAAAGTCAATTCCAGCTTTTGAGGGAACGTTCCCAGAAACACGGGAATGTTCCCCATAAGTCGGGAATATTCCCCGGAAATTTGGAAATATTCCCGGGAACGTTCCCGAAAAGTAGGGAATATTGAAGATTTTTGAAAAAAATGTAGTAATTATTATCTGAGGATATGTATTTAGATTATTTTATTATATTAGAAGTGATAAAAACCGCATTTACAAATTTTAATTGCAATATTCCCCAATATTTCCATTTTTGGGGAACGTTCCCGGGAACGTTCCCTTCGTTTCCGGGAATATTCCTTCGTTCCCGGGAACGGCACATCACTAGTCGTACGTAGTTAATACATAAAAATAACTGGCGATTCCAATGTTCGGAAAAACCAATACTGGTTTATGTAACACTGTATAATGATAAATTGTAAATATTGTACAGTGAATAAATGAATGAATGGATATACCTACTTATTGCTATTTTATTCTAGTTTTAATATGCTAATTTGTGAAAAATTATATGCAAAATAAAAAGTTTAATTATTTAAACGTTAAAAATTTGATTTTTTGTGTCACAGGCTGGTTGTCAAAACTATTTTTGACTGAAAATACCTATACGTTATGACAATTTTTTTTTTTTTAAAACACCGAGAGACTGCTATATACAATGTGTCCCGTCATCAGTGTCGGACGACAGTGACGAAATCAAGGAAGAAACGAAAAATGAATACGTCACCCACACTCTCACCAATAGAGGTTAGCCCAGAGCTAGACACGGCGAAGAAAGTTCCCACACCACCTCCCATCATAGTAGATGGCGTGGACAACTATCAACATTTCTACGATTTTCTGTCAAGAGATGTGTTAGCTAGCACTTTTGCAGTTAAAATCCTAAATGGCAATAGTGTCAAAATAAATGCTTCCAACGAAGAGGCATACAAAGCCATCGTTAAGCTCATCTCAGCAAATAATTGCCTTTGGCACTCTTATGAGAACAAACAAGAGAGGCCTATCAGAGTAATGGCAAAAAAATTGTCCTCAACCTGTAAGCCAGAGAGAATTATTGATGACCTAAAATCGAAAGGTCTAAAAATTGAAAATGCTGTTAACAAATTGAGTTGGAAAACTAAAGAACCACTCAATATGTTTATGTTAACTTTTGATAACAATGAGGACATGAATAAAATTTTCAAGATCAAATCCATCTTGGGTTGTGTTGTAGATATACAACCCCTAAAATCACCCAAACTTATACCACAATGTAAGAGATGCCAGGCCTACGGTCATACTCAGACGTATTGTGCCAAAGAGCCGAGGTGTGTAAAGTGCACAGGAAGGCATCTGACTAAAGACTGCAGGAAACCTGCGACAGAAAAACCGAAATGTGTGCATTGCGGAGAAGCCCATCCAGCAAACTACAGAGGTTGCACGATTGCCAAGGAAATTCAGAAAATTAGAAACAAACACGATAAAAAACCGGTAAGGTCTCAAGAAAACCCGACAGCCATTTCAACTTTAACTAGCCAACCTAAACCATCTACAAAACCTAGGGCAACCGTAAGTACAAAAGTGTCTTACGCCCAGACAGCTGCCAAAAATTCCATGAGCTCTCATATTACAGAAAAATCCGATCCAAATGTGAGTAAATTAGACGAAATCTTAAAATTAATGACATCATTTGATGAGAGATTGAAGAAAATTGAAAATAGCACTAAAACTGCTATCGCTAAAAATCGAAAATGATGGATAATCTTAAAATTATGTCCTGGAACAGTAATGGGCTACTTAAGCATAAAAACGAGCTGCAGGTAGTTCTAGATATAGAAAATATTGATGTTTGTCTTATATCTGAGACACATTTCACCAAACAATCCCACATTACATTAAAAGGCTATAAAGTTTACCATGCACTTCATCCAGATAATAAAGGGTACGGCGGTAGTGCTGTAATCATTAAAGAAAATATAAAGCATCAGGAATATCACAAACATGAAAGACCAGAGATACAATGCATAGCAATTCGACTAATTACAAAGAGGTATCCTCTCACGGTGGCAGCAATATACTCCCCACCTAGGCATACCATAAGTAAAGATAAGTATTTGGATATTTTACAAAACCTTGGTGAGAAGTTTATACTAGGAGGTGACTTCAATGCAAAAAATACCCATTGGGGGTCACGCTTAACGAATACTAAAGGAAGAGAACTTATGTATGCCATTACAGAATTAAACTGTGACGTTGCATCTACAAGATCTCCTACATACTGGCCGACGGACCTACTTAAAATCCCGGACCTCATAGACTTTTTCATAACTAAAAATATTTCATCTAATTATGTAAGAACTGATCAAAGCTATGACATGAACTCTGATCACTCAGCAATATATTTAGAATTAAGAGAGAACCTAGTATTAAAAGAACCTAACCTTACTTTAGTCAATAAATATACAGACTGGGAGAGCTTCAAGTTAGAGTTAGATAGTAAGATTGAACTGAAAGTACCATTAAAGATCCCAGATCAGCTAAATTTAGAATTAGAAAAGTTTATTAAGTTAATACAATGCATTGCCTGGAATAATACGCCTAAAATTAAAAAGAGGATATTTAAAAATACATACCCTATAGTGATAAGGAAATTAATCACAGAAAAAAGGAAACAAAGACGTCGCTGGCACCAGTCTAGGTGTCCAGAAGATAAGAAAAAGCTGAATAATCTAACGAAACAAATTAAAAGAGAAATAAAAAATCATATCGACGAACGTACAAACAAATATCTTCAAAAGCTTACAAATTGTAGCAGCACAGACTATTCACTTTGGAAGGCTACCAAGTGCATGAAGGGGCCAGTAGAACAAATTCCGCCAATAAAAGTTCAACCTGGAAAATGGGCAGTGACTAATGAACAAAAAGCGATTATCTTCGCTGAACATTTAGAAAACATTTTTAAACCAAATATAACGCAAGAATCTAACGAGACAATAATTGATGAACGATACGATATCATAGATGAAGAAACAAATATTAAGCTTGTTTCCCCTAGAGAAGTACTAAGTGAAATTAAAAAGAATATCAATCCCAGAAAATCCCCGGGCTTTGATCTTATATCAGGCGAAGTGCTACATAATCTTCCACGAAAGGCGATAGTCAAACTCACAAATTTAATTAATGCTGCACTGAGACTCAAATATGTACCTGACTTATGGAAAGTCGCTGAGGTAATCATGATAGCCAAGCCAGGAAAACCACCATCCGAGGTAACATCGTACAGGCCAATCTCTTTGTTGCCTGTCATGTCAAAATTATTTGAAAAACTATTACTAAAAAGGCTGAAGCCTATTTTAGAAGACAAAAATCTCATTCCTGATCACCAATTTGGCTTCAGAGAGAAGCACTCAACTTTAGATCAAGTGCATAGAATAACAAACATTATTGAGAAGACACTCGAGGAAAAAAAAGTATGTTCTACCGTATTTCTAGATGTAGCACAAGCTTTCGATAAAGTGTGGCATGAAGGCCTGGTCATTAAATTAAAGAGAATTCTGCCCAAAAACTATACTGATATACTAACATCATACATATCGGATAGGGTATTCAGAGTACGTCATGATGATGCATATTCTGAAATTAAGGAAATAAATGCTGGAGTTCCGCAAGGAAGCGTATTGGGTCCGGTCCTGTACCTTTTATACACCTGTGATATTCCATATACAGATACAAACACTATTGCGACCTTTGCCGATGACACAGCCATAATGGCGGTTGGAAGCACTCATGCAGAAGCAGCAGAAAAGGTCCAAATAGCTGTAAATAAAGTATTAAACTGGACAAAGAGATGGCGAATACAGCTTAACGAATCGAAATCAATCCACGTTAATTTTTCAAACAAGCGAGAAGAATATTTTCCAATATTTGTTAACCAAAACCGAATTCCATACGAAAATGCAGCTAAATACTTAGGTATGACGCTCGATGCGAAGCTTCGCTGGAAAGCGCATGTTAAAAAGAAACGACAAGAGCTAGATTTTAAATTTCACAAAATGTACTGGCTCCTTGGAAGGCAATCCACATTGTCAGTGCAAAATAAATTACTTCTGTATAAACAGGTCCTCATGCCAGTATGGACCCATGGGATACAGCTGTGGGGCTGTACCAAAAAGACAAACATTGAAATCATCCAACGCTTCCAGAATAAAGTACTGAGGGCTATAGTCAATGCGCCTTGGTACGTAAAAAATAACGACCTGCACCGGGACCTCAACATACAGTTCGTTCGTGACATAATACAAAAATACGCAGAAGCACATGAACACAGGCTGCTTCACCATGTGAATGTTGAGGCTATCCAGCTCCTCGACAACACGGACATAGTGCGAAGACTCAAAAGAACTAAACCGTCTGATTTAGTGTAGTGATAAAAAAAAACAATTTAATAGTGATAAATAGTGTTAATATATACGCACGAACAAAGTGCCTTCCCTTAATAGAGACAGTAAGAAAAGTGCCGATGGACACATTCTTATTCTATAAGTAACAATATAAAACTAGGTCAGAGTAAAATTACTCATTAGCCTGACATTGGGCTAGATTGTAATATTATTAGCGTATTAAATTATTTATATAAGTACGTTAAGTAAAAGGAAAAAAAAAAAAAAAAAATCAGTGTCGGAGCTTTTATTGGTATGTTATATGGCATTTTTTATGGACAAATCACCACTCAAAACTTTTTTTTTTTCTTTTTTAACTTTCGTTTTGAAATGAAAAATAAACATTTTAATGGGTTAGTTTATTCACAGGAAGCTAATAATAATTCAAAAAACACAAAATATTTTTTTTTTTTTACGTTTTTTCTTTTTTTATCTTTCATATGGAAACATCTTTCTCATTTTATTGTTGTCTACATGATTAGCTTTTAAATGAGACCTATTTTTGAGACTGATGAGACTTTTACACGAGTAGTGACGATTGAATTTGTAAAAGAGCCCGAAAAAAAACAAAATGGCTGCCATTATACTACAGTAGAAGAAAAAAAGTTTTGGGTGGTGATATGTTCATAAAAAATGCCATATAACATACCTTAAAGGCTCCGACACTGATGACGGGACACATTGTATATTGAGTGTATTATAGATAATATTGGTACTAGATTTTTTACTATTAAAATAATGAGTTATTATAATGATAAGCATACATAGAAACAAAGAAATTAAATTATGTCTTTTTATTTTTGATTTCTTTATACTTTAACATAAGTTCCGTCTTTTTGGACATAGTATTTAGGAGCAACATGTTTATGAACTGGGACTTCGCTCAGAAGATTCAGTTGCTCGTCTACTCGTATCGTCACATTGCATATAGCATTATTGGTGCATCTCCATGTCTTCGAATACTTCCTGTTGTAAGTGTAACCGTTCAGCATCAGAAACCTTTTACCGTTAGCCAAAACTATCTTCTTGACTGAAAATATGTTATGGCAATTTGAAAATAAAAAAAACCGGCCAAGTGCGAGTCAAACTCGCACACAGAGGGTTCCGTACACGCCAAGCATCTCACATTATAGCTCTAACTAAAAGACCAACTAGTTTTTAAAACAAACTTAAGTTCGATCCCTAGGATTCATAATGCATCGAGCGCAAAAATAAGTTAGACACTTTTTTTTAAACATCTTACAATATATTTCCAACTTTCAGATTTATTCCTGTACAAGTATTGTTAGACCTTGCTTTTTACCAAATTTCATAATTCTAGGTCAACGGAAAGACGCAATAAGTTTTGATTGAAATCGCAACATATGCAAAAACTCGCAACATTTACGGTAATAACTGCTGATTTATTTTTTGCTGAAAGAAACCATGGCATGGCTCCGAGTATTTGATATTGATTTCAACTTAACGGACAACAAAGTGATCTTATAAAAATGAGTGATTTATACGGAACCCTAAAAACCGAGCGAAAGTGTGCAATATATATTGAGTGTGTTACAGATAATACTGGTGTTATATTTTTCATTATTAGATTAAAATTAGGAGTAATAATGATGAACTTATAATAATAATAAATTGATTAATTCATGTCATTTTATTTTTGATTTCTTTACATTTTAATGTAAGTTCCGTCCTTATTAACAAAGTATTTAGGAGCAAAATGTGTATGAAATGGGACTTCGCTCAGAAGGTGCAGTTTCTCGTCCACTTGTATCGTCACATTGCATATAGCAGTGTTGGTGCATCTCCATCTCTTCGAATTTTTCCTGTTGTAAGTGTAACCGTTCAGCATCAAGAACCTTTTGCCGTTTGCCAAAAATATCTCCTTTACTGGAAATATGTTATGGTAATTTAACTCTTTTTGAAAAGAACTGACAGTGTGATATATATATTGAGTGTATTATAGAAAAGATAACACGTGTTAGATTTTTCAATATTAAGATTAAAATAAGGAGTTGTAATGATGAGCATATAATAAAGAAATAATTAAATAGTGCTTTTTTATTATTTAATGTAAGTTCCGTTTTTTTGAACGTAGTTTGGGAGGTAGATGTTTATGAAATGGGACTTCACTCAGAAGATTCAGTTGCTCGTCTACTCGTATCTTAGCATAGCATACAGCACTGTTGGTACACCTCCAAATGTTCGACGCACATCTCTTGTCTTTGGCAAAAGTGTAGTGATCAACCGTCAGATACCTCCGCCCGTCCTTCAAAATTATTTCTTTAACTAAAATAAAAAAGAAATCAAAATAACAGTAAAACTAATTATGGATAGATACTCATGGTGAATATACATGTAACTTCAACTGTGTAAAAATACATGAATGGATAAAATATTTTATCTAGTCCTAAAAGTAATTGACTAATAAATAGATGCTAAAATACTCGTGAGATAAATAAAATAAAAACAACTTTAAAAAAGATGAAAAATAAAACTTCATTGTTCGAACTTTACTATGTATTCTACAGACTTAGTAACGATTTCATATAAGAAATTGAATAGTATTACCAACCAACCATGACCCCGTAAATAGTTTTAAGATTGTGACCCTTATAGAGACTATTAAACATACTAAAAGCAAAGCTGAAGAGTTTACCGTAAAATTATTCTAGAAATATTTCTGTATCCTTTTGTAGATTTTCTAAATATTTTCTAGGAATAGCCGAATCTCCTTTCAAATAAGTTCTATCGTATAGAATGCGGTACAGGGGTGGTTTGTGACTATGAGACGGTATGTCGCTTAGCAAGTTGAGGTGTTCATCCACCTTGATCCTCACTGGGCAAATGGAGCTAATAGCCTGTTGTATGTGTAACCGTTCAGCACCAAGAATCTTTTGCCGGTCGTCAAAACTATTTCTTTGACTGAAAATATGTTGTAATAAAACACCTTCAGGCTTTATTATTAGACTTTATTATTGTTTCCCGAGACCCTTTATGAGTGCGCGTTAATTGAATTAGATTTGATAGATATGTATTATATAGATATTAGCATGAAAAATAAAAAAGGCACATTCTCGATGCGAAGATGAGAGTAGGTCAGAGTAGATTCCATTAATCCCAAATTTGGGGGTTTATAGCACAAGTAAAAATAGTTCATTCTAAAATAGATCATTTATTGCTATAAATAAGAAAGAAAAAATACTTATTACACCAAAAAAATAGAATGAAAATAAAAAGAAAGATAAATCATAACTTATATCTGATTCATTAGAATCCAGTCTAAAACATAAAATAAAATAAGAATTAAAAAATGCCCTTGGATCGAATGTGCAACGAACGAATTAGTAAAATTTTTGTAACTTTCGATTGAAAACAAAGAAACACTTATTATTCAATTGAAATACCAACATAATTCACAGGATATTTCTTGCAATCAAATACCAAGGGTTATATTCTAACGTACTTCCCATCTTTATCCACAAAATATCTTGGGGCATCATGACGATGGACCGGTACAGGACTGAGAAGTCGAAGGTTTTCATCCACATGTATCTTTGTGAAACATACAGCTGTATTTGTACACCTCCAAATGTTGGACACCGTTCTGGTAACTTTTGAAAATGTATAATTGTGCAGCATCAGATATTTCCTTCCGTCCTTCAAGTATACTTCTTTGACTAGAAATCAATCAAAATTTGTATAATAATGTCAAATCAATAGAAGGAAATGGAAATGTAGAAACAATTTAGGTAATGTTTTTAATTTATTTTTGACTAGCTTTTGCCCGCGGCTTCGCCCGCGTGAATTTCCCACGGGAACAGTGCTTTTTCCCGGGATGAAAGGCACCCTATGTCCTTCTCCGTACTTCTAACTATGTTTTTGCAAAATTTCAGGAAGATTTGTTCAGTAGATGAAGCGTGAAGAGGTAACAAACAAATAAACAAACAAACTCACTTTCGCATTTATAATATTAGTTAGGATTACTCGAAAAGTCGAAAGATCATTCTTCGCGAAAAAATATTGAAAGAACTTGTCCGCGGTAAAGTGCCATGTCGTGGCAGGCCATGAGAACTAAAGGCAAATATTTAATTACTAGCTGTTGCCCGCGGCTCCGCCCGCGTGAGTTTCGCTTAGATAAAAAATCTTTGTAGTAACCTAAACTCCAGTACTCAAAATTTCAGCCATTTTGTTATACCGTGTCCCACGGAAATATATTAGGTACTCATAGTACAGTCGCGGTGTTAAAATGAATCAAAAGTGATATTTCATTCAATAAACGATCTTCGTCTGCTCGTTATATACAAATTCCCGTGTAAGAGAGAAGAAAAGAGATTCGGGGTGGGACCACCACTCCCACCCCGAATCTCTCTTTATCCTATCCCGTGTCCTGTCTATTCATACGTCCGTAGAAAATGCTCATTGGTCTCTTGGAGTTCTTCATCAGATGTTCTATGGAACATCTGATCATCAATCTTCAATTTTTATACGTCACAGAAAATGCTCATCATGTTGAACGACTTTTGCTAAGGCGCCGTTTCCATATATGTAATAGTATAGCTGGTCTCTTGAAATTCTTCATCAGATGAGCCTGATCTTCAATTTTTATACGTCAATAGAAAATGCTCGTCAGATTGATAAACTTTTGCAAAGAGACCGTTTCAATATTTCTTATAGTTTAGCTGTTCTGTTAAGGTTCTTCATCAGGTGTTCCAGTTTTCAAAATCAATTTTAGCCTATATGTTGCCCAGGCTTAATAGCTATACAAGTTTCATTCAAATCCATCCAGTAGTTTTTGCGTGAAACGCGTACATACATACAGACAGACAGACAGACAGACAAGAAATTCCAAAAAATGTTTTTTGCTTTCTATTATTCTTTTTAAGTGTCCCTCTAACCATTTCAGTCAAAAATACTAAATGTACAGACAAAATATTTTTACTGTTTTATTATATTTATTTATTTAACCTTTATTGTACAAACACAATGTATGGCACAATAGGTGGACTTAATGCAGAAGCCATCTTAAGCGCCATCTAATGACGAATTGAATTAGATGTAATGGAAAAAATGTAGTGTACCTCATACGGCTATGTTGCGCGCCCCGCCTTCGCACGCAATGTACATCACAACCAACTCACTGTTGTTCCACCGTATACATTAACTACCTCCACACATATAATAGATAGAAGTTTGAGCAGAGTGCCATCAGTCCGGTGCACTCAGCAGCTGTCCGCACACCTCGACGTATCCGAGCATACTGCCGGTGCAACGAACACGAACGGCCCATTTTATATTGAAGTAGTGGGGAGGCTGACGTAACGTCACTTTGACGTAACGTCATTTTGACATGAACACTACATTCCTCCTTTATTTAGGTGATTTCAAAGATTTCAATAAAGACAAATACTGCGAATTAATTTAGTGTTGATCAGCATGAAATCAAAATTAATAAGTTAATTAAATTGGTTTATATAGAGACCAGGCCCTTGCGCACTAAACCCGTCAGTGTAAATATTGCCGCTGGATGGCAGCCTATTTTTGCAAAAAAATTGCTTAATTTAACATTTTGTGCAATATTTTGATTTGCGTATATTTTACCTTTTACTATTTATGTATTTTTACCAACCGTAAAAGGCTTGACAAATATTGGATTATTCTTATTTGTTACCTGTGGCGCCATCTATTTTGTTAAATAATAGATGGCATTACTATAATTGGTAACCCATGCCCACGAGAACCACTTTTTTACGGGATAAAAAGTAGCCTATGTACTATTCCAGGTCATTATCTACCTCTGTACCAAATTTCATCGAAATCCGTCCAGTAGATTTTGCGTAATTGAGTAACAAACATCCTCACAAACTCACAATCACAAACTCACATCCAAACTTTCGCATTTATAATATTAGTATGGATAGTATGGATAATATTAGTATGGATATCTATATATATATTTTTATATAAGTACCGTCTTTTTCAACATAGTCTATTTAGGAGCTACATGTTTGTGAAACGGGACCTCGGTCAGAAGGTTTAATTGCTCGTCTACTCTTATCTTCGCATTGCATATAGTACTGTTGGTACATCTCCAAACGTTCGAGTTATAATACCTAGTGTCTTTGTTAAAAATGTAGTGATCAATCATCAGAAACCTCCTTCCGTCCTTCAGAACTCAGACAGTCTCTTTAACTAAAATCAATAAAAAGAAATAGAAATAATAAAAACAAAACAATTATAGAGCATTCTGGGTCTATATCGGAATCACCCAATAGTAATCTAAATTGAGATGACAAGGGCAATAAGAGTTCTTAAAATCCAAATGTTAGCTCCATAGGAATAAATTTGAAAGGAAGACCTTGATTATTTATCAATAATCTAAGTCCATGAGTCGTTGAATATTTTCAAAATTAAGACTACTTATAAGTTTATTGATATTTTATTGACATTTTAATATAAGTACCGTCTTTATCAACATAGTATTTAGGAGCTACATGTTTGTGAAACGGGACCTCGGTCAAAAGATTTAGTTGCTCGTCTAGTCGAATCCTCGCATTGCATATAGCAGTGTTGGTACACCTCCAAACGTTTGAGGCATATCTCTTGTCTTTGCCAAAAGTGTACTGATCCATCATCAGAAACCTCCGTCCGTTCTTCAGAATTATCTCCTTAACTAAAATAAGTCAATAGAAATAAATGACAAAAAATTAAATCAAAACAATTATAGATAATTTTGGGTCTATATCGGAAAGACTCAATAGTAATCTAAATTGAGCTATCAAAGGCAATAAGAGTTCTTTAAATCCAACTGTTAGCTCCAAAAGAATTGATTTTAAATACCTTGATTATTTATCATTAATCTAAGGCATGAGTCGTTGAACATTTTCAAAATTAAGACAATCATAAGTTTATCGTTGTTATTTTATTTTTGTTTTCTTTACACTTTAATATAAGTACCGTCTTTATCAACATAGTATTTAGGAGCTACATGTTTATGAAATGGGACCTCAGTCAAAAGATTTAGTTGCTCGTCTAGTCGTATCCTCGCATTGCATATAGCACTGTTGGTACATCTCCAAACATTTGAGGCACATTTCTTGTCTTTGGCAAAAGTGTAGTGATCAATCATCAGAAACCTCCTTCCGTCCTTCAGAATTATCTCTTTAACTAAAATCAATAGAAAAAAATGGAAATATAAAAAACAAAACAATTATAGATACTTTTGGGTCTACATCGGAATCACCCATTAGTTATCTGAATTGGGCCATCAAAGGCAATAAGAATTCCCTAAATTCAATTGTTAAACATGCCAGCCGTTTAACATTAGTTAGGATTAGGATTTTGGGTCTATATCGGAATCACCAATAGTAATCTAAATTGAGCTGTCTAAGGCGAAAGGAGTTCTTAAAATCAAACTGTTAGCTCCATAGGAATTGATTTGAAACACCTTGAAGTCAAAATTAAGACAATCATAGGTTTATCGTTGATATTTTATTTCTGTTTTCTTTACACTTTAATATAAGTACCGTCTTTATCAACATAGTATTCAGGAGCTACATGTGTATGAAATGGAACCCCGGTCAGAAGATTTAGTTGCTCGTCTACTCGTATCTTCGCATTGCATATAGCATTGTTGGTACACCTCCAAGCGTTTGAGGCATATCTCTTGTCTTTGCCAAAAGTGTAGTGATCAATCATCAGAAACCTCCGTCCATTCTTTAGAATTATCTCTTTAACTAAAATAAATCAATAGAAATAAATGAAAAAAAAAAACAAAACAATTATAGATAATTTTGGGTCTATATCGGAATCACGCAATATAATTTGAATTGAGCTGTCAAAGGCAATAAAAATTCTCTAAATTCAACTGCTAAAGATTCCAGTCGTTGAACAATTTCAAAATAAAGACTAGGTACTTAAGTTTATTCTTATTTTATTTTTGTTTTATTTACATTTTAATATAAGTACCGTCTTTATCAACATAGTATTTAGGAGCTATATGTTTATGAAACGGGACCTCGGTCAAAAGATTTAGTTGCTCGTCTAGTCGTATCCTCGCATTGCATATAGCACTGTTGGTACACCTCCAAACGTTTGAGGCATATCTCTTGTCTTTGCCAAAAGTGTAGTGATCAATCATCAGAAACCTCTGTCCGTTCTTCAGAATTATCTCTTTAACTAAAATAAGTCAATAGAAATAAATTAAAAAAAAAAATTAAAACGATTAAGATAACTAGCTTTCGCCCGCGGCTTCGCCCGCGTGAATTTCCCACGGGAACCGTGCCTTTTCCCGGGATGAAAGGTACCTTATGTCCTTCTCCGTACTTCTAACTATGTGTATGCGAAATTTCAGGAAGATTGGTTCAGTAGATGAAGCGTGAAGAGGTAACAAACAAACAAACAAACCAACAAACAAACAAACAAACAAACAAACAAACAAACTCACTTTCACATTTATAATATTAGTTAGGATTAGGATTTTGGGTCTATATCGGAATCACCAATAGTAATCTAAATTGAGCTGTCTAAGGCGATAAGAGTTCTTAAAATCAAACTGTTAGCTCCATAGGAATTGATTCGAAACACCTTGAAGTCAAAATTAAGACAATCATAGGTTTATCGTTGTTATTTTATCTTTGTTTTATTTACATTTTAATATAAGTACCGTCTTTATCAACATAGTATTTAGGAGCTACATGTGTATGAAATGGGACCCCAGTCAGAAGATTTAGTTGATCGTCTACTCGTATCTTCGCATTGCATATAGCATTGTTGGTACACCTCCAAATGTTTGTGACATATCTCTTGTCTTTGGCAAAAGTGTAGTGACCAATCATCAGAAACCTCCGTCCATTCTTCAAAGTTATCTTTTTAACTAAAATCAATAGAAAGAAATGGAAATAATATACAAAAAATGGGAATTTTTCGGTTGACATATTTTATTAAAATAAAATAATGTGGCAAATTGAAGTAGGTAGTCGATTAAAATACATTTTTATTTTAATTATCATTCATTTTTATAATTTAAGGACACAAAATCCTATTTATGCTTTTAGTGGTTGTATAAGCAACGTTACCACGTCTTTTCATATAACGACTTTAGAAGACCATCATAATTTACGAGAATGCAATAATTTTACAAAGCACACAAATTGTTAGAAAACAACTCATAGTCAACGTTCATCTCATAGCTCTTTTTGAATTCTTATCATTCGAATAGTTGAAGCCAACGATTAGGTATTTTCTACTACCGACCAAAATAATATTTCGGACCTTCTCCCAAGAGACTTAAGTCATACCGTTCTTTGCAACCAACGACTTATTTCGTTTCCTATAAAACTTGTTTTTAACATTTTTAAATCTGGGTATCTTTCCTTCTAAGTTCATTCCTTTGTCTTTTAGCATTGCAACAGTTTCACGAAACGCTTCTGGTATAGCAACAGTAAAGTCACTTTTCACTTTTTCAACGCACTTGTCAAAGCTGACCTCTAATTCATTTGACGCAAAATCAGGCACACAGTCGTGGAAATCCTCTCTTTTGTTGTAGTTATTACCATCCATAAATAGTCGTGCTTTGCACACAGTTCTCTTTGCACATCTCCAAACACACGAACCATCTTTATTCTTTCGCTCTAGGTTATATTTGTATCCTGCGCGAAGTAGTACCGAGTTTCCTCGCTGGGATGTAATTATTTCCGATCCAGTCTCATTACTAGACAGACCTGCCTGTGATTCACTTTCTGAAAAGAAATGTCACAATTAGATATTTGTCTTTGACCAGCTTTTTAATCAAATCCCTATGAATTTTCTTCTTCTTGGTCGGTCGCTCTTAACTAGCATCGTTGATGGTACCAGGGCATCTCCTGTACTGCCCGTTCCCTGGGCGAAGATTGTTACTTTTGCAATATCTCTCCACTTTCTATTGTTCATATTGCTTATATAAAAGGTATTGAATAATTTTACTCTACTAAAAATATATATTTAATAGTATTTTTAACCGGAACGGCTTCACAATTTTTTTCTCAAAGGTCATTAATCGTGATCTTTTTTTAAGCATTTTTAACCCCTCCCCTTGGTGATACATGGTAAGGTTTTAGACTACCCTCTCCCCCCCCCTCCCCTTTCAAGCCTCACGTGATTAATGGACGACCCCAAAGGCAAAATTCTTCAAAATCTACTGTTGCTCCATAGACATAGATTTGGAAAAAAGACCGTGATTATGATTTATCAAAGTCCATGAGGCGATGAAGATTTTCACAATCAGGAGTACTTATAATAATGAACTATGAATTAAATTTATGAATGACTTCTTTACAATTTAACATAAGTTCCGTCTGTATCAACATAGTATTTAGGAGCTACATGTTTATGAAGCGGGACCTCGGTCAGAAGATTTAGTTGCTCGTCGACTCGTATCTTTGCATTGCATAAAGTTCTATTGGTACACCTCCAAATGTTCGAGGTTCTCTTATCTTTGGCAAAAGTGTAGTAATCAATCATTAGATACCTTCGTCCGTCCTTCAAAAACATTTCTTCAACTAAAATCAATAGAAAGAAATGGAAATAATAAAAAAATATGAATAGATAAATATGATAGAGTTTCCGGTAAGTTTAACTCCCACACGTAGGGTTCCGTACATTCGAATGATACTAGTTTAAATCATAATTATTATTTTAATTAACGACAAATTATAATCAGGTCGAGCTTTATTTTTTATTACAGGACAACAAAAAGTAATATTCTTTCCTATTTCAAAAACTAAATTGAAAGATATATAGATAAAAACATATAAGTCAATTTCGTCACACAATAAAGATATATTATAAACTATCCCCTATCCTGGGGGTCGTCCACCATTGGGTTTTGACAGTTCAGGCACGTACTTCGTTTCACAGATGGATGGATACACACCATGTACACATACAATGATTAGATGTGTGTGTATCCGTCCACACACACTATTATAAAAAACATTTGGAATGTATAGACAATACAAAAAAAATATATTGGCAAACTGTGTAGGGATTGCATGAGTAATTAACCGGCATTTGCCGATAAGCTCAATTTTTAGAGAAATATGTTAAAATTTTAAGATAGGTACATTATCATTTCCTGAAGTCCGGGGTAATCTGTGTATATGATTCAAGTAAAATTAAATTATAATTTTGCTTTATGAAATCTTTGCCGCAATATGGCTTTATGAGAATAGTTTTATATGCCGAGTGAAATATGAAATTGTATATTTAAGTGATTCCCTATTCAGATTTACCAGAAATTGAGGGAGTTCATTTGAGAATGTTCGATTCGGGTTATCGTGAGGTATCTTTCGTTTAAACTCACATCGTTTTTTCAGATTAGATAAAATATTGAATATGTGCTTTTTTTTCAAAAACAAGTACAATTTTATTACCAAAAAAAGTTTGTGAAAATAATTACATTTTTTTATTTTTTTATTTATTGCGACTAGAAAGTCGCGGTTTGCCGTGTTGACCGCTATACCACAACAATTTGTATAAAATGTTCTGTGTTACCTATTTATGAATTGTACTTACTCATTATTATTCAATACTAAGGGGTAAATATTAACAGCTGGCAACAGTGAAGGTGTCAAGAGTCAATCCATCAAAAATATGTCAAGAAAACTAAAATAAAATGATAAAGTAGGTTCCTACCAAAGAAGTTTTATACATTTTATAGGTATCTATCATAGAGCAACACAGACTAAACGCGAAAGTCTAAAAATAAGAATGTATCTAACTCTAACTCCACAGAAATAAAAATATCTACAATAATTTTTAAGCTTTTCACAAACAATTATAAATATAACAATCAATATAATCAATGTAGGTACATAAAGATCAAAAGAAGAGTTACAAAATGACTATGCGCGTTTTCTACCACAGATTTTTTTTTCTACATAATATCATAGATAATGTGCGATACTATACTTCGAGCAACAAGGACTTCCGCAGGCGGGAATCCGGGTATCCATAAAGTTATTATATTGTACCCCCATGGGTACGCCACGACAAAAGAAGAGATTAGCGACGTCCTTCTCAACACTCATTTCCCAGGCTGTCTAAAAGACCAGCAAGATACGACCTGGACAGAGTCAAACTACCAGCCGACGCAACAAGACTGGACTATAGCCCAAGAAATAATCACACCAGATAGGGTACAGTGGGCAATCAACAGCTTTCAAATGTTCAAATCCCCTGGTCCTGATGGAATCTTCCCAGGTCTACTGAAATGGGGAGGTGATAAGCTCATCGAACATTTAATAACTTTGCTAACGGCATGCCTAGCCTATAGGTATGTCCCCAAACAGTGGCGCGAGGTAAAAGTGGTTTTCATACCAAAACCTGGCAAAACAGACTACACCAGTGCCAAATCCTTCAGACCTATCAGTCTGTCGTCTTTCATGCTCAAGACTCTCGAAAGACTATGTGACAGACATATCAGAGACACGGCACTGATCAGCAAGCCCCTACATCCAAAACAACACGCATACTGTGCGGGAAAGTCAACGGAATCAGCACTACATGAAGTAGTAGTAACAATAGAATCCGCAATACAGGACAAAGCTATATGTCTTGGGACCTTTATAGATATTGAAGGTGCCTTCGACAAAACAAGATTCGGCTGTATGATCGAGGCCTTAAAAAGACACGGGGTCTCGGACACCGTGTCAGGATGGATATCAAACATGCTGGAGCAACGCAACATTCAGTTAGAGATATGTGATTCCACAAATGTACTAGCTACCAAAGGATGCCCACAAGGGGGCGTTCTCTCCCCCTTGTCTGGAGCCTGGTAGTGGACGACCTTCTGAAGCAACTGAATGAAAAACACTACCTCACTATTGGCTATGCAGACGACCTAGTGATACTAATCACAGGACGCTCTGCCAACACAATATGTAGCCTCACCAGAAGTGCACTACGTATTGTAGAGTCATGGTGTAGAGAACACGAACTATCGGTTAACGCTAGTAAGACGGAACTGGTGATGTTCACCAATAAAAGACTACTAGGAAACTTTACTCCACCAAAGCTTTTTGACACAAACCTGAGTCTGTCCAGCGAGGTAAAGTATCTCGGTGTCATTCTGGACAGCAAGCTGAACTGGAGTAAGCACCTAGATAACAAACTTGAGAAATCAACAATAAACCTCTGGCACTTTCGTCGAATGGTAGGCAAAAATTGGGGCTTAGCCCTAAGATCATGAAGTGGCTATATTTGACGGTCATACGTCCGGCGGTTACTTATAAAGCCCTAGTTTGGTGGTATAGAACCACACTAGTCACAGTGCAAGATAAACTACAAAAGTTTCAAAGGATGGCGTGCCTTGCTATATGTGGTTGTATGAAGACATGTCCCTCAGCAGCCCTGGAGGCCATCCTAGACATCAAACCACTACACCTGCATATTAAACAAGAAGCACAGGTGGCCGCAATGAGGCTACATACCTTGGGTATGTGGAAAAGAAACACCCCAACGACGCATACACGCATTCTATCAATGGCCCTGGACACGGCAGATCTGGCTGGCTCCATAAATGATAGGATCGGCAAACAGTTCTTCTTTGACAAGAAATACAAAATTCAGTTACATGAGGAACCCTGGGACAGCTCGGGGCCCGAAGAAGTGAGAGTATACACCGACGGCTCAAAGACGGAAACTGGTGTGGGAGCAGGTGTTTTCTCTCAAGACCTCAATATTCACTACTGCACAACTCTGGGGGTGGACAACTCCATTTTCCAGGCGGAGTGTGTAGCCATCACTCATGCTGCGGTAGAAATCACAAGGAAAAAGGTAACAGACATGTCTATCCGTATCCTGACCGACAGTGCGGCTGTCCTCCTCGCCCTACGACGTGCCCAGGTTGACTCAGCACTCATACTAGAATGTCACAAATCCTTGGATAACTTGTGTAAGTACAACTCAGTTACCCTTCAATGGATTAAAGGTCATAGCAACTCACTAGGCAACGATGCAGCTGATGAGCTGGCAAGAAGGGGATCGAGCCGTACCCTGTGGGACCTCTGCCGATGGCCCCGATCCCTTTCGCGCAGGTTCGCTCCTGGATCCGCTTGCGCAGCAGTGAAGAACAATCCCAATTATGGCGAACCCTCGACACATGCCGGCAGGCAAGGGAAGCACTTCCCGAATGGGACAGTCGCTTCTCAAAACGTCTGCTTAGGCTACCACGAAGGTATTTACGCATTATGATTGGCATCATTACTGGTCATTGTACACTAAATAAACACCTTTACACCCTAGGTATTACAGACAGCCCACTATGCAGGGCATGCATGGAGGCTGAAGAAACTGCAAGCCACCTCCTTCTGGAGTGTCGTGGTGTTGCAACTACAAGAGAAGAGTTCCTGGGGAACCCAGGGACCATGAGCGAAGCCTGCCGTACACCATCGGCGGTTCTTCGCTTCCTAAAGGAGCTGGGCTAGCTCGAATGAAGTTCCGGCCCATCCTCCTCACGCAAAAAGGGCCCAAACTGGAGGCCTAATTGCGGAAAAGTGTCCTCGACAGAAGTAAAAAAGAAGTAACCCCCATGGGTAACATAATTAGTTATACAATACCAGTAATATTCATATATTAGTTATAAAATACCTAGCGGTCACAGAAATATTTATTTTTTAGATAAAGTACTCTTTATTTAATAATTTAAGTCTGTGCTACCCACAGAAATATATATAAAAAAAAATTGTTTCTGTGGTGCTACCGGTATAATAAGTTTATGGTTGTCTGCTTTTTGTAAAAAGAAAATACTCTATTGAAAATTCTAGTTTGGAGAGATTGCAACCGGTATTTATCGTTAAAGACTTTGATTCGTGAAATATTCATGGCTGGAAATAAAATATCATCTACAAAAAAATACATTAAATTTTCAAGGAAGACACAATGATGTTTACCCTAAATTTCAGGAAAAGCGCAAAATTATTGTATAAATGTCCCCAAGTCCGAAAAATATAAATCCAATTTTTTATAAACATTTTTCGCTGCTAACACTCGCCCGGTAACACTTTTTTTGAATTTTGCATTCTATGTACTCTAACAGTTTTTTTTTCTTCTAACTAGCTTATCTAACTTTTAACTAATATTATAAATGCGAAAGTTAATTTGTTTATTTGTTTGTTACCTCTTTACGCTTTATTTACCTGACCAATTTTCCTGAAACTTCGCATACATATAGTTAGAAGACCGGTAGGACCAGAAAGACATGGTACCTTTCATCCTGGGAGCACTGTTCCCGTGGGAAATTCACGCAGGCGAAGCCGCGGGCAAAAGCTAGTAAATTATAAATGCCAAAAAAAGCAAGTAATATTTATTTGAATTATATTATATACTAGCTTTTGTACGCCGCTTCGCCCGCGTGATTTCCCACGGGAACAGTGCTTTTTCCCGGAACGAAAGGTACCATATATCCTTCTTAGATTTTCGAACTACGTGTACCTATGCGATATTTCAGGAAGATTGGTTCAGTAGATAAAGCGTGAAGAGGTAACAAACAAACAAATAATTAACAAACAAACTCACTTTCGCATTTATAATATTAGTTAGGATAGGATTAGGATTAGTTAGGATTTAGGAAGGTACGTAGTATTGGATTAGTATATTCTCTGGACAAAATTGACAAACCTACAACTTATTTCATTTGTAATGCTTGGTAATTTTTTTAAAGATGTTGCCACATTTGACTGACGTGATTTGACCACAGACATAAAATACTCTAAAATAAAATATATCCAAGCTTGATAATATGTCATAAAATACATTTAACCCAAAACATTTTCAAGTAGCAAAATATGTTAATGTAATTGGTTATTTACCTACATTTTACCTAGTACATTTATAAAAGATAAAAATAAACAAATATAGCTCTATTTCAAGGTGGAATGCACAGATGGAATCAAAAGCTTGATTCATAAAATTACAAGATTCAAGAACTGATTTATCTCCTAATTATGGTCTAAAAAGAGAAAGAAAAGGCTTT
>CM031569.1:15497483-15536294 GCA_018467065.1 Ephestia elutella
TTTCAATTTTTTTTTTGACGATTTGAAGTTATTAGGTTTTCTTGATAGTTTGGTTTGATTATGAATTTACCTTATCAGTAAATAATGAGGGAAATTCATAACCGGATCTTTATTTCACTCATACAGGTCTATCAAAAAAACCTTACAGCTTTGAATAAAAAATGCAATATTTAAAGTACATATTTCTGTCTCAAATTACATACCGCGTTTTTATAACGCACGGATTTAACCATTTCAAAATTTCAATAGATGTTTCATCTGTGTTTCTAAATTAGTACCTATTTAAACAATTTTAATAGATGTTTATCCGTGTTTCTGAATTAGTATTTGATCAATTTTAATAGGTGTTTTATCCGTGTTTCTGATTTAGTATTTGAACAATTTTAATAGGTGTTTTATCCGTGTTTTTGAATTAGTATTTGAACAATTTTAATAGGTATAATCTGTGTTTCCGAATTAATATTTGAAGTAATTTAAATATGCATATTTAATAATGTAATTCTATGTTCTTTATTGATCGTCTATATCATCAAATTACGTCCTTTAATTATAATTACTAAGTAATTAGATAATTAAACCTACTTATGGAATAATAAATATAATGGACCCAAGTAAAATATTGTGAAGCATTTTTACATTAATATAAAATTTATATTTTTATGCTTCCAGTCTATCTTCTTGAATTTTCAAAAATCTTCTTTCTCTACAATAACTACCTTTTTACTGTCCTATTACGCTCTTGACTATGTTTTCGATGGCTTTGGGTATATTCTGTCCTTATTTCCATTTGATTTAGTTCAGACTTGAAGATATGCCCTTCCACTTAGCTGAACAGTATGACGATCCGATTATCATTAATATATAGCTAGTTTTGAGTCTACCACGAAGTTGAAGGAAGTAAACCGTAAGCCAACTGTAGTAAATATATTAAATATGACTGAAATTTCAAACATTTACATTCATTTCACTCTTCTACTCTCTGTCATATTGCTACAGATAAATGATAACACCAAACAAAATAAACAGTGTTACGGATGCTGCTGCTAAATATAGCATACACATACGTATTGTATAGACAGAAATGTCTTTCGTACTTTAGTCAAACCCTAGGTTTCAGCAATACTTGGAAGATTCAAGATTCAATCCTGCTGCATTTCTTTTGGATGTTTTGAACAACATTGATGTAGATACATCTATTGAGGCATCTTGGATATTGGTGATCATCGTGCCATTGAGGCTCCGATTTTTGACAATAAAGATTGATTGTTTTTTTTGATGCTCAGATGTTTTTATTTTTAGTGTTTTAAAACAAAATGGTTTAAAAATATGATCAACATGATAATATTTTTAAATCGTTGGCAACAATACCTTTAAAAATCACATTAAATAAAATTCTGTAAAAAAAAGGTGTTTACTTTACCCTTTGACGCTGAATAAACCTAATACAATCACAAGCTTCAATTTGCACTGTGCATATAATTAATACTAAAAGCTTATTAACAGTCGTGGTAGCAGCGCCACCTGTGGTGAAGGTATAAACTAACACAGCAAAATTTCAGTTAACATATTCATGACGGCACGCGGCAAGGAGCGACTAGTGTACCACAACTTCACGTACTATAAGCAAAGCAGGACCAGGAATGGCTTCCGATGGGGTTGCACCAAGAACCGATGGCATAAATGCAAGGCTTACTTGCATCTAGCTGATGACATGACCATCGTAAGAAGCAATATGGATCATACACATAGTCCATTTGGAACTCCTGCTCGGAAGCGGAAAGATGAAGATGCTTAATTAGGGTTATCGTATTTTTGCTCACTAGTTGGCGCTACCATCGAGTGAGGTCCTGTCAATGATACAATACTGTCATTTGAATTTGACAACAGTTGTCAATGTGTCAAATGACAGCGTTATCTGACTTGCATCTGACAGATCTCTGAAATTTAATCGTAGTTGCTGACATATAGTGGAATATTGAAACACGATAGCCCTTTGTTTCAAAATTGTAACATTTTTTTTCATTGGCTTATAATAAAACAATTTATTTTTTATTTTTCGTTACTGATATACAATGTGTCTTCAGTGTCGGAGCTTTTAATGGTATGTTATATGGCATTTTTATTAGACAAATCATCACTCAAAACTTTTTATCTTTTATTTTTAACTTTCGTTCTAAAATAAATAAAAATTAGTTCAAAAACTAAAACCCAACTACTGCACCCTAAAAAGCACGAAACAAGGAAAGCCGTGGTCGTATGTTATTGTTTTAGGTATTATTAGGATAGAAAACATACGACCACGGCTTTCCTTGTTTCGTGCTTTTTAGGGTGCAGTAGTTGGGTTTTAGTTTTTGAACTAATTTTTATTTAAATTATTTTGGCGATACTATTTCGTGATCAAGTAAAGGGCAGATCATATTTTTTAACAAAAAAGAATCCTATTACTACTTATTAAACAAGCAAAACCACAAGCAAAAGCTATTAATATATATTTTTTTGATATAAACCCTTTCATTTGCCACACACGGCATAATTAAAAAATATTTATTATTTAGTTTATAACTTTATGCCCCCTAGTGGGCGCTGTTTCATATTTAAGATGACGTCACATAGCCTATAACCAGCGGACAACCAAGACGCTTCTAACGACACCTTATTTGTCCAATTCTGATAAGTAGTTTAGTAGTTATGAGGGAACAGATGAACATACATACATACTTACATACATACATACCGGTCAAAATCATAACCCTCCTTTTCGCTTCGCCGTAGTCGAGTTAAAATAAGCAGTTTGATAGGCTAGTTAATTCACAAGAATCTAATAATTCTAAAAAATACAAAAAAAATATTTTTTTTGCTTTTACGATTTTTCTTTTTTTTGCCCTTCATATTGAAACATCTTTCTTATTTTATTGTTGTCTACATGATAAGCTTTTAATTGAGACTATTTTATGTCGAAAACACTTTTAAACGAGTAGTTACGAACGATTGAATTAGTACAAGAGCCCGAAAAAAACAAAATAGCTGCCTTTTACTACAGTAGAAGAAAAAAGTTATGGATGGTGATTTGTTCATAAAAAATGCCATATAACATACCGTTAAAAGCGGGACACATTGTATAGTGCTGTGAATGCAGCCGAGATCATGTGTTTTTTTGTTCGTAAATCAATAAATCTTAATATGAATATTCTAGCAATAAAATGGAAAGGTTATCGAGTGTGATATCAATTGATGTAATTTGTAAATTTTGAATTAAATTTGAGAATGTGGCTTATAAATGTAAAGATTTAATCCTAAGTCCATTAAACTAAAGTAAGAGCGAGATATTCGGCAGAAAGTGTATTCCAATAAAATTGTAATTAAAGAAGACTCTTTATACTATGCTAGGACAGTAACACGCAAAATACATAAAATATATTGCTTTTGGTTTAAAATTGCAATAGTGTTACTAAACAATACAAAAATATTATGTACACGGTCTCATTTTGTGTATTCCTGTCTAAAATTGTAGAAATGTATTTGAGTTGCAATCGCAAAAAAAAATGTCGTCTTGTTTGATCATTATATTTTTGAACATATTGAGTTTTCAACGGGAATGGTGCTTTTTTTCGGGATGAAAGGTCTGTCTGGCATACCAGAAGTACTGAGAAGGACATATCCTTCTCAGTACTTCTAACTACATGTTCGCGAAATTTCAGGAAGATTTATTCAGTAGGTAAAGCGTGAAGAGGTCACAAATAAACTTACTTTCGCATTTATAATATTAGTTAGGATTAGAATGTATATTCTTTACCATTTTCTCACTTGTGTGTCGTGTGGGGTTTCACTGTACGTTAGTTCTTTCCATTTTGCTCTGTCACTCTCTAAACTCCTCTCCTATTGATATTGTCTTTGACGCAATTTACCCATCTATTCTTTATTTTGGTGCAATACGCGAAGGAAAATTGTAAGATTATCTATACATATAATAAAACAGTAAAAATATTTTGTCTGTACATTTAATATTTTTGACTGAAATGGATAGAGGGAGACCTAAAAAGAACAATAGAAAGCAAAAAAAATTTTTTGGAATTTCTTGTCTGTCTGTCTGTCTGTCTGTCTGTCTGTATGTATGTACGCGTTTCACGCAATAACTACTGGACGGATTTGAATGAAACTTTTTTTGTTGTTAGCTATTAAGCCTAGGCAACATATAGGCTATAATTCATTTTGAAAACTGGAACACCTGATGAAGAACCATAACAGAACAGCTAAACTATAAGTAATATGGAAATGGTGCCTTAACAAAAATCGTTCAACCTGATGAGCATTTTCTGCTGACGTATAAAAATTGAAGATCTGGAACATCTGATGAAAAGCTCCAAGAGACCAGCTACACTATAACATATATGGAAATGGCGCCTTAGCAAAAATCGTTCAACCTGATGAGCATTTTCTGCTGACGTATAAAAATTGAAGATATGGAACATCTCATGAAAAGCTCTAAGAGACCAACTACACTATAACATATATGGAAATGGCGCCTTAGCAAAAATTGTTCAACGTGATGAGCATTTTCTGCTGAAGTATAAAAATCGAAAATCCGAAACATCTGAAACAGTTTGGAACACAAAAAGATTTTTCATCTAAGTGAAACTCACGTGGGCGAAGCCGCGGGCGACAGCTAGTTTAATCTAAAACTGAACGCCCCTCTATAGTAAACTCCATTTTGAAACAATTTAGTTATTTTCAGTTTGTGGAGAGGCTTTCAGTTTTAGATTAGACGATCTTCTACCTAATAAGTACACAATCGATGTAGATATTCTAATAGGTACTGAACTCTGTTGACTGGAAATAAAGAATGTGTCAACAGAAGAGATAATTATATATAGTAGTTAAAATTACATAAGTAGATTAAGTAGCGAATTTAGTTATTTTTGCACGTGGCTATTGTAATGCATAGTCTGTTGTTTGTTATTGATTTCTGAATTAGACCTCTATGTGTTGGTAATAGAAGTGCATTTGAAATAATTCTGTGGTAGGCTGATGTTGCCGTTGACTGCACATACCGAAATACTTGAATATTTACTTTTTTTTATTTTATTTTATTTATTTTTTTTTTATTTTTATTTTTTGTTTATTGGTAAACCAACAGCGTAATATAGTAACTTATTTATACAAATTTTATATAGATTTATAACTAAGGCCAAAAAAGGTTTACACTAATAGCTATATAAAAATATAAGGGTTGATTGCAGATTAAAGAAAAATATATAAATATACCTAACAATAATAAAATAGCGCAGTATGATAAAACAAACATAACCTAGCACGAATACAAAACAATTTAAAAGAAAGGTTTGGGGGAACATCCATTTTATTTTCTGTGCATCTTAACAATTTCGTTTTTGAATCTGGACTTTGATAAGTGAAATAGATCCAGGTTAGCATAGGTTTTATTGTATGTATTAGCCAGTCGACACAATACGGAATTTTGTGAGTATTTTGTGTTAGAAAGAGGTACATATAACAAAGACGTGTGGCGCGTACGGGATGAAGGAACTCTAAAGGCTATTTGTGCCAGGAGATCAGAGCAGTCTATTTGACCTGTAATTATAGCCTGTAAGAAAATCAGATCATATTGAGTGCGTCTCATTTCTAAGCTATCCATGTTGTAGTTTAGGCATGCCTCAGCATAGGAATCGAAACTCTTATATTCCTTAAATGACAAGAATTTTACAATTTTTTCCTGAATGGATTCAATTCTTTGTTTATGAATGTTGTATTGAGGTGACCAGATACTACAAGCATATTCAAGAGTAGATCTTACGTAGGCAAAAAATAGGACCTTAATACAATCAACACTTCTAAACTCTTGACACACACGTTTAACAAAACCTAGTTGTTTATAAGCCTTGCTTACTATTGCTTCGATATGATCCGTCATTTGCATTTTAGAGTCTAGTTGAACTCCTAAATCTCTAACGCAAGATGTTTTTCTTATAGTAGAACCACAAAGAATATAGTTAAAATTAATTGGGTATAATTTACGCGTAAATGTGACATGTATACACTTTTCAACATTAACAGAAATTCTATTTTTTTCGTAGTATTCTTCTAAGGAATTTAAATCTCGTTGTATTCTTTCGCAGTCTTCAACATTATTTACAGTCAGAAATATTTTTTTATCGTCTGCAAACATCAAGAAGCGTGCATTACTAAAACAATTACCTATATCAAATAAATACGCGTTATAAAGTAGAGGCCCCAGGATAGATCCCTGCGGTACTCCGGAAGTGACGATAATGTAATCACTACGTGCTCCACCCATCACGACAGCTTGCCTTCGATTAGATACATAGGATTCAAACCATCTAAGTAAATCCCCACGGATACCTAAAGCATATAGTTTACGCAACAGGATGATGTGATCAACGCGATCGAAAGCTTTTTTCGAAATCAGTGTAGATCACATCAACCTGCTGACGCTGGCCCATGCTTCTGAGAACATAATTAGTAAACAATGCAAGATTAGTGACTGTTGAACGTCTGCTCATGAAACCATGTTGTTCATCCGGGATAGACCTACGAATTATGAGGCCAATGTGATTGTTGATAAGCTTTTCAAAAATCTTACCAATCGTGTTTAGAATAGAAATTCCTCGATAATTTTCAATATCAACCCTAGAACCTTTTTTGTGTATAGGTACTATTAATGCCTCTTTCCATTTTGAAGGGAAACTACCTTTACGTAATGATGTATTAAATATTATAGCTAAGGGCCTTGCTAGGTTTCGAGCACATTTTTTGTAAAATATGGGAGGAATGTTATCGCTACCTGGCCCCTTTCTACTGTCTAACCCTAAAAGTATGGTTTCAATTTCGTTTTCAGACAACATCAAACCATTAACCAATTCACAAGAGTCCAGCGTTGGAATTTCAACATTGTAGGTGTTTGCTGGTTTTATAAAGACACTCTCAAAGAACCTACCAAATCCCTCACATGCTTCTGATTCACCATGGTATTCATCGTTATTCAGTTTTAGGGTATTGGGATAACCAGAATAATTTTTTCGAAGAGTTTTTAAATAACTCCATAGCTGCTTTGGATCTTTACGAATTGTATCCTGTATGCGTTTAATATGGTTATCGTAACACCGCTTTTGGATTTCCTTCTGACGAGCCCGCATTATGGAGAATTCATCATAGTCACGAGGATTGTGATATCTCTTCCATCGTCTATGAGCGTGTTCCTTATCATTGATAATGTGTATAAGTGCTTTAGAATACCATACGGGATAATTAGCCTTATTATATTTGAATTTAATAGGTACGAATTCGTTTATAATTTTACTTAAAATTGAATAAAATACGTCAACCAATTCATCGACTGAATACTTATTATCTGTAAATGCGTTCAAACTGATATCCCAATTTATTTTTGATAAATGGTCGTTAATTTTGGTATAATCTGCCTGAAAGAAACTATATTTCTTAATCGGTTTAGGACGATATGACGGTATAAACAAATCAGGTAAATTAATAAGAAGAGGAGGGTGGGCCGGGTCTTCCTTAACAAGGGCATCAATATTTCGTGATAATTCCACAACTGCATCACTAAAAATGAGGTCCAATACATTGTTAGAAATATTTACAATACTGTTGTATTGTTTTAACTCTGCCATATCGCAAATATCAATTAATTCGCTCGAAGCGCCCTGTATGTCAACAGTACAAGTTTTGTGAAATGTAGGAACAGAAGGAGATGATGATGACCATGAAATATTTGGCAAGTTAAAATCTCCTGCGATAATGAAGTGGTCGTTAAATTTACTAGCAAATAAGTTTGTGAAGTGTTCGTTAAATGCCTTAACCTGTGAATATTTATTATTATCTGGAGGTATGTAAATTAAACCAATGTGCAGGTCACGTTCGTCAAATGTACCGAGTTTATGACCAGAAATTGATACCCACATGCCCTCGACTTTAGTACAGTCCCACTCCGGCCTCATCCTAACTTCAAGTGCCTTCTTTGAAAGGATCATAACACCACCACCACGTTTTTTTGATGATTTATCACTACCTCGATCTGACCGAAAGATGTCATATCGATCGTCGCAAATTTCTCCTTTATAGAAGCCATCAGTCAGCCAGGATTCGGTAATGAGAATAATATCAAAATCATGTGATAATATATTTTGACGTAATTCTTTGGTTTTAGTACGTAGGCCACGAGCGTTCTGATAAAATATTTGAAGGTTTTTATCCATAATCTTGTTTTAATAATATGTACCAAATTATATACTCAAAAGCTAGTCGGAAATATAATGATATATATGACTTAACATATTCATAAATAACCTGTATATTAATACTATGTGAATTTAAAGAACGTTGGCTAGTAATTACGTATTGTGAAATGTGTCGAATGTAAATGATAACTAAAGATGTACTATACTGGTTTAATTTAATATTTATGATGTTAAATGAATGTTTCCCCAAGGATTTGACAAATAAGCACCAAAAGTACATTAAACATGCTTTAAGAGCAACATAATAAAGTGTAGGCGAAAATAACATTGAATTCAAGTAATTTTGTAAATATCCCTTTCTGAGTTTATTGTAATCGCAGGAGATTCTTCGTTCTTCCGTAAAAAAATGTTACAATCCCGGATCCACACGAATTTGTAAGCTTTGTTCTTAGCTAAATCTTTAGTTAGTTTTAACAGATGCTTATTATCAGGAGTCAAGTGCTCATTTACAAAAAATTTCTTCGATGGACCGCTCATACCCATGTTCGTAGTATTAATTCCTTTACTTCTCCTCAATCCGGACAATATGCGATCCTTTAAGGCTCTATCCTTAAGTTTCGCCACAATTGCCTTGGGCCTGCCTGAGATTTTCTGCATAGGCTGAACGCGATGTGCAAATTCTATATCCCCTTCTTGAAGTTCAACATTAACATGCTTGGCGATTGCCTTTACGAGCTCAATAGTTGATTCGTTCTGTAACTGAGGCAATCCGACTATTTCAATGTTCTATTTCAATTTACTGTAAGTATGTATGTACTATGCACCCTTGACTATGTATTTTCTAAATTAGTCTAAGATATTGTGTTATTTTGACTTCACTCTAGTCATTCCAAAGTCGTTGAAGAAAGATGAAGAGCTTCTTTTTAAATAAGTTTAAGGTATAGTGTTACATTCCACGTAATGACACTAACAAAAGCTTAGCTGTTAAATAGCAAGTTAAGTTAGTCCAATAAACCTCTGTGATCTTATTTTTATTTTGTTTTTAAGCAATGAATGGGTTTTCTTTTTTATGAAAATGGACTATTTTTAGGTTACAAAATAAGGTTATAGAAATTGTTTTTTTTTTTTTTGTGAAAATATATGAAATATTATTTTATTTAGTTTATTTTTTATGATAAGATTATGTTACGATCTGTCAAAAAGTATGTTTTTGTATTAAATAATAAAATATCATCACCAATATATGCCTTTTTCATAAAATGCATACAAATTCCTGTGTTTACGAATATTTAATTCTTTAATTTAATATTTTTATCCAATTTTGTATACAAAATTCTAGCAATGTTTCATGACTTTTGAGGAGTACTAATTTCGTACAAAAACATGAAACTAACTATAGTTAGCAAATAGACAAATTCTTACCTAAGTGGCCACAACTTGAAAAAGAAAGAGACGAGTGGAAGAAAAAGGGGGATGCCTTTGTTCAGCAGTGGAACACAACACCTAATTTGATTAAAACTAACGTGAGAAATAGTCATAATGATTTTGATACAGATACTAACAACTAACAAGACGCGCGAGTATCCGTAGTTAAAAAAAGGGTAATAGCTTGATCCCGCCGCCATCTTGATTCGTTAATATGGTGTGACCAGTGTGAATCCCTAATATCTTCTAAAGTACATACCTTAATTATATTTAGGGGTACCAAATAAGTACAAATTGAAGTCTCCCGTCATATTGTCATTCACGCTGATTCGCCTCGCTTGTTGTAGATAATAGTTTTGACAATATGAAAAAAGTAATGTGGGGCGAGAAAGGATATAACATATAATACGTGGGGTAAATTTTTTGGAATGTAGAGCAAAACCGTGGTGCAATGTGTAACATAAACCAATTTAAAGCCTGGTTTGCCCCAGATTTGTATGTCTGATTCTCGTCGCATAAGTTTAATCTGTGGAGTGCGTAATTTTTAAATTATTTATTTCTCAAAAGACTATTCGTGTTTAACTATTATATGTATATAGTTACATTGATTTTTATCAGCTCATATCCCCCCGTAGGTCAGTATAATTATATTAAGTTAAATTTTTATGACATTGTATTTAATTTTAGATTTCGTCTATCCACCTATGCACCCAGACATAAATTGCTCGCTATCTTGTTCTCCAATAGACTTATCTTTTACCAAGTCAAAAAGAGGTGAGCCCATGCTATTGTACTCAGGATATAAACACACAAAAAGAAGAATCAATAAGAATGGCTCAATATCGTGGAGGTGTGTTAATAGAAAGTGCAGAGGTGCAATCTTTACCAAAGCTAACAGTCAAGTATCCCATATAGTGGAACACAATATATGCATTGGTTATAGCAAGAAATGAAATTAAAGAAGAATTATTTCATCTGGAGAACGAGAATAAAGTCATCCCATCTATTTACAACGAAAGTTTAGACTAAAGAAGGCACAGGTTTGAATAAATATGCATGATAGTAGCACCCCCTGTACTTACATGTTTATTGAAACGAGCTTGGAACAACCTAAAACTAGGCCATTATGAGAAAAGGACATTCTGAGAGAGAACATTTTGAGAATAGAACATAACAATCTGAGACAGCAAAATGAAACCTTTATTGCTCGTGAAACAGGGGAAAATCCAGGGCAAACGTAAACCCGGAAGGAGGAAAACCTCTTGGCTGAAATCTGAGACTGGTTTTACTGGAATACCTGGGCGCTCTTTCGTGCAGCAGCTTCAAAGGTTCGGATAGCCATGATGGTGGCCAATCTTTGTTGAGAAACAGCACTTTAAGAAGAAGAATACCTTCACAGGCACTGTTTCATACCAAATCCAATTTATTATTTTAATACTTAAATGAGAAATTGCGGCATGAGAAGATTACTCAATTGAGTCCGACCGAAACTGGTATTATGGTCAAAACCAAAACCGAAACTTCGGTTCCGCCAAGAACCGCGGAGCGAACCTCATTTTTTAAATTTTGTATTTATTTTTAACTGGGATTAAATTATTATAATAAAAAATGACGAAAAATAGTTTTATTTTTAAATGTTTATTCTGTTAGTGCAGCTGCAAGCCGCTTATTATAATATAATCCTATCAAAGTATATACTTCTTATTTATTTGGTTTGTCAACAGTTTTTACAATATACATTTCGAACACAATCTTAAAACTAATTGCACAACCTCTTACATACAAACACCACATACATAAATACTCCAGTGTATATAAACTAGGCAAGGTAGTTTGACATTGTATATACTTAGAATAAGCAAGGTATGTACCAAATGTCAACATTTGTTGAACAATTTAGGTACACAAGTATTAAAGTTAAAAATGCATTGCATATTCATTTATGTAACAGTAAACGATATAGTTTAACTTTCAGGTCGATTTGTCCAAACTGTAAACGGTTTTCGATTGTTCTATCTCAATGGTTACGCGTACAGTAAAAAACGGGATAATTCCTACGGTGGACTTAAATATGCCTGCTCTAGTGCATCATCAAAGGGATGTAAAACTTTTATTCAATTCCAAGATGACAATATGATCAAAACTGACACGAATCATAATCATTAAGCGCCAGATCATCTATTTACTTTATCTGGACGTTATGTTAAACGATAAAATATCAAGAATTAGTACCTATAGATAGAATCCGAACAAATTTATAATTTATTTAGGCAATTTATTGGGACACTGTAATGAAACATTTAAATTTTAATGTGAATTGACAAGCTTCGGATATCCGCATTTGCGGAATATTTAGAACTATTAATCCGCATTCGCATCCGTATAAATTAATGAGTAACTTTTTTTTCAAATATTTTTAGATAAATTACAGTTGTTTTTTGTAGACTGCGGAAAAAAGATAATGGTACATGTATTGTTGGTAGTTCCTAACAAACCTAAAGGACTATTTTCTGTGTGACTGTACCTAGCGATTGACATTGTTCTATGTATTAATAAATAAGTTAGAATGTTAGTTCTGTGTTAGTTCTATAGAAATAAATGTAACTCGTCATTTGTTCCGCTTTTTTTTTAAAGATTTTCGCCCCGAACTGTTGTCGTCAGCCAGCGATGTACTTTTTTATTACGCGTTGTAGAAATATAAAACTGGTGTCAGCCGTTAGCTCTATGAAAGGTCTCACTATTTATGTACTTTTATTCAATAAAATCTATAACATTACAAGAATAAAAGTTCGAAAAGAAATGTTGTGCTCAGCGATGTATTTCTAAAATTCGTAAAAAATATAACCAAATTAGACTGTATACCATAGTTCTTTATCAGATCAGTCTAAATAATTTAGTTTTGTGTAGTTATATACACAAAATAAATAAATAAACCACTGCGAAACATATTCCTTACTCATTTGTTAACAAAACGTAAGAAAGTTCACTTAAATTTAGCTCTTATTGAGCATATACATAGGGGCGAAAATAGAATTATACCTACTTGCTTGATTATATATACTTTAACATGGAATAAACCAGATATTCACAACACCACCGCCGTAATTTTTGACGTACCTATCATAAACAAATAGAAGGCCTGTCCCTCTCAAAAAGTGTCCTAGGCAAAACTTTGATCGGTCAAAGCGAGTATCATTGCCAGTCTATTTTCGCTCCTATGTATATGCTCAATAAGAGCTAAATTTAAGTGAACTTTCTTACGTTTTGTTAACAAATGAGTAAGGAATATGTTTCGCAGTGGTTTATTTATTTATTTTATGTATATAACTACACAAAACTAAATTATTTAGACTGATCTGATAAAGAACTATGGTATACAGTCTAATTTGGTTATATTTTTTACGAATTTTAGAAATACATCGCTGAGCACAACATTTCTTTTCGAACTTTTATTCTTGTAATGTTATAGATTTTATTGAATAAAAGTACATAAATAGTGAGACCTTTCATAGAACTAACGGCTGACACCAGTTTTATATTTCTACAACGCTTAATAAAAAAGTACATCGCTGGCTGACGACAACAGTTCGGGGCGAAAATCTTTAAAAAAAAAGCGGAACAAATGAAGAGTTACATTTATTTCTATAGAACTAACACAGAACTAACATTCTAACTTATTTATTAATACATAGAACAATGTCAATCGCTAGGTACAGACACACCTATTTTCTTTCATCATATTTTTGTCTCTTATATTTTTTTTTTCAATTATGTAGACAACACAGCCCGAAACCACGTATTCACCCAATTAAAGCGTTATTCCTGATTACGATATAATGTAAAATTAAATCTTGTTTTTATAGCATTTCTGACCTCAATTGATCATAAAGCTGCATATTATTTGATTCCATCAAAAAAGGGCAGGTCTCTTCTCATACACGGTGGTTATAAATACGACCAGAAAAGGAAAAATAAGGGTGGATCCACAGTTTGGCGGTGTGTACGCAGACTTACTTGCCACGCAATTTTAGTTCTTAAGAACAATACAATTGTAAGAGAAGATGACCATTGTTGTGACCAAAATTTGGATTTTAACTAAATCAAATCTTTATTATTTGTTATTAAATGAATGAATAAATAAATTTGTCATTATCATGTACAGTCAGATAGAGAAACTTGACCCTCCTGAGATTCGGTGTGATAGGGGGTCAGGATTCTCTGCATCATACATACATGATGTAAAAGTTTATTGATTTTGTACATCCAATAAAAAATCGTATCTTTCTTGGTACCTAGTACCTACATCTATGGATGTACTAGGTACATCCAACACTTACATAAAGTAGCCACCAGGAAAGCATAGAAAACAAGCGATTACCGTCACGAGCCTTAATATGTACAGTTAAACACATAGATCCTTAAAACAATGAATGAAGTTCTAAAATTGTACCTATACATATCAATACTCGTGACTGTACGGGTCATTGGCAAATTGTCCCTCTTGCAACTCGTCCCACGTGGAAAAATTGTCCCATTCACCATCGACTTAGAACATACAACAACTTGTTATTATTTTTATCAAAATCGGTTCTTCTCTTGGTCATTCAATAAGCCAAACAAGCCGATTGTATCTTTCTCGAACTTAATCGGTATTAGGTATTTACTACCAGCCCATGTTTATAACATTATCCTATTGTAAAAATGAATTTACTTCTTCCAGGCTTAGATAGTCCGTTTCAGAAATCTGAAGTGGAATTCATAGGCACCAGAAGAGGTGGTATCTCAGTGCTGTATGAAGGCCGGCGTTACCACCGCAAGAAAATTTACAAAAATGGACAATCCTTTTGGAGATGTGGCATGCAGGGCTGTAAAGGCAATATTACGCTAAATACTAATAATCGTATTGCAATGCATAAACCTCACGAACCAACCTGCTTCACTTATATCACTGGGTCAAACAAGTTAGGCTTATGTATATCTCAGATATAGCAAAATCTAATGTCAGAACACCAACTGCTATACCTAAATTTCAACCAAGTTCGGGAATCAGGAATTTACTAATGATTACTATACCGGTTCTTTTTCGAGTCGCGGCCGTAATGAATGATTGATTGAATGATTAATCATCTATAAATATACGAGTAAATAATACAGAAAGTATGAAATAATGAACATTAAGATGAATATTCAGAAACCCAAAAACATTTATTCATCATTTTCATTAAACATCATTAATTTTCAGTTAGAAAGTGAGCGGAATGTGGATTGTTATATTTTCATTTGGTAATTATTTTTTGTTAGAATTTTTTTATTTTCTTATTTATCAACTTGTTCATGTATTTGTAAATCCAACAGTGACTTTAAACGTTATGTTATTCTATGTACTGTACATGGGTATGTGTATATTTCCTTGTTTTTATATTTATTTAAATGGATAAAAGTATTTTTTTAAGTGGTAATTTAGTATTATCTCATCTACCAATACACCACATTCAATTCAAGTACTGTGTATGTGTTACATTACATAGTATTTGAATAAAAACGATTATTCAATATTGTTATCATTATAAATATAAAGTTAATTTGCATCTCTATCTTTTTCTGATTTTAAAATTTCTTTTTAAGTTCTCTTTCAAGATTTTAAAACTAATTTAACGAGAAAAAAGAAACCATTATCAACAGCAGAAAGAACGCGGCGTTATCGGGAAAGACTAAAAACTTGCCCAGACAAGTTAGCTAAAACGAAACGCAAAGGTCTAGATAGATATCACGCTCGAAAGAAGCTGGTGGCAAACATGACCAAGAAAGAACATCAAATAATGAAACTAAAATGGCGTGAGGCAAATAAAAAAAGAAAGGAAAGAAAAGAATTTGTGTCCAATTACCTTATACACCACGTACTACCTATGGCTGACGAAATCAATAAATGATTGATTGAATGATTGATCATCTATCAATATACGAGTAAGTTTGGAACTTAAACTGAAGAAAAAAGCTACCCGATGTAATTGAAGATTAAAATAATGTTTCCATGGCAAGTCATATCTTGGTCTCGTCTCGCCTCGGTGTCAGCGGTGTCAACAAAAATCTGTAAAAATAAAAAAGTTAATTTATATCAATAGTTACGAAACAAATTAATAAAAAGACGTGTATCTTAATTATTCCTTTTCAGGATCTATCAAAATTTTATTAAAATGGCATTCCGTTAGCTTTTTTTAATAAGTAATAAAGGTACGAATTTTTATAAAGTTTATTTTATTACGGAAACTATGTAACATGCCTCTTGCAACCATGTTATTGCCTATACATTGCCTTTGTTACGGCTCCACATTTTATTTAATCTCTGTTTTAAAAAAACCGAGGCTTGGTTTATCACTTTCTGAGCTTGTTCACTTATTTTAAGTGTTAATTTAGTTTTATCTCATCAACCAATAAACCACATTCAATTAAAGTAGTCTGTATTACGTTACATAGTATTTGAATAAAAATGATTCTTTAATATCGTTATAAATGCATCTCAATCTTTTCCTTTTTCTTTCTCATTTTAAAATTACTTTTTAACTTCTCTTTTAAGATTTAAAAATTAATTTAAAGAGGAAAAAGAAACCTTTATCAGCAGCTGAAAAAATGCGGCGTTATAGGGAAAAACTTAAAACTTGCCCAGACAAGTTAGCTGAAGTGAAACGCAAAGGTCTAGAGAGATATCACGCTCGAAAGAAGCTGGTGGCAAACATGAGCAAAAAAGAACACCGAATAATGAAACGAAAATGGCGTGAGGCAAATAAAAAAAGAAAGGAAAGAAAAGAATTTGTGTCCAATTACCTTATACACCACGTACTACCTATGGCTGACGAAATCAATAAATGATTGATTGAATGATTGATCATCTATCAATATACGAGTAAGTTTGAAAAAAAGCTACCCGACGTGATTGTAGATTAAAATAATGTTTCCATGGCAAGTCATATCTTGGTCTCGTCTCGCCTCGGTGTCAGCGGTGTCAACAAAAATCTGCAAAAAAAATAAGTTAATTTATATCAATAGTTACGAAACAAATTAATAAAAAGACGTCTATCGTAAGTATTCCTTTTCAGGATCTATCAAAATTTTATTAAAATGGCATTCCGTTAGCTTTTTTTAATAAGTAATAAACGTACGAATTGTTATAAAGTTTATTTTATTACGTAAACTATCTAACATGCCTCTTGCAACCATGTAATAGCCTATATGTTGCCTTTGTTACGGTTCCATATTTTATTTAATCTCTGTTTTAATTAACCGAGGCTTGGTTTATCACTTTCTGAGCTTGTTTACTTATTTTAAGTGTTAATTTAATATTATCTCACCCACCAATAAACCACATTCTATTAAAGTACTCTGTATTTCGTTAATGAATAAAAACGATTCTCTCTCTCGACGATATCTCAATCTTTTTCTTCGACTTTCTAATTTTAAAATATTTAATTACTTAACTTCTATTTTAAGATTTAAATTTTTCCTTTTCTGGATCTTTTTTTTTTTTAAGTGATAAACGTACGAATTGTTACTTGGGTGTTTCTCCAGAAACTGGTCCACTCGCTGTCTCAGGTCATTATTTTCATAATAGGTATTGATTATGTAATAAGTAATAGTAACTCTTAAAGTTAATGCCCAGATCTATCCCTACTGGCCGTAAATAACTCATTAAAACATTTTTTTTATTAAAAAATAATCGTAAAGTGCTAAAAAAACAGTCCCCTGGGGTGTCTCCAAAACAGAATATTCACTTAAAGGCAAAATAATTCAGACAATATCTGTAGAAATCATATAATTTGTTTTATTATTCAAACAAAATTTAACAATCGCTCATGAGTAATGCTTATTTTTTTACAAACATAATTAAAAATTGTCAAAAAAATAAAATTAAAATGTGTCTCCGTATTTCGTGAACAGTCCCCTTTTTATATTTTAAATTACGCGCCACGTTTTCCAAAAGGTTAATGTAGGTCATACTTGAGTGTAACGAAACGCAATCGATCTGAAGTTAACGCAGATGCCGCCATTAGCTTCCGGACGCCATTTTATTTAGTGCCGTACACGCGTCCATCTGCGAAGCACGCGCCATAACCTTAAAATCAGCAGTCCTCTGGTAAGAATATTTTATCATTTATTTTTATTTATTTTACTGATACCTTATGTAGTTTATATTGTTTTAAGATATATATGATCCATGAGTAAAGGGAAATAACGTGACTCAATTACATTTTAAACTGCCTCTGAATGAAATAATAAAAAACAGTCCTCTAGCGTCAGTCTGCCCCGCCACACGACAGGGGACTGTTTGTCCTTCCAGGGGACTGTCTTACGCTTGCTTTTCATTGTTTTAGGTACTTTTCGTGTGTTTTACGAGTACAGTATGGCGCCGAGGAAGAAAAAGCTTTCTAGGGAAGAGATTTTGCAAAGAAAAAGAGAAGCTGAGCGAAAGAGATATGAGCGTATGAAAAACGATCCACAGAAACGGGAAGCTCTTAAAGAGAAGGAACGTATTAAATACCTTAAGAAAAAAGAAAAGGGAACTAGGAAGCTTGTGGAAAATATGACTCCTCGTGAACACCGCGAAGTAAAAAAGAAGTGGAGAGAGCATTGCAGCAACTACCGTAATAAGTAAAAAGAGTTGAAAAACATTGCCACAGCATCCATGAGAGAAAATACTCCAGAGTCTGAAGATTCAGATTCATTGCAAATGCCGCCAACACCTTGGAGCGTGAGCTCCAAATAATAACAATCTTCAGGGTCGTTGATAAAATATATAATTTATTGGTAAACATAAGACCTAAAACAAATATAAATAACGGTTAGAAAAGATAACACACTTCACTATTAATTTAGAATCACTTCCGAAAGAACCAATAAAACTTACCCTGGACGGGTCTATGTTGTTTTATATATATCATAACATATTATAAAACAAAGTCCCCCCCGTCTGTCTGTCTGTTCGCGATAAACTCAAAAACTACTGAACGGATTTTCATGCGGTTTTTCACTAATAGATAGAGTAATTCTTGAGGAAGGTTTTAGTGTATAATTTGTGTAGGTTTTGTGTATATTAGTTGAAATATGACGATAATTGTTAAGGAAGTCGGAAAAATTTTTGCCGCCCGGCAGCTTTCATCGAAAACGCTGTCCAATCCCTTAGAGATGTAACAAAACAATGTATGGAGGAATTGTGTTGTGTATATTTAATAGATCTACAAAAAAGTCCGCGATAGCATATATCTAGCTTTTATATTTCAGCCACAATAACTACTTTTATATTTTAAAAATAATTTCAATCGTTAGGTGTTTTTTAACTGGTGATATTAACCACAATTTATTAATCCTTATCAAATTAAACAAGTCTATCGTTACAAGTACTTAATATACTTAATATTTGCTTTTTACTGCATGTAATTTGGATCAATAGTTTACGAAATACTATGAGTTATTTAAAAAACGGCAATCCGCCCCGAAATCACCTATACTAGCGCTAGCTAGCAGAGGCGCAAGGCGCAGTAATCTCTGAGCGGGCCGGGCGCGTTTTGGTATGTATTTATTTTAGTAGAAGGTAATAACGTAAATATCATACAAAAACCGGCCAAGTACAAGTCACATTATAAGCTATCACTTAAAGACCTGTAAATTTCAAAAACAAACTTAACTTTGCAGTTTGATCCCTAAGACTCATACTGAATTCAGCGCAAAAAAAAGTTTGTAACATTTTTTTTTACAATTTTCTGATTTATTTCTGTATAAGTAGTGTTAATACGGCTGGTACACGACTTTGCGCGTTCGGTCGCGCGGCGGGGGAGAAGCGGCGGCGGGCGGGGCTTATCTATAGCACGCCACGTACTCTCAGTAGCGGATATTAATTCTGTGGTAGCGATTAGCGGAGCGGTTTAGGTGGACGAATTTATGATCCCTTTTTGTTTTGAAAGTAGAACTAAATAAAAATATATACCTTCGCGGCGAATTTCTTAATTTATACAAAGATTACAGGAAACATCCGAATAAGTTTTATGACACTAGAATGAGTGTGGAAACGTTTAACTACATTCTACAGCACAAGGGCGGATACAGGATTTTTTCTAGGGATGGCACAAGGACAGAGGCGGACTATGCATGTTGGGGGGGCGGGGGTGCAACAAATCGACGTCCGCCCTGATACTGTTGCCGCCCGCCTATCGGGGTCCCACTACGCCACTGCAGAAGGAGCAGAAAATCAAGAAATAAACCAGTGGCGTTGTCAAAGATCTTTCGACTTCTGTGTTACGCCGCTCGCCGCTCCCGCGCGCCGCTGCTACTCGGAGCGGGAAAGTCGCGAACCGGCTGTTCTACCTTGCTTTTTGCCAATTTTCATAATTTTGATTGCTGCCTGAAATTGCAATATATGCGAAAGTTCGCAATATTTACGATAATATCTCTTGATCGCGTTGACGTATAATTTTAATTATTTTTATAGATAAGATACCGTGGATCCGATTATTCGTTATTAATTTCAACTTGATACCTTTATGTAAGCGTTTATGAGAAAAAAAAGTTTGGCAGACAGACGGACAACAAAGTGATCTTATACGAGTTCCGTTTTTGCCTTTTGAGGTACGGAACCCTAAAAAACAAATATTGTCCACCCGAGCGAAGCCGGGGCGGGCCGCTAGTTAAATATATTTTAGATATATTATATATCTTTACAATATTAGACGATAAGTGATTTACATAAACTGAGTCAAGAATGATATCAAAATGCAGAATCGAATGTGTATGAATACAGTTTAAAATTTATGACAAACTGTAACAGAAAAGAGAATGCTAGCAAAAGTAGTTTCAGGACCGATGGTTGATAAATATAAACTATGGCGGATGGAAAACAATGCTGTGATAACGCTTAGAAGAATAAAAAAGTCAAAGTTACCGGAAGACTGGCAGGAAAAAAGAAATTATCCGATGACGTTGTAAGAGCAGTAAAAAATTTCTTCGAAGATGATTCTAACAGTAGACTAGGAGCAGGAAAGAAAGAGTTCATCACTAGAAAAGGGACCCGGAAACAAAAGAGATACAAGCTTGATTCGTTAGTCGGCCTATACAGCAAATTCCAAAAACAGAAGAGTCAATTCAAACTTAGTTATCAAACCTTTTGCAGACTCAGACCATTTTGGATTGTGAAGCCCAAAGTAGATGAGCGTGATACTTGTTTGTGCACTACACATGCAAATATAGACCTGAAATTAACAGCTCTACATAATGGCAAAATTCTGAATTATAATAGCTATCAAAAACTGCTTCAGGAACTGTGTTGTGACCGATACAATGAGCAGTGTTTGTCCAGAGAATGTCAGAACTGTTTTAATAAGACTCCTTCTTACAAAGAATTCGACGACAGGAGGTCAATCATTTATAAAAAATGGATAGCTGAAAAAGCAGAATTCTACGACCCAAAATCCAAAAACACTCGCCGAGTTACCAAATACACTAAGAAGTCTCTTGATGTGAATCCTCGCCACCCCATCACAGAACTGCATGAAGATCTTGAGACATTTTTCCGCCCTGAAAGAAATATTTTACATCAGTTCAATTCAATAAAGCAACTTAAAAAATCACTGACAGAAGAAGATGTACTAATTCATGTAGATTTCTCAGAAAATTATGCAACAAAATACGCTCAAGAAATTCAGGCTTTCCATTTCGGCGGGTCACGTACACAGATTAGTCTACACACGGTTGTAATATACCTGAAAGAGAAAATAAAAAGTTACTGCACAATCTCTACGAATGTTTCTCATACTCCCGCTGCGATTTGGACTCACCTGATGCCAATTTTTGATGATTTGCCAGCCGACATCAAAACCCTGCATTTTTTGAGCGATGGGCCTGTGAAATAAAACTATGTTTTATATTATGACTAGTAAAATTCCCGAGCGATTTCCACATGTGCAAAAGTTCACCTGGAACTATACGGAGAGTGGCCACGGTAAAGGCGCACCGGACGGTGTAGGAGCTACATGCAAGAGGACTGCAGATGCCGTGGTTGCTGCTGGAGTTGATGTCGAAAATCTAGAGAAGTTTGTGGATGCCATTAAACAGAGATGTCCTGCCATTAATTTAAGCATTATACAAGATGACACGATTCGACAAATGAGTGCTAAAATCGAGCAAGAAGTATCCAAGGTTAAGAATTTTGTTGGTACTCTCAAAGTGCATCAAGTTACCGGAAAAATCTTCGGGTATAAAACTAAATTCCACTGAACTTGTGATGAGACATCTCAGCTGCTTTTGTGAAAATGATTCTTGTCTACATTTCAAGATAGGAAAAATATTGTATGAAGAGAAGCAAAAACTTTGTGTAGAAGATGTGTTCACTGATTCAGAAACAGAGAATGACGCCGGACCTAGTTGTGTTGCTACAGCAAATGCTTTCAACACTGGTGATTACATCCTTGTCAAATTACCTGCCAAAAATATGGAATATAGATATGTGAGCGTTATTGACACCATTGATGAAGAAGAAAATGAACTGCGTGTTACCTTCCTAAAACTGTGTGATAAATAGGTCAAACATTTAGGATTGATCAAATGGATGTGGCGGATGTTGCAATGGACCAAGTCATAGAGAAACTGCCTAATCCTAATTTGCTTATGAAAGGGAACCGAATTTTCTACAAATTTGATTCAAGTGTAAATGTATTTGAAAAACAGTAACAGTTGAATCAAATGCTAGATATTTTCATAGCAGATGACTGATAGTGAGACTGATTACAGATTACTTAGTATTTAAAGAAGTCTGAGGTACTTACTTCTTTCAATTAATGTGATATTACATGATACTCAAGTTAGATTTGTAGTGAGAGTAAAATGATTAATATGACTGTTAAAAACGAAGATCTCGTATAAAATACTGTTGATTTAATGTTTCTATAATGTTTAATAACATGTTACCTAAGGTTTTTAAAATTTTATAATAATAAAAAGACTATAATTTTGTACTTAGATGGTATTTTTATTTTAAAAATCAGTCCCCTGTCATAGGCAACAGTGCCCTGTGCCAATTTTTCAGAAAAAGCTCAATAAATCCTTAAATAGTGGAAATACGTTCGGTTAACTTACTTTTTACTTTTGACCAGGTAGATGTCTGTTATTGTAATAATGTCATTTTAAGATATAAGCAAGCAACTGCATAAGACAGAATTCGCATGAAAGTGTACCAGTTTCTGGAGAAATACCCACTTGGTTTATTTTTATTGCGTAAATTACCTAACGTGCCTCTTGCAATCGTACTCGTATAATTGACTATACCCTAGACCTCATCTTAGCTTCCCATCAGGCAAGATTGAGATCAAATGCACTCAAATTTTTAATAGAAAAAAAAATTAAAACATTGCCTTTGTCACTGTTCCATATTTTATTGAATCTCTGTTTTAATTAGTTGAGCCTTAGTTTATCACATTCTGAGCTTGTTACTTGTTATTTTTTGAATTTTATAAAAGTTATCATTGTTTATTTTGTCAATAATTTCAGAGAAAGCCCATTACATTACCCTAGTCAAAGGAACAAGGCTACTTAAGTATCGGGGCTACACGTTCTCCAAAGCCAGCGCGTTACGGCGTAATATTGGGTATAGATACGTATGTTCGTGTTACTTCAGCAAACACTGCAAAGCGTATGTCCAAGTATCAGCCAATGATATCATTATCAAAGGCAATGTAAATCATACCCATGCACCAGTAACATATATCCCAACTGTTCAAGGATACATTAAGAAGTAAAGTGAAATAAAATTGAAACGATTTAGTGGGGCCAGTCGATGAACTTTAAATGGTCATTATGCGTTCTTATTACGATGTTGATTTACTGACTAGAACAACACTCTAAAAAGTTTATGAGTACGTTAAATAAATTCAAATTTTATCAATAAATTGTGCATATAATTTTCCTAGAAATGACAAACTAAAGTCTTGTGCAGTATGTTTTCCAATTAACATTGATAATTTTATGATTTGTTCGATCGAGCAATCAATTTTTGCGACTGATTTCACGTACTTAAAGCAGTACAGATGTAACTATAGGTTCGCAATGTAAAAAGAGTTGTTGTCCTATGATGTATATTTCAGAACCAGCTGAGTTCATAAAGTTGACAAATGGAGTAAGATTGCTTTTCTACAAAGGCCATTCCTATTTTAAAAGCGGTTTCATCCGGCGTGGTGGTTCACGATATTCCTGTTCATGCAAAGTTGGCCAGCGTTGCTTGGCTTATGTTCACGTCACAGCTGATGGACATATCATCAAGGCCATAGGAGATCACTTCCATGAGCCATCACAATTTGTCAAAACTTCATTAGGATATATCAAGTTGTGATGAAAACGAATATTTTAGTAACAGCTGATCGGTGGTAGCAGATTTGTCTTTTACATTTACCTGTCCTTGATTTAGTTACTGTGTTGTGTACCTATAAAAACGTTACATTATTTGTTTTGTTTATTTTTCACGAAATACTTCAAAGTTTTGGCTAATATAACACTTTATTGACTCTTTACAAAAAAGTGTTAGTCATAAAAATACCTAATTCAGTCAGAAACAAAAGATGCTAAATAGACTTTGACCACTTGTATTTATTTATAATAATAAAAATCCTCACAAAGTTTATTCTTTTGCTACTTGAGATACAGATACTTTAGATATTAATCTTCAATTACAAATTATTATTTTTTTGTTATAGACAATTAATTAATAATTATTTTCAGAGCTAGCAGAGTTCATAACTCTGGTCAGTGGTACCAGGTTGCTTCTCTACAATAGCCACACATTTTTTAAAAGCGGGCGAGTTGCAAATGGTGGCTCTCGTTACTCTTGCTCCCGTAAATTAAAAAACTGTCTAGCACATGTTCATGTGACGGCCGATGGCTATGTCATTAAAGCAGTGGAAGGTCATAACCATGCACCGCTAACATATTTGAAAACGAAATTAGGATACATCAAGGTAGCTATAATCATTTACACATTGTTGAGCAGGATATAAAATGTGGAGATTAATTCTTCGTTTAGCCCACTGAATTTTGCCTTACATAGAAAATTATCTGACGTATAAATATAGTGCTTCAATCATCGCAAAATGTCATTATTTTGGAGAATCGCCTCTTGATGAATCTTCATCTATGAGTACTATCTAGTACTCATAAATAAACAAATGTAAAATTCACGCCGCTTGTGTAGTTAATAAAATAGAACTGTAGATATAAATTTTTCTTCATTATAGAAAATGCAGAATTAATTTCAGAATTAGCAGAGTTCATCACTTTGGCCCGAGGCACCAAATTGCTAGTCTACAATGGCCATACATTTTTCAAAAGTGGGCCACTAGGAAATGGTGGCTCTCGGTACTCTTGCTCCTGCAAATTAAGACAAAACTGTTCAGCATATGCTCACGTGTCGGCTGATTGCTACGTCCTCAAGATTATGGAAGGGCACAATCATGCACCGTTGAAATACATGAAAACGAAATCGGGATACATCAAAGTGTTCTAGATAAATGTAATAAGTATAATTGCCTCTAACCAACGCACTAGCGCGGTTAATGTGGGGTATCTGTAGTTCCACCTCTTATGTTGCAAACCGGAGATATTAATGAAACAAAAGAAATTGATCTAAATAAATAATTGAAATATACCTAATTTTGTGAAATTGTTCCTTTAATTTAGTTCCACAGGGATAATTATTCAAATTAGTTTAAAGACACCCGAGAGTTTTTATTTGGGACAAAACTCAAGAATAAATTAATTTGTAAAGTAATAGATGAGAATGGCGCTCATACTGTATATGTAAAATTCACACCAATTAATAAAAAAGTACTCTCGATTATAATTTTTCTCCATTGGTTAGTTACGAGTATAGTAAATATAAAATTTATTTCAGAAGTAGCAGAGTTTATCACTTTGATCAGAGGCACCAAATTGCTTATCTACAATGGTCATACATTTTTCAAAAGCGGGAAACTAAGATGTGGCGGTTCTCGATACTCTTGCTCTTGCAGTATGAGTAAACGCTGTCCAGCACATGCTCATGTATCGGCCGATGGCTATGTCCTCAAGATTGTGGAATTGCACAACCATGCACCCTTAAAGTACATGAAAACTAAATCAGGATACATCAAAGTGTAATCCTTAAATACTGAGCATACCTAATTTTGAGATTTATTCTTCCTTAGGCCCACTGAGTTAAGAAAATTATTCAATCTATAATAATTTTGGGACGAAGAGAGCATATTGTTGACTTCCCTAGAACTTTTATGTAGGACAAAACTCAGTGTGACTGTACCTAGCGATTGACATTGTTCTATGTATTAATAAATAAGTTAGAATGTTAGTTCTGTGTTAATTCTGTAGAAATAAATGTAACTCGTCATTTGTTCCGCTTTTTTTTAAAAGATTTTAGCCCCGAACTGTCGTCGTCAGCCAGCGATGTACTTTTTTATTACGCGTTGTAGAAATATAAAACTGGTGTCAGCCGTTAGTTCTATGAAAAGTCTCACTGTTTATGTGCTTTTATTCAATAAAATCTATAACATTACAAGAATAAAAGTTCGAAAAGAAATGTTGTGCTCAGCGATGTATTTCTAAAATTCGTAAAAAATATAACCAAATTAGACTTTATACCATAGTTCTTTATCAGATCAGTCTAAATAATTTAGTTTTGCGTAGTTATATATATAAAATAAATAAATAAACCACTGCGAAACATATTCCTTACTCATTTGTTAACAAAACGTAAGAAAGTTCACTTAAATTTAGCTCTTATTGAGCATATACATAGAGCCGAAAATAGAATGATACTTGCTTGATTATATATACTTTAACATGGAATAAACCAGATATTCACAACACCACCGCCGTAATTTTTGACGTACCTATCATAAACAAATAGACGGCCTGTCCCTTTCAAAAAGTGTCCTAGGCAAAACTTTGATCGGTCAAAGCAAGTATCATTGCCAGTCTATTTTCGCCCCAATGTATATACTTAATAAGAGCTAAATTTAAGTGAACTTTCTTACGTTTTGTTAACAAATGAGTAAGGAATATGTTTCGCAGTGGTTTATTTATCTATTTTATGTATATAACTACGCAAAACTAAATTATTTAGACTGATCTGATAAAGAACTATGGTATAAAGTCTAATTTGGTTATATTTTTTACGAATTTTAGAAATACATCGCTGAGCACAACATTTCTTTTCGAACTTTTATTCTTGTAATGTTATAGATTTTATTGAATAAAAGTACATAAATAGTGAGACCTTTCATAGAACTAACGGCTGACACCAGTTTTATATATCTACAACGCGTAATAAAAAAGTACATCGCTGGCTGACGATGACAGTTCGGGGCGAAAATCTTTAAAAAAAAAGCGGAACAAATGACGAGTTACATTTATTTCTATAGAACTAACACAGAACTAACATTCTAACTTATTTATTAATACATAGAACAATGTCAATCGCTAGGTACAGACACACCAAAACTCAGGGGGCCAAACGAAGGATAAATGAATTTGTAAAGCAATGGATGAGGAGGGCACTGATACATAAGCAAAAATGTAAAATTCAAACCAATCAGAGTTACACGGAGAAAAAAATATTCTACAATATTACCAGAATATATAGTAGCCATAATTCTAGTACAATCTAACAGAATATTTTGCCATCAAACAGAATTATTTTAATAAATAAAATACGACATTTTTGTGATTGCCAGAATGTTCTAGTAACACCAATACAGTAAATAGCACATTCTTATAAGGTAATCAACAATGAACTAATAAGTAATAAGAACAATATGCATATATGACCAAGTACATTTTATTTTTGTAATATTAACAGCAATAACTAGTTCTGGCAACGATTTATTAGTTGTGAAAACTATATTTTGTTTCCATTTACTAGAAAATATAGTAAAAACTCTAAAAACCTGCGTTGTTTATGTGTATTTGTTTTGTATTGTTGCGTTTATGATATTTATTGTTATTCTTACTATATTCTTGTATCAGTTACCTTACGATGAAGTTAACATTGCGATGTGCATGTTTTCACAACACCCCGCGCCCGCGCTCTCTCCTGACTCCTGCGCGGACCGCGCTCGCGTTTATTTATGCCGCCATTTTTCATTAGACTTCACTCGAGCGTTACTAAATAAGTGTATCTACATATTATCCGGAAATAAATATTATTTTCATTTTCATACTTGTTTTGTATGCGAGATCATTGTACTATGGATTAAGACGTAAACAGTATATTATCGTCGTGGGATTTGGAAGACTACATTCCCAAATTTGCTGGTAAGTACCTTTTATCTTTCCAACAGAGGATTTTATAAGCGTGCCACACGCTCAATGTAGGAAGCATATATACCTTTTTTAGTAGTGATTCAGATCTTGAAATCATTGAAATGAAATGAAATTCAAAGGTCTTCGTTTTGTTTTCAAAGTGTAATGAAGGTCCTGTCCTGTCCATATTGCTTACGCCTGTGGGTAGTATAATCGAGAAACTACCTCACTATAAGCAAACCTACTCAAATAGTATTAGTCTAGCACCACAAAGCAAATAGACACTTGTCGCTGGAGATAGCCGTTAAAATTGACTCTTATCTCATTTCTCGCCTACCGTACCGTAGATAAGAACGATAGTTTGTAAAATATCACCTCTAAAGAGCTACGGTAAGGCGACAAAGGAGACAAAAGTCGATTTCAAAAAGTGTTTATTTGCTCTATCGCTGCTTACTTAACGGGAAGTCTCAGTAAACAATTTGTTAAGTAAAACTTTTTGAAACTTTTGTATTCTTATGTTCTGTTGATCGATATCTAATTAGTATATTTTTTTGCTTCCAGGAAAAGAAGAATCTTCTCTTGAAGCAATAACGGTATATGCTTTTATGAGTTTACCGCTTCTACTTGGTAATCCTCTTGGAAAAAGTAAGAAAAATACCTGGCGGCCTTCAAAGCTGGAAATGCGCGACGCATTTATCACCCATCTTAAAGCTGCATCAGATCTTAAGGAGGCACTAGTCGATAATTTTCCCATACAAATTTCGGGGGGGTTTTACTCCATTGTTTGACATTGTACATCCAAAGTTAAACATGATATCGTTTTGTGTCATTATTAATTTTGTCTGTACGGAACCAGAATTGTAAAATAAAAAGCCACTCTAAAGTTGTGAGCCATCAAACTTTAGTTTTTCGTGCTAATTTTAATACAACTTTGGGCGTAAATAAGTAATAAAAGAAGTGTAAAATATCGAAAACAAAAACCGCACCGACAAAGTTCAGTTATCGAAGATTCCAATAAACTTTATTTGTGATTGATTTGAGCAGTAGTTTTTTCAGAAAACCCGATTTTCCAAAGGACGTTTCGCAATTTTTCACGCGCACGATTTGATATGAATTGTCGTGCATTTCACTCAATATTGTTCCCCGGGCGGACGGGGCGGCGCGGTGCGGAGGGAAGAAGCTCACGCACACCTGCACAATACTTACGTCACTTTCGTTATTCGCTCGGCTCACTCCTTTAGATTTCGATACTACCTTCCTACTATATCTGACTTGGCGTTGAATTGGACTACCTACGTAATTGAAATTGTTGATTTGAGTGGATTTTGTATTGGTTGACTGAAGAACAGGCGTGAAAAACTTCAAATAAACATTGAGTAAGTGTTCTACCGACGACCTCCGTGGCCCAACGGTCATCACGCCGGACTGCTACACCGGAGGTCCCGGGTTCGATCCCCGGTCGGGTCAAGATGGAAAATGATCTTTTTCAGATTGACCCGGGTCTTGGATGTTTATCTATATATGTATTTGTTATAAAATCTAGTATCGTTGAGTTAGTATCCTATAACACAAGTCTCGAACTTACTTTGGGGCTAACTCAATCTGTGTGATTTGTCCGTATATATTTATATTATACTAGCGGCCCGCCCCGGCTTCGCTCGGGTGGACAATATATTTATTTTTAGGGTTCCGTACCTCAAAAGGCAAAAACGGAACCCTTATAAGCAGAGATCGGATATTCCAGTACATATTTACCTAAACTTCGAGGAGCACGTAACATGAGTGGATAACACCACCTTTAATACATTTTTAACACCGGCATTTAAAAATCATGAATTGTTATTGAATTTTATAGAGATAATATAAATTTAGTTACAAATTATTGATTGAACCATATTATTCTACTTTTGAGAGTTCCGTACTAAAATTGTGTCAAATTAAAATGTTCTTCAAGTAAATAAAATAAAAATAAAAACTAAATATCTTAATTCAATTCAGTTATTTGAAAGATATCGAAAAAAATTGTTTTATTTTTTCAGAGGTGTAATATCGAATACTCGGTCACTTTGAGCAAAAAAATCAGGAGTATTTTGCGATTTCAGACAGCACTCAAAACATATGGGGTACTTCATATTTTGCGATTTCAGACAGCAATCAAAATATATGGGGTGCTTCCCGTTGACCTAAAATTATGAAATTTGTCAGAAAGCAAGGTACTTAGTACAGTACAGTACTTGTACAGGAATAAATCTGAAAGTTGTAAATATGTTGTTGGAAGTTAAAAAAAGTGTTACAAACTTATTTTTGCGCTCGATGCAATATGAATCCTAGGGAGCAAACTGCAGAGTTAAGTTTGTTTTTAAAACTTGATTAGCGTCTACGGAACCCTCGGTGCGCGAATTTGAATCGCACTTGACCGGTTTTTAGGGTTCCGTACCTCAAAAGTCAAAAACGGAACCCTTATAAGATCACTTTGTTGTCCGTCTGTCTGTCAAACTTTTTTTTCTTAGGACGCTTAAAGGTATCAATTTGAAATTAATATCTAATACTCGGATACATGGTCTCTTTTAGCAAAAAAATAATCAAAATTATACGTCAACGCGATCAAGTGATATTAGGTACCGTAAATGTAGCGAAATTTCGTATATTTTGCGATTTCAGGCAGCAATCAAACCCTACGGGGTACTTCCCGTTGACCTAAAATTATGAAATTTGGCAAAAAGCAAGATCTAACAGTACATACACTGTAAATATGTTGTTGGAAGTTTAAAAAAAATGTTACAAACTTATTTTTGCGCTCGATGCAGTACGATTCCTAGGAATCAAACTGCAAAGTTAAGTTTGTTTTTGAAATTACTAGGTCTTTCAGTGAGAGCTATAATGTGAGATGCTTTTCGTGTACGGAACCCTCGGTGCGCGAGTTTGACTCGCACTTGGCCGGTTTTTTTAATGATACCTACCTCCTTCTAAAATAAATATTGATAATAACAAGCAAATTATTAAAAAATAAAAAACACGACTGACAACTCACATAGCCTATGTCACTCGGGGGAATGCAAGGAATCTAACAATACCTCTCACATCAAAATCTGTTAAGCCGTTGAGGACTTATGGTGGAATAAAGAAACTTACATACATACATACTTACATACATACATACTTACATACATACATACATGAACCCTGAAAACATAACACTCCTTTTTTGGTCAGTCGTGTAAAAACATACGAAAACGCGCCCGCTCAGAGATAGCTACCTATACTGCGCCTTGAGTCTTCGCTAGGTGGTTTCGCGGCGCGTTGCTGGTATTTAGATAACTCGTAGTATTTCGGAAACTATTGATCCAAATTACATGCAGTAAAAAGCAAATATTAAATATATTAAGTACTTGTGACGATAGACTTGTTTAATTTGATAAGGATTAATAAGTTCTGGTTAATATCACCAGTTAAAAAACACGTAACGATTTTAATTATTTTTAAAACATAAAAGTAGTTATTGTGGCTGAAATATAAAAGCTAGATATATGCTATCGCGGACTTTTTTGTAGACCTATTATAGATACACAATTCCTCCATACATGATTTTGATACATCTCTTAGGAATTGGACAGCGTTTTCGATGAAAGCTGCCGGGCGGCAAATTTTTTTCCGACTTCCTTAACAATTATCGTCATATTTCAACGAATATACACAAAACCTAAACAAATTATACACTAAAACCTTTCTCATGAATCACCCTATCTATTAGTGAAAACCGCATCAAAATCCGTTCAGTAGTTTTTGAGTTTATCGCGAACAGACAGACAGACAGACGCCGCGGGGGACTTTGTTTTATAATATGTTATGATATGATTATGATTTATTTATTTATTTGTTTCTTATGTCTGGGCACCTGATAAAAACAACATTGTAGGTAGGTAAGTACCTACATTACTCATTTTATGTGAATCTTCTATCCTATAGGTAGGTATATCTATATCCTGACTATAATAAGCAATCTATAGGTATATAAACGCCCGCGCCGCGCCGCCTTTAGTTATATTGTACGAAATTGTAGGTACTGTCTGGCTTTTGGCCGACCGGCAGGCATAGCGGCGCGCCCGACGCGGCTCGGCGTTGTGAATCGTCTAACGTCGTTTCATTCACTTCGGACAGGTGTTTGTGTGCGTGCGCTCGGTGTATGCGTACAGATAGCGTCTGACTGCTCATCACTGATTCTATCTCTGTCGGACACAATGCTAGGTGAAACAGCTTGCTTTTTGGCCGCGCCCGCCACTGAGTTCGAGCTCGCGGCTAGTGCAACCTTAAAGGAACAATTTCGGCACGTAAAGAAAAGTACACTAATGATGGAGTTGCATGGATGCATCGAAACGTCAACGGAAATAAATAATTAAAAGGTGCGTGCCAAGTCCCGTTATAATACATAAATTTAAAAAAAAATAAGTTATAATAAGTACATAAGTAATTACGTGTTTAAAGCGCGAATGTTTAATTGTTGACCAAAATATTGTTTAAAAAAAATGTTATAATGTTCCTATGCAAAAATTGAATAAAACTAATTAATACCTACTTAATATGTGTGTTTTATTACATATTACTCATATTTGATTGGGTATATACTTTTAATATCGGGAGTAAAAAAGTTTTTTGAAATATATGTCTAATGTAACTTTATCTCCTTACCAAGGAAGGTATAGTTACTTAGATATTTATTTTATTAAATATTTTTACTCTCCTTACTGAAAGTATCTACTATATAGGCTGTATTCTCAAACAGAAATTTATTTTAAACTCAACAATATGTTATAGTACACCAAATGATATAATCAAGTAAAGAAAACAATATTTTTAATAGTACGTACAATAAGATTTGCAATGTCCACAATAATTAATTAAAACATAACATAAATTTTAGTCGTGCTTACATTACGACTGTTAAAGGACACTATAACATATGTTTACAACAAAATAATATTTAGTTAAACCGTACAATAATTTTACTACATATAACAATTTTGTATATTTCAGTCAAAATTTGTTTATGGTAATTATTACAAAATGATTGGTAATGTGTATAAAATTATTTTTATAGGAACTAGAACAATCAATATACAGGGAACCAGAATGTTCAAGTTGCTTGAACAATATGTATAGTTGTCACATATACTAACATATATTCTGTTTACATTCACAATATTCTAGTAAACGGAACTAGAATTTTTTCTCCGTGTAACAACTCCGACTCGAGGTATGTGATTGCTTGTCTACAATGACCATACATACCACAAAACCAGCAAAACTAAATCATGGCGGTTAGGTGACGCATGCCTAATGCGTTTTAATAGAAATCGGATATGGTGAAGATTTCGATGTGCAGGATTAAAATGCGATTGCTCAGTTGGAAGAGCAAGGTCGTATTAAGACCTGGTCACGGGTTCAAGTCCTGCGCACATGGAATTTTTTCACCTTATCTAATTTCTATATGAAAGTACTTTAGTACTAATTGTATTTGAGATGCTCAAAAATCCAAAAATAAATATTGATGGCTTCCTACACTTAATTGATTTTCAACTTCATCGAATATGGGTTAAATCAAATACCTTACTCGTATAGTGGGTATATGTGTTAGGTGACGCATGCCTACTGCATAATGCGTTTTAATAGATATCGGATATGGTGAAGATTTTCGATGTTTAGCTGTTCCTGCAGGATTGAAATGCAATAGCTCAGTTGGAAGAGCAAGGTCGTATTAAGACCTGGTCGCGGGTTCAAGTCCTGCTCGCATGGAATTTTTTCACCATATCTAATTTCTATATGAAAGTACTTTAGTTCTCAATACTCTTTCTCTTGCAAATTAAAACACAACTGACCAGCACAAGTTTATGATAGCTACGTCCTCAAGGTTGTTGTTGAAGGCTTCAACCATGCCCCGTTGAAATATGTGAAAATAAAATCAGGATACATCCAGATAAACAATAATAACAGTAATCCTTTAACATTTTCAAGCAACATACCTAATCCTAAAGGCAGTAGATAAAATTAACGTTGATACATAAGCAAATGTAAAAACTATAAACTATCCTCTGGATCCAGAATATCAATTATTGAAACCTCATGGTTAATAAGGTAATAACGATTTAGGTTATTAATGATAAAGATAATTAATTTAATACCATTTGTCCTCCGAGGAAGATCATAAACTTGAACTTTTAATGAATGTACGTCTAATTCTGATTAAGATGATGCAAAAAGAAGTGTCGATTTAACAATTTTCTCTATTAAGTATAGATAATTACTCGTATGAATTAATTTCAGAGAAAGCTGAGTTCTTAACTTTGACCAGAGGTACGAGATTGCTTTTCTACAATGGCCATACATTCTTCAAAAGCGGAGTTCTTGGATATGGCGGTGCCCGTTACTCTTGTTCTTGTAAAAAAAGTAAATTCTGTCCAGCATATGCTCATGTATCGGCAGATGGTTATATAATCATGGTTTTGGAAGGTCATAATCATACACCTTTGAAATATGTGAAAACGAGTTCGGGGTACATCAAAGTCTAAACTTTTTATACTAATTCAAGTAACGCACCTACTTCGAAGAAAGGTATTACCTATGGAATTTCTAAAGCCCCTCTTCTAAAGTCCGCCATTTTATTACTTAGGTATATGTTTTAAAATGTGTTGTATATTTTTTACACGACTGACCAAAAAAGGAGTGTTATGTTTTCAGGGTTCATGTATGTAACAGAACAGATTTTGATGTGAAAGGTACTTTTATATTCCTTGCATTCTTCCGAGTGACATAGGCTATGTGAGTTGTCAGTCGTGTTTTTTTTATTTTTTAATAAATTAGCTTGTTGTATAAATGCATGAATATATTGACTCATATAGTACTTTTTACAACCTTTTAACTTGTGGTGTTTGATTAAAATTAATGAATCTTACGAACTGAATTATAAAATCTTTAATTTATCGTACATAGTTGCAATTCTTTTGGCCATAATTTCACATCCAGGAACAGCCTTCAATGATAATCGGAACTCCTAAACGGGTTCGCTGCACGGACATGATTTTTTTTTTTACACATTTATTTCATTAATATCGCGATAGGTAATGATTTTTTTAACTTTTATAATTTAAGTATATGTAAGTGCCATAATATAAAAATAACGTAACTTAGAAAATAGTTCCAATATCGACTAGCAAATTTAAACACGCGACTTGATACTACATCTTTAGAAAATACAGCATCAACATCATTAAACAATCCTATGTTGTGAATTCTTTTTCAGGGTATTATGTAAGTACTTCCAAAGGAACAAGATTGTACGTTCTGGACGGATACACGTACAGCAAACGCGGTAATATTGGTTTCGGTGGGGTAAGACTGGGTTGCTCAAACACCATTTCCAGAAAGTGTAAAGCTTTTATCCATCTCTCCATTGAGAATGAGATTATTAAATCTGATACGGTTCATAATCACACCCCACCAGAATTCCTCGTCACAGAATCTGGACATTATGTTAAGAAATATAAATAAGCATCTAAGTCCAATCTTGATGATTTCTAAGTCGTATACAACAATAGTTTCTTTTTATATCTAGCTGTTGCTCTTCAATATTGATTATTATATTTATATATTAAATGGTTTAGAAAGTGCCTTAACGGTTGTGAATAAAAATAAATTGTTATACATCGAATATTATATAAGTATAATTTTTAATAAGGATACTTTATAAGTTTATTAAAACTTTAAGTTTACCTTTCAATACTGTCTTTTATTTAACAATTTTACTTAGACAACAACACGCGGCATTTTTCAATGTTAGCTACAGGTACTTAACCTTAGGGTTCTCTACCTCACTTTTTTTATTTTTTTCTATGTTTAGTCCTACGTATAGGACTGAACGGTAGAATTATTTAGGCACAATCGAAAAATGCCGTATGTAGAAGTTTTATTCTCTATAACTCTCTTACTTAATCCTAAGATCTTTTTTAATGCAATTTTCTCAGATAACTTTTTATTACCTCACTAGGGCAACACTGGTGTTTCGTGATCAATACTAAAGGTGCTCGTCTGCTTTTGATTGATGGTTACACCTTCAGTAGAAATAGCCGTATACGTAACAAAGGCTCTAGGTATGCCTGCTCGCAAATATCCAAAAACTGCAAGGCATATGCTCATGTTTCGTTCGATGATCAGTTGTTGAAGGTCAACAGTTGCCACAACCATGCGCCGCCACCATATGCCATTTCCATGGAAGGACTTTATTCAAAGCGCTAGAATAAAAAAATAAATGGGTACCAATTTTTGAAACCGTAAATGAAGTTTTTTGCCCGAAGCTTGACATTTCAATTGGACACCATATAAAATTGTTGCAAACTTTCGAAATGACAGAAATAATAAATATACTAACAACTTCAGATGTAAGCCCACAACTAATATAAGTACTAACGTAATATAAGATTGAATGTTGATCATGCTATCCAGACAAACTGACATGGTTTTTGGGTTGCTTAAAGTGTAATAAATTGTTATTTGTCTGGAAAAAAATAAATAAAAAAAATATTGATATTATTATGTCAAACTTGGTCATGGTCAACTCTATTTCCATACAAAATCACATTTAGGTAGGTATTTTTAGGTACCTATGTAATGTTGCATCGTTTCAAATTTCTATGTATTGTTTTTTTTTTTTATTTAAATGTTAAGTAGCATTAATTGGAAATAAAAGCTTGTTTTTGTCACACATGTTATTATTTTTTTCCTTTAGGTTGGCAATATTTTTGTATTTATGTTTTTTTCTAATCGTACAATTGGCATCAAGTTACATTTACTTAACTTCGACAACAAAAAAAAGACTTACCTGGTTAAAATTTCGTCCTTATATCCAGGCGATCCAGGATACCAAATCTAAGGCTCCTTAAGCAGTAAGCCTCAATAGGCGCAAATATGCGGTTATTGGCAATAACTACATGTTTGAGCCTTTTGGGGTGGAAACGTTATTTCCATTGGGTTCATCAGCTTTTTAAAATTACTTCAAAAAGTTGGGTTTAGGTATTACATGAACAAAATACTGGAAACTTCTTTGGCCAGAGGCTTAGCATTGCCATTCAAATGGGCAAAATGATCCCAGTTTGTTGAAACCGTTTACACCAGCGTCTATGACACTACTGACTATACTGTTAACATTTTTCTTTTTTTATTTAGCTTATTTTTAAGTTAGATTTGTCTACCTTCTCCAAGATATTATCTTATAGATGTTCAAGTATTTTTTAAAATCTAAATCCGCTTTCATTGGTTAACACTAACGAAGAAATAATTAAAAGGCGAAAATACTCCGAAGAGGTACTGAAGACGTTTAATCTTGCCAGACTAGTTAGGGAATTATCAACCCGTGAGCAAGGAGTGGCATTCGCTGAAGAATATGGCCTCATTTTGAAAACTAGGTTGTGCAGGAGTCATCAAAAACCAATGATAATAGCAATGAGCACAAATAAACTGTGGGGAGCTCCGTGACGACCTCCGTGGCCCAACGGTCATCACGCCGGACTGCCACACCGGAGGTTCCGGGTTCGATCCCCGGTCGGGTCAAGATGGAAAATGATCTTTTTCAGATTGACCTGGGTCTTGGATGTTTATCTATATATGTATTTGTTATAAAATATAGTATCGTTGAGTTAGTATCCCATAACACAAGTCTCGAACTTACTTTGGGGCTAACTCAATCTGTGTGATTTGTCCGTATATATTTATTTATTTATTAGCTTTATTTGCGGGAAAAGGACCTGTCGCGCTAAAAAAAAACACTTTCACGCGCAGAGGGAACTTGGTTCAGTAATGCCAAATTGGAGCTGCCCCACATATTATATTACCTCGTGTATTGCTTTGCACATAAGTGGCCTTACTCGCAAGTGATTCACGAGGATATACATCGAAGTGTGAAAAAAACTTGCTTATCTGAAGCAACGATAAGTGACTGATACAGCTACTGCAGAGAGGCAGTTGTAATTTATCAGCTAGATAAACTGGAGAGTCCAAATTCAGTAAAAATTGGAGGTTCTGGGAAAGTAGTGCAAATCGACGAGAGTAGATTTGGAAAAAGAAAGTTCAATAAAGGTATTTATTATTTTGATGATTTTATTATGATATTCAAATTCACATCATTTATTCGTAAGTTAGACCTTCAAAATTAAATGATACAATAGCAAAAGCTATATATTTTCTATAATCCTAATAGCTACACCTACACCTAATAACTACAATGTAATTTGAAAACGACCACTGTTGAAAAAATCTCGAGAATCATGCTAGTTTTTAAATTTTTTTTCTAGTCAACAAAAAAAATGTAAATAATATTGTATCTAAGTGTTAAATATCTTTTTTATGGGTCACATTTAACTGGCTATTTTTTGTTTTATATATTTTATTTTCTTCTAGTGATTATTTGTATATTGTTTGAGGGTAACAAGTTGAAGGAATTGTCCTTACTACTCCTACTACCTTGTTGTTACTCGGCTTCATTGAGGATGGCTCCGAGGATCTCATAATAGAAGTGTGCCCCAATGATGTATCTGCGGAAACGTTGGTACCCATAATAGAAAAACACGTAACTAAAGGCACCATTATTCACACTGATAACTGGCGGGTTTACGATTGTCTGGGCGAACACGGTTTCAACCACAAGAAGGTGAATCGTAACGATCCAGAAAATCCTAGTGATGTCTCATCATATCATGGCCAGAGATCCGATTGGCGTGTTGTACGACGATTTTTTTACAAAGACAGCTACAACCATTCCGAAAATTTCTCTGACTATATTGTTGAGTAC